>CM039484.1:6363947-6377801 GCA_022433065.1 Begonia loranthoides | reverse complement strand
GAGAGAGAGAGGGAGAGAGAGAGAGAGAGAGAGAGAGAGAGAGGATCGAGGGCAAGCAAGGGGGCTCGCAGCGACGAGACGATGTCTGGCGAACGAGCGAACTGCCGACAACGACGCGAGGATGACAAACCGCATGGCTAGGGCTCGGGGTAGTGGCTGTCGCGGGACAATTTGAACGAAGGCTCCGCGGGCAGCACCAAACTGAGTTATGTTGCGATTGTTGGTGCTCTGTCGACTTCGGTTAACTAGTGGTGCTTGGGAGAGGATGGAATGGCAATGAAGAGGAGGCAGCGACCGATGCGTTGGATTGGCGGAGGTAGGGGGCGTCGGTTCATGATGGGCTTGTGATTGGGTCTTCGGGTCGGTTTGAACCGGTTCGTTGGTTCCTGCCTGGTGAAGGATGGCAGCTTGTTGCTTAAGGTATGGGCATGGGCGACGATGATATCGCCGAGAAATCGGCACTTGTCACTGGAAATTGCGGGATAACCTAATGATTGTTAAGCATTTCAATCTGTGTCAGTCTGTTTCAATCTTTGCCAGCCTGTATATAAATACGGGAGATAGGGTGTGTGTTATGGAAATTTTGTGAAGGCAGAGTGATGGGAGATGGTGAAGTGGACAGCAGTGGCAATGAGTGGCAAAGTCTTCTCCGGCATTTGTGTGTGGTAAGTACTGCCGAGCACTGTGATTTCCTTGTCTCTGATTTTGAATGTTGAATTTAGCTTTGATAATGGGTTTTGTTTTTGGGTCATTGTATGATGAATTGTCTCTGTTGGAAGAGGCCGAGGGATAGAGTGAATGAGAGAAAAGAGAAGAGGCAATGAAGTAAAAGAAAAGGAGAAGAAGAAGTAGCAGTGCCCTGTTGACTCCCTCCTCGGATGTTCTTCAAGGTAAGGAGAAGTCCTTTGCTACTTGTTGTGAAATGCTGTGATTTTCGCCCTGTTGGTTTATTGCTTTGTTGATTGTGAAGAATATTGTTGGGGATTTGGATTTCATATGTTATTTTGATAAGTGACCTAAGTGGTATTAGGATTGTGTAATCCTGTTAAGTGTATGAATGAAGAATATGATTATCTACTGATGATAGTGCTGAAAATATGAATCGTGCTCTGTGATTCTATTTTACTTCGTGCATGCTTTCACTGGCTTGGTTATTTGGTGCTAAGTTTCATGCCCTGTCGGTTAGGCTTTGCGGTGATGTCTCTGGATGTTAAGTTTACTCTGTTAATTGGGATTTGGGAGTTGGTCCTGTTGTTGAATATCGATTGGTTGGAATGGTTCCATGTGGTGTTTTCAGTTCAATGGTTATTATTGGATATTTATATACCCTGTTGTTTTGGTGTTGTTCTACATTTTTTTGTACTCTGGTTAATGATTGGTGGAGCATGGATATTGGGATGAGTGTATTTATGGGTGAGTTATGGTTTGTTATTTTAATTTAGTTATCAAGTTGGGTTAGAAATGGAATATGATGTGGGTTCTTTACTTCTTTGATGATGGAACCTTGTGAATAGTAGTTAATGATTAAATATTATTGAATTATGAAGGTACTAAAAAGGAAGAAAGGATAACGATTTAGTGTTGAACACTTTAAGCAATCGAGGTAAGTGATATGTGTCTGTTTTGGTCTTCAGGCCCTACATCGCAAGAATAGGATATGCACGTTTCATTGTCTACAGTTTTTAAAGCATGTCTATAGTTTTTGTACAGAATGTCTACTATTCTTATAGCATGTCTACAGTTTTTAATAGCACGTTTATTATATTATAGCATGTCTACTGTTCATATAGTATGTCTATGATTTTTATAGCACTTTCTGTGATTCGCATGTTGTGTGTTTAATTATATTTCTTTTAATATATGATAGTAATTATATGCATTCATGAGCATCATGCATCATGTTTTTCAAAAGATTACAAAAACGGATTTGCAACTACGGTTTTGAAAAGGAAAACGATAACAGAAATGAAATACGAAAGAATGTAAAGAAAATGAGAAAGATAAGAGTAAAGAGAAATGTGTAAAGAATATGAAAGAGGTTTGAGTCGGCTTAAGTTCATTGCTCATTTCCCAAATGTTAACAGAAAAGAAAAACAGTTCATCATGATGGCGGAAGTTCACCATCATGATTCCGTTTGCGGTATAAATTCACCATGATGGCCTAAGTTCACCATCATGATGAAAAAAAAAAGTAAAGAAAAGAAAAGAATATGAAAAGAGAAACAGATACGGATATGAGATATGGAAATAGAAACGGATACGAAAATGATATGAGTACAGATATGGAAATAGAAACGGGAACTGAAATAGAAACGAAAATAGAAATGGAAACGAGTTTCCAAAAATGGAAATAGACACAGATACGGATACAGATACAGATACAGAAACAGACACGGGAATGGAAACACGTACGATCACGGATACGGAAACGAATACAGAAACAGAAAGAAAATACGTAAGAACGAAATGATAAAAGATAAAAGAAAGATAGAAAAGAGAAATTGCATATTGTTTTAAATGGCACAACATGTGCATCTAGCATATTAGGCTCTATCACTTACTGAGCATAGGCTCATAACTTGGTCTTGCTATGTAGGTACAAGCACGAAAGAAAATGATGAATAGATTAAGGAGCAGCTGATGAAGGATTTGAACGAGTGAGACTTGTGGCTGGTTAGGCTAAGGGATTAAAGAGAAGAAAGTTTTGTAAAAGTAAAGTAACACTTTATTATTGTATTTTAACAACGAATTACTAGTTTATGCTTCCGGTATAAAATGCTTTATGCTTCCGCTTTAATTTGAGAAAAATAATTTTATAAATAAAGTCTTCCGTTGTTTATAATGATTTTAAGTAACGAATTAAAGTAAAAGGGATTTTAACGGTTCGGTTTTCAGAAAAAAGAACTCTGATGTTGACTCAAAATGTTTTCCGCTATTGTTTTATAAAAGGAAAAGAAAAAGTTTTAAATTTCACGAGATTTTAAAAGGTAATAATAACCGGGTCGTTACAGTTGAATCGACGAACATCCACCCATCCCCGTAAAGATCTGTACATCCACTAGAAAGGTACCGGCGACGCTTCACGACGACACATACAGATCTCATGCACTGAGCCTACACCTTGACTTGGGAAAAATAGAGTCTAAGGGGTGAATGACAAACTCAGTAGGGAAGTCGATACTAAATGCAATACATGATAAAACCTGTTTTCCTCATATTTTTGAAAACCATTTCATGCTTCTCACTTACCGTACATGGATTTACAGCATTAAAACCTCTTTATCATTTTATTAAACTGGCCCATGGCCCTCAATGTGGCTTTATCAAAACGCACTGTATACATAGACAAGTATATTGCAAAATATACCAACATCGTTTCTCATATGAAAGTGTTATCAGTGAAAAGAGATGGTCACATAAGGATCCATCCGGCACATATACCACAGAAAGGTGGCCATCTGTCAAGAGTTACACCTCATGAGACAGAGAAACAACAATCGACGACGATCCGAAGATCCAGCACGTCACCTGGATGTGCCAACTAGCAGTAGCTCAGCACTGATACAATCCGTATAATCAAAGTAACAAATAAGGTTGCTCGCGATAGATTGCTTCTCAACTAGAATACCCATATGTCCTAAATTGACGAGGGTTGCTGACAAGCAGAGTTACGAGCCGTCACGCCACTCGTCAAATGGAACGGTATTAGGATAGGCGAATCTCAACACTGACAACCTTCAATCCATGTGACTAAATACCCTGTCCAGGTTCTAGGGCTCGAAACCCAATGGCGTGTCATCATTGCCCCATCTCCATTTCAACTTCTGGGCTTGAAACTTGAATACATGTCACAAATGCCCTATCACCCTTTCGCACGTATAAGCAACCAATCTTCTCGCAGCAGAAGATTGCATAGGATAGCCACGTGATGTTTTAGCGCCAGAGTGCCTAAAGCATCAAGAAGTTCATCCTTTCAACATATATGCATAAATTTTAAACCATCACATGTGCGCGGAATAGTAAACACTATACCATCTATGATAACGTAAACGTATATATATAAACAGACGTGCTGTTGAACAGTCCCCGTCGGGTTTCAAGGTGTGGTATTTCACAAAATATCGGTTTTGAAAACATGATGTAGTGCAGTGCAGAAAGTATAAAGATCCCTACCTTGATGACGACCACAACATGCTTATCGACTAGCCAGCTCCACCCGCTATTGGAAGGAAGGTCGCACCACTAACATCTCTAGAACATATAACAAGGCCGATGTCAACATCCCAACAAATATACATGGGATAACAGAGAAGTCTCAATCAAGACTTGAGATTCAAGATGGTCTCTAGGGTCAACCACTAGTCCCAAATCGGAAACCAAATATAGGAATACATCAAGTATCCTAAACCAAAAATCAACACCGACTAGAAAGGATCAACACAAGACTTCCTGACTCAAACGAGGAACGACAAGTTCCCTACACCTTAAACCAAGAATCTACACAATCAAAACAAGGAATGGCTAACAAAGCCGAATGGAGTTCGCTAAACCCAACTCTGAGAAACAAGTAGTGCGATAGACCAAAACACAACCATGGTCGACCCGGCACTCAACAGATAAGCAGGAAGTCCAATTGGTCAACAAGACACAGTGATGGAAGACGGAACACAATACACTCGACCTGAGCCACTCATCAGACCAGAAGACATAACTGAAGCCATTCGAACCCACCTATGGTCGACAAGGCATCACAGTGGTCAATTGAGACCACTCAACAGTCATCGAAGCTAAGCAAAGGTCATCTGGGACCTTGCATTCTTGACCAGACTCAACAACGGTTAACCAAGACCATTTCGTGTCGACGAGACATGTCGATGGTCAACCGATACTTCCCAGTGGTCGACAAGACTCGCTCGCAACCATCCAAGACTCGACAGTTGTAGAGACTCATCTAAAGTCAATCGAGTATGACTTTAGTGGAAAGGTTGGCTCGAAGACCATAAACAAAACCGAGCCTCAAACCTTGTCAACGGATAAAAATTTCCAATAATAAATCACAAAGATAGGTGGAAGGGCCCTATGTCAAGTCTAGAAACCCAACCGACACAAAAATGGCTCAATAAGTGTCTACACAGCGGGGTCGACATGGAACATATTGTAGGGCAATCTACCTATTTTTGGATCATTTGCGGTTGATCGGCCCATGTGGTTTGGTTGATCAACTGGTTGATTGATCGATTAGTTAGTCGTCCAAAGTCGTCTCTGGACATTGAGTGATCGACTGGTCTATTTCGAGTCCATCGACCACTGTCTTCAGTTGATCGACCGCAAAACTTTTGGTCGATCGACCCCATGCCCTTGGTCGATTCATGATCGACTAGGCCCATTTCGGTCGATTGCTGATCGACCGGAGCCCCTTCTGATCGACCGTTGGTCAACCAAAACTGTGGGTTTTCTTCATTTCTCACGATTCTAGACTCCTAACAACTAACAACCATACATAAACTCTAATACAACCAAATAAACCAGAAATTTTACTCGGATTCAAGTTTCCAAGCTTGAATTTGAGGCCAAACGAAACCCTAACTTCAAAATGAGACAACGAGGAGAAAAAATCACCAATTTGCAAACCATTTTCACATTAATTGTTCATGCGAACGGCGGAAACACGAAACTGACGTCAAAAGTCAAAATCACTCCGAACGACTCCCCCTTCCCTCTCCCTTCTGCCTCCTTTGCCCACTCATCGCGAAGAGCAAGAAGGTTTCTTCTTCTTCCCACACACATATTATATTATTATATTAAAAATATGCACACACACATTAGTTGTACACACACACCTTATATTATTATATTAAAAATATACACACATTAGTTGTACACACACTATATTATTATATTAAAAATATACACACACACACATTAGTTGTACATACACTCAATTATATTATTATATTAAAAATATACACACACACATTATATTATTATATTAAAAATATACGCACACACATATTAGTTGTACACACACATATTATATTAAAAATACACACACACATTAGTTGTTCACGCGGATGACCGAAACATGACATCAGAAGTCATCACACACACATATTATATTATTATATTAAAAATATTTTATATATTACTTAAACTCAGTTGAATTTTGGACACACACATATTATATTAAAAATATTTTATATATTACTTTTAAACCCAATTAAATTTTCTATTTAAAATCTAACTTAAAAAAGACTTTTTTTAAATTCCAACCAAAAATAATTTTTTGGTCAAAATAATTTACCAAAAACCTTTTCGAAATTAAACACCCGCTCAAAAATCCCAAATTTGATTGTTTGACTTAAAAATGTACACGTATCGTTAAGCGACAAAACAGATCAACTTTCAACATATGACCGAATATTCGCAAAAAATTTATACATGAAATTTTAAAATCATTTAAAAATTTTGAATTTTACAAAATTAACTACGAATGTTATAGAAATGTTGTAGCAAAACTGTTTGGATGACATAAAATCTTCATTTTCATACAAGGTTCTATAGAATTACTTGATTAATTACTACAATATTTTCTTCAAACTTATGATAGACAAATATTATAAAGAATTCATTATATCACGATTTTAAATTGATCATGTGATTCAAATAAAATGATATGTAAATATTTGAAATTCTATTATTCATTCATGTCTTTCGTACATTAAACAAAATATCATGAAAAACATATTGAATTATCCAAACGTTTTTGTGCAACAAAATAGAACATAAGTAATTAATTTCACATAATTCAATACTCTCTCCTTACAACCACTCGACATTTAGCTCATAAATGAAGAAAAAATAATCATGTTAATCAAATATAACATAATGTTGGAAAAATATAAAAGTTTTTCTCTTCGATACTGTGCTGCTCTTTGCTACAACATTCGCTATCACCATAATGTTACTGCAAGAGCTTCAATTTAAACTCTAGAAATGAAGGTAGATACAAGGCTATCATCGGCTTTCTTCCGCTTACAATAGTAGAAAGAGTCCTCTTTCAATTGTGTTATGAATTTCCTTATTTTTTGTTCACATTTTTTTCTTTCTCCCTCCGAGTCTCTCTCATTTTTTCTCCTCATGAGTTTGCTTCTTCTCAAAGTGATTATTCTCTTAGAGAGTGTGTGTGCATGCTATATGTTAAAAGTTTCTCAAACTACCAAAATTCAATTATATCATGCTATATTCGATGGCTTATATAGTAGTTTTATGATCTCTCTCTACCAACTCAAAGAAATTAGAAATCTATGATTCAAAGACTCAATCAATACTATAAGTATTGGAAAAATTTCTTTTATTAATTTCTTTATTGGTTTCTCTCTAAGGCACACTATCTTTTTACGCGATTGACACTGTTAGAGTTCGGTGTGACCCGAATTATAGTTGGGCAAAGTCAGGCCTGTATCCAATGTTAGAGTTTTCTATTTTCTCTATATATTGATACTTGAGCCGCAAACCTCATTGTACCTTGATTTTATATTAGTGAACTTCTTCTCTACTCGTGGATTTTTCCTATAAGAGTTTTCTACATAAATCTTGGTGTCTTTGTTTTTGCGATTTTTTTTTCGTTTTGTGTTCTATTCTCAACAATTGGTATCAGAGCAGGTTAAGAGTTTTAGTAATCAGATCGAACAAATTTTTGGGTTTGCAATATTTGTTGAAAAATTGCAATTTGAAAAAGAAAAAAATAAATAAATAAAATGAAAATTTTGTTCCTTTTCATCTCTACCATCTTTAGTAGAGGAAGAAGACAGAGTTAATCCTTTCTTCGTTTCATTGTCGCCTTCTTCAAACAAAGAAGGAGAACTCTTCAACTTGTCCACCACCGTCGCCGAGGAGAAGAGGAAGTTGTTGCCACTGTCTAGCCATCCCTCCTTCGATCGACTGTCGTGCGTCGAAAAGAATTGTCGGTCAGTTTAGAGCATAGAAATGTCGTGAAGAAGTTCTTAGCCTCATCGTCGACCTCCGTTTCCACCTGCAGAGAAGTCGATTGCAATCTCCATTCAGGGGTCCATCCGCCGATTTGTCCACCCTTTACCCGACCATTCAGTCAACGACATCTCTGGTTTGAACCCCAATCATCGTCGTTCACTCCTCCGATCAACAAATCACCGTGCCACCTTCGATTGGATGTAGTGAAACTGTGTTTTTCTTTATGTATTGTGCAATGTCAGTTGGAGAAAATGTTTAATTTTTGGGGGAAAGAAAAATCAAATTTTTGATTTTTGGTTTGGAATAAAGGAAAATTTAGAATTTTGAGGATTATTCTGGTGAATTGGGAGGATTTTTTATAAGATTTTTTTGGAGCTGATTATTGTTTGGGATATTGATATTTTTGGGCTTCAAATATTTGGGAGGAATATTTTGTTGAATCTAATATTTTTGTGTTGGAATTTTGGATTCAGATATTTTGGGTGAAATTCTGAAATTTTTGGGGAAGATGAGTTCGTTGAAATTTGATATTTTGTTGTTGGATCAAAATATAAGGTTTCAGTTGTGGAAGGTGAAAATACGAGATGTTCTCGCACAGATGGATTTAGACGACGCGTTGTTAGGGTATGATAAAATGCTCATGTCATGTAGTAAAGAGGAGAAACTTCAAAAGGATTGAAAAACTCTATCTTTGATGTATTTATATTTGTCAAATCAGATTTTGCAGGATATTTTCAACGAGAAATATACCACTAAGTTATTGTTCAAATTGGAGTAGTTGTGTATGAGGAAAACCCTGACTAGCAAGTTGTATTTAAAGCAACGATTTTGTTCTCATCAGTTGATGGAAAGAGGTTCTATTGAAGAACACTTGACCGCATTCAAGGAGTTAGTTTCAGATTTGGAGACTATGGAATGCAAGTACGATAAAGAGGATTTAGAGTTGAGTCTGCTATGCTCATTACCTGCTTCATATGGTGCTTTGAAAGATACAATTTTATACAATAGAGAAAGTCAACTCTAGAAGAGGTATATGGTGCTTTGTTATCAAAGGAAAAGATGAAGCAGATTGTTTTTAGATCCAAGTCTCGAGATGATGGATTCATTGTTCGGGGTAGAACAAGAGAGTTAAACAACAAAGACAGTGAAAATGTTTAGAGTTTGAAGGGCAAATCAAAGTCAAAGAATTGTGATAGAACCTGTTACTTCTGTTAGAAGAAGGGGCACATTAAATCTGAGTGCCGTAAATTACAGAATGAAATAAAGAGAGCTGCTGAGAAGGAAAAATAACTGATGACGTCTGGTGAAGTTGTTGTCACAGAAGAAGAAGACTATATTGATGTAGATATTCTAATAGTGTCAGAGGGAAACTCAAAGTGAAACAATGATTGAATTCTGGATTTAGCTTCTTCGTTTCATATGTGTTATAATTGGTAGTGGTTTTCGACATATGAGACCGTTTCAGGAGGTGTTGCATTAATGAGTAATAACGTACCTTGCAAGATAGTTGGTATTGGTACTGTTAAAATTAGAATGTTTGATGGAGTTGTGAGGACACTGGGTAATGTGTGACATGTTTTTGATTTGAAAAATAATTTGATCTCGTTGAGAACTCTAGATTTGAAAGGGTACAAGTACAACGCTATAGGTGGAGGTATAAAGATCAGTAGGGGTGCTCTCATCATGTTAAAGGACACAAAAGCTTTGCAAATTTGTATATGTTATAGGATTCTCCAGTGGCGGATAATAACACTGTAAAGTTTATGAATTCACCTTCTAAAAGTTTTTTGGAGAAGACTTGGAAGAAGTTAGGTTATCAGGTGAAGTTCAAGTTGGGATCTGAATTTACATAAGAGCTAATACATCAACTTATTACAGATGTTCAGGGTGATTCGATCACCACATCGTCACCAGTGTCAGTTTCAGTTTCACGTCATAGTGATATTGTCAAAGGCAACACCAAGAGGATGGGTTAAGCTCCTCGGTGATGTCGTGAAACTACTTCAGTGGGTTATGCATTGAGTATGTTCGAGGGTATTAGTTCTAGTGGGGAGTCTTCAACATATTCACATGTAGTTCATTGTGACATCTCTAATAATTTGGTGGTACCATGGAGAAGATGTGATTTCTTCCCGAGTGTGTCTCTCAAGTTTAAGCAGGGCTTAAACTTGATCAGTATCAATTGTTGAGTTGGCCTTGTAGGGGCCTTTGTGGAAGATGAGGTTATTTTTCGTTAGAGTATTACATATTTGTTTCCTTGCACCATAATTTCTTTGAAGATAGAGATTGTCAGAGTTCAGTGTTTTAGATTCTTTTTGGGGTGATCTGAGAAGCCTGCACTGGATCTCTAATGTCAAATTTGTGTCAAGGTGGAAATTATTAGAGTTTGGTGTGACCCGAATTCTAGTTGGGCTAGGTTGGGCTCGTATCCATTATTAGGTTTTCTATTTTCTCTATATATTGATACTTGAGTTGCAAAACTCATTGTACCTTGATTTCATATTAGTGAATTTCTCCTCTGCCCCTGATGTCCCTGTTTCTGCAGTTTTTCATTATCGTTTTGTGTTCGATTCTCAACAACAACATTGATGATGAATGCCTCTGGTTACTCAGCAATATGACTATTTAAAGTCAACATACTCATATATTAAATAAGAAAAATATATAGAGGAGTATAACCAACAATGTTGCGATGAAGTTCCACTCTAAATCCATATTTATTTATGTAATTTTTCACTTATCAAGTATCTAAAAGACTCAATTGAGCTTAAAAGTGGATTAGGAAATCACAAACTTATTTTTTTTTTCTTGCTTTCTTCAATTTTTTTTTTCTACTTTTTCTCTTTTATTTATTTATTTTTATATTTATACTGCCAAACTTATCTTATTCTATATTGTCTTCATGAATCCTTTGTGTTTAATTTTCTTTTGTTGTGTTGATAGTTCCTAGCCCTAAATATAAAGTTTCAAATTTTTTCCATTGATCTAATATTTCTTAGGTTTTTCGAAAAAATTTTAATATCTAGCAATGTGTAGAACGAAATTGTTATAAAGAGAATATTCTAAATAATATAATGAACATTGGATAAGAAAGCTAAAATGTTCAATGATTTAGAGCCTTAAGGCAATTTGATGCATCATAGAATTTTATAGTAGATTACTTTTTTGTTGTATAAGTAACGCAATTTGCTTAAGACTTTTATTTTTTATTATTTTTTTATGTTTTAGTTTTTAAAATCTTTTTTTTAATATACATTTGCTACACATGTATGTAGGACTGAAATTGAGCTTAAAAGTGGATTAGAGAATTAAGAACTTATTTTTTTTCTTGCTTTCTTTCATTTTTTTTTTTTACTTTTTCCCTTATATATATATATATACCCCCAAACTTATCTTATTTTATATTGCCTTCATGAATCCTTTGTGTTTAATTTTCTCTTGTTTTGTGTTGACAGTTCCTAGCCATAAATATAAAACTTCAAATTTTTTCCATTGATTTAATATTTATTAGGTTTTTCGAAAAAAATCTTAATATTTAGCAATGTGTAGAACGAAGTTATTACAAAAAGAATATTCTAAATAATATATAATGAACATTGGATAAGAAAGCTAAAATGTTCAATGATTTAGAGCCTTAGGCAATTTGATGCATCATAGAATTTTATAGTAGATTACTTTTTTGTTGCATGAGTAACGCAATTTGCTTAAGACTTTTACTTTTTATTATTTTTTATGTTTTAGCTTTTTCCTAATTTTTTTTTAATATGCATTTGCTACACATGTATGTAGGATCGAAATTATCCCTAGAGAGAGTTTTTTTAATTTTTTTAATATACTTTTGCTACACATGTTTGTAGGATCGAAATTTTATATATATATATATATATATATATATATATAAAGAGAGAGAGAGAGAGATGAATTAGGATTAATAATTTTTTTATTAATTAACTCAATTACTATGCTTATAAGATTATAGATTTTTGTCTTAAGTAGACTTTCATAATCCAATAAGTAAAAAAAATCTATAAGTAATTGCCAAAATTGGTTGAAAGAATCCAATAAGTAATTAAGATTAACGCAGTTCAACCAATTTTGCCTACGTTTGCTCTTTAAGGCTCTTCCTTGAAGATTCTTTCAACTCCAATAACTGTCCAGGTTACAAATGATTGATCTTCCAAGCATCAATCATGCCTTATAACAACTATTTCGGGACATCACCTTTCAAGTATTTCACAAATAGAAGTTTGGAAGATTTTGATGCAAGAAACATGAAAATAATGTCTAAACTTTCACAAGACTATAATATCAAATTAAGATTGAGAGAGTTAAGCTAAAGGCCCACATGGAAGAGAGATTTTGAAAATCAAATTGACAGCACTTTCGTATGGTTTCTATTCCGATAACTTGCAAATTTGAAAGTGTCTTTATTTATAGATTTCTTCAGAAAACTGAGCTCTGGTCGACCACCCAACATTATCGGTTGATCGCTTCATGATTGTTACGATGTTTTTTGTGAGTATCCATTCGACTAACTCATATTCTAGTCTACCACATCGGTTGACCAGACTGCTCCAACATGATTAAGAAATTCATTCCTCTCTGTCATTTTTTTGGTCGACTGTGACTCATCCTGGTTGACCACGTTCTTCATTTTGAAACAATGTTTGCTCTCTCTAATGTTTTTGGTTGATTGAGACTCCCCTTGTAATGACGTACTTCAGGTAGGGTTTTGGCAAGTTTGGGAAGCGACCAGTCGACCAGTGGCTGAAGAGCAGTCGACCAGAAAACAAACAGATTCAAAAGATCGCTTCTGGAAGATTTGTAGTCGACTTGTGAGTAGTAAGTGGTTGACCGGAGCTTTTTAAATGTCAGCTCTATTTAACTTTCGGTCGACCTGATAAACAATAAGTGGTCGACCTAATGAATAGTAACTTGCATCATTAGAACTACGTCTCACAACTTTTCAGGAATAATTCTGAACCTTTGAATTGGACCTTCATTCCCAGAAATCACGAGGACCTCTTCACACTAAATAGAACTACTCCAAACTCTAGAAAATCAACTACAAGAACTCAAACAAAAAGATAAACGAAAACAAAAAGGCAAGTTGGTCAGAAAATCGCTAAAGTCTACGACTTTTTACTCCAAGGCAATCTTCAAACAAAGAAGGCACTCCAGCTTGATAGTTTGTGAGATTCAACAACTTCACTATGAATTTGCTCCATGAGTGAAACGAGGAAGATGCAGTAAAATGTGATGTCTAATCCAACTCTCAAGAAGAATCAGAAATCGGAACACAAAATCGACAATTGAGAATAACCAAATGAATTTTGGGTTTTTGCTCGTGAAGAACAATGTGAAAGAGGCTAAAGCTCAATAATTTTAATTCATCAAAACTCAAAAGAAAAAGCCATTAGGAGAGTTTTATTAGCTCCTCCAAAATTAGGGTTTAGGGTTTACAATGAATAGTTACGAAACTACCCTCACGAAGATACATACTCCGCTAGACATGCCCTAACCAAGTGACATCAACAATTGAATATTAAACCTAACATAAAATAAATAAAAATAAACCATAAATAAGTTCTTACATCTAATAGATCATTCTTTAAGGCTTATCTTCAAATTGATTTGGGCTTCAATTTTAAGTGGGATTGGGCTTCTTTAATAGAAAATGAAGCTCTCTGTTCAGAGATATTTTGGCATAGAAAAAAACTCCAATTTTAACACAAAACCCCATTCTAGAAAGCTTGAGAAGTCAGCTACAATTTTTATGGAGCATACTTTTTGATATAAAACCTTGAAAACTACCAAATAATCCTGATATAGATTTTTTTTTTTGGGGTTTCGTATTGTAATGAG
>CM039484.1:6252578-6363569 GCA_022433065.1 Begonia loranthoides | reverse complement strand
CTAAATGTGTCAAAGCTTTTTCTTTCTCTTGAAAAAAAAGAAAAAATTTGACAGAGTATCCTTTGTTTTTTGTCTCTCCTCCATTGACATTATCAAACAAAAATGAGAGCCAATATCAAATGAAAGAAAGCAATATCCAAATAGATATATCATGTATTAGACGACGAAACTCAAAGCCAAAAATAAAGAAAACACATCAACATGTACTCATAGCCAAAGATAACTCAAAGCCAAAAATATTTAAAGAAAACACATCAACAACTACTCAAAGCCAAAAATAAATGTTAAGTACAAGTTCATCTAAATTTTTTAATAAAACAAATAGATACAAGATGGCTAATCATCCTGAGGAGGAGCAACATTTGAGGATGGAGGAATAACAAGATCAACTGTAGATGTCGAATCTAATCGTGTGAACCTGTGAGCCCAGTTGGTAACTCCTCTAGGTGTTTATCAATAGCATCAAATTTTGATCAGGATTCAACTTGAAAGGTCATGAATGAAGAGTCTTGTTCCTAAAACCTATTCTCTATAGTGGTGCTGAAGCTGGAGAAATAGGCTGACAACATATCTAGTTTCTTTTCGAGTTGAGAAATACCACCCCGAGAAGATGTTGGAACCGAGGAGGAAGGGAGTGACGGAGATGGAACATTGGGCATAGCAATGTCTTAAGCACCAGTGGGATACTCAGGCTGAGCTGCAGAAGTGGGTGCGCCTCTAGAAGATTTAAGGATCCGATTCCCCCAATCATCTTGCACAATTCCCATTTGAGCTAGAGAATGAACAGAGTAAATATCAACACTTCTCACTTGTAGAGGTGGCTCAGAAGGTGGAATAGTAATACCATTCATTTGAAACAGATTGGTTAAAAGAAGATTGAATGGAAGGGATTTTGACAAGTTGCTTGCAATCTCAATCATTTGTTACAATATGATATGTCCAATGTTAAAACAACTCCTATAAAAAATCTTTTGAAGCACATATAAATCCATACAACTCATATGGTCCTGATGACCATCTCTCGGTAATAGGTTGTATGTGAGACTGTGATGGATAACCCGAACACATACATTGAGATCTTTTGCTTGGGGTTTGAACTATGTTTTGACATTTAGGTTTTTAAGGACTTGTTAAAGGAACTCAACTCCAAGATTAGGACTGACAAAATCAAATCGTCACCTATCTCAAAGTCCAACAACATATTGATGTCATGGATAGTCAAAGTGGTTTTCTTTCCGTATACATAACTACTTAATTTCAATGGTCGAGGAGTATACACCAGATTTGCATAAAATAAATAGATAGCTTTCTCGAAGTATGGTTTGTCCAAATTGTATATCTTGAATAAACCCATATTCTTGTAAATGTCCTTTAAATGCTACTAGCTAGACTCAAAAAAAGAAATTTTTTGTGCAAGAATCAAAGGTCTATTTTTCAAGTCTTTTTCATACTGTTATTTGGATTTGGCATCCAAAAATAAAATGGAGGGATATCCCAATGAAGCTAGAGATCTAGATGAACTACCTCGTGTCATAGACATCATCCTCATGATTGTGATTCTTGATGCCATGAGATGAAAAAGATCTTTTGAGAAAAGCAAATCAAATTTCAGAAGAGAAGTTGAGCCCTAGGGTTGAGACTCAATTTTAAGCTTAGAATATTAGGAAATAACGAGAATTGGAGGATTGGGAATGTGAATAATGGCTTGATTGAAGGCTGGGGAGGCTAAAGAGTGAAGTTTTAGGATTGAGTGATGCTCAGAGAAAGGAGAAATCACTTAGAGAGACAAGAGATGCCGTGTGGTCGAGGGTTTTGGTCAACCTATTTTTCTTTTAAAAACAATGCAGTGGTCAACATATATTATATTTGGTCGATTGAAATCTTTGAAATAGAATTAGGGGGTAATCTGCCAGTTTTTGATTAACCGATCGTTGGTCTGGGTCAACCAATTACTTCAAGAAAAATTCAAGGCACAATATATAATAATGGCAGTCGACCAGTGTATTTGAAAGGTCGATTGAATCTTTATATTTCCATAGTGATCAATCAGCTTATTTGATATGTCAACCAAAATCATTATCGGTGGTCGACCGAATTTCTTTTGGGGTCGATCAAACACTCTATGACTTTTAGAAAACTATTCCTTTTAAAAAAGTAACTTAGTTAGACTCAAAGTGTATCAATCCTAAACATATTCTTATTTTACTAAAAGTCTTTTTGTCCAATGGTTTAGTAAAAATGTCAACCAATTGGTTTTCGGTATTGACAATTTCGAGAGATACATCACCCTTTGGAATGTGATTTCGAATAAAATGGTGTCTAATCTCAATGTGTTTGATACGATAATGTTGAATAGGATTCTTGGAGATATTTATAGCGTTAGTGTTGTCACACATAATTGAAATTTTCTCATAAGATTAACCATAGTATTCCAAGGTTTGCTTCATCAAAAGCAATGGAGCACAACAACTCCTGGCGGCAATATATTCAGTCTCAGTTGTTGAGAGTGTTAGCCTAAGAGACTTTAGGCTTATTTATTTTGATGATGAGTGATTTATTTGTTGATAAGTTATTTATGAAATAAATATAATTAATATGTTTATATTTGATCTTTATTGGAAATACCCCTTAATAAGGGTGTTTATATGTGCTAATATGTTTGTCTAATTTTAATAGACAGATTGCTAGACATATGCTGAAGTGTAGAAGAGCGATCGACTGGGACAAATTGTGGTCAACCAGAAATTGGACAGATTCGACATATGTTTGTGATTGTTTGCTTTTATATTTTAGTTAAATCACTTAGGGATAGAATAATCAATATTGCATGATAAATTTTAGAATGTCTAATTCACCCCTTCCTTTATTAGGCCAACATTGGTCCAACAGAGAGAGCAATGGAGTTTTTTTTCTTAGAGAACAATGATACTAAGTATTCTCTAAAAAATTTACATGTTGCAATTATGCTTTTTCTATCCACTAGACAACTGGCATAGTCAGAATCAATATACCCCACTAAATTGAAATTGGTTCCTTTGGGATACTATAGTCCTAAATCACTAGTCTCACTTAGATATTTAAATATCTTTTTAATTTCATTTAGGTGAGACTTTTTAGGGGATGCTTGAAATTTTGCACATAAGCACACACTAAAGAGAATATCAGGTCTACTTGCTGTTCAGTATAATAAAGATCCAATCATGCAACAATATTTCTTTATATCCACATCTTTTCTATTTTCATCTTTATCTAATTTTGTGGATGTGCTCATGGGAGTATGAGAAGATTTAGAGCTATCTATTCCAAATTTTTTAAGCAACTCTTAACATACTTTTCTTGGTTTAGGAAGATTTCATCTTTTGATTGTTTGCTTTGAAGACCAAGAAAATATCTAACTCCCCCATCATGCTAATTTCATATTCACTTTGTATTAATTTTGTAAATTCTTTGCAAAGTGAGTTGTTTGTTGTACCAAAAATAATATCATCCACATAAATATGGACAATAAGCATATCCTTGTCTTTATGTTTGGTGAACAAGGTGAAATTGATTTTTTCCATCTTAAAAAATAGCAAGCTCATGGAGCTTCCTTTAGACCATATAGAGCTTTGTTGCGGTTGTACACATTATCTAACATATCATGGGCTTCAAAACTTAAAGGTTGTTCTACGTACACTTCTTCCATGATATAACTATTAAGAAAAACACTTTTAACGTCCATTTGATAAAAGATAAAATTCTAGAAGTATGCGAAAGCTAAAAGCATACGAATGGATTCTAGCCTAGCTACAACTGCAAAGGTTTCCTCAAAATCAATACCTTCTTCTTGATTATACCTCTTTGCAACTAGTCTAGCCCTGTTTCTTACAATAATTACATTTTCATCTAATTTATTTTTGAACCCATTTAGTTCCAATAACAGAGTGCTCTTTTGGTCTAGGAACTAGATCCCAAACTTTACTCCTCTCAAATAGATTTAGCTTTTCTTACATGGCTACTATCCAATTCTCATCAATTTCAGCCTCATTGAAATTTTTAGGTTTAATTTAAGAGATGAAGACTATATTAGCACAATAGTTTCTAAGGGAAGATATAGTCTTAACACCTAAAGATGGATAATCTAGAATCTCATCTGTGGGATGACTCTTAGCATACCTCCAATCATGGAGTAAGTTTTCATTGACAATCTCGATTGGAGTTACTTCTAATTCCTTAGGAATAGTCTCTTGGGGTGTTTTCACTTGATTAATAGTGTCCTTGTCACCCAAATTAAAGGTTTCCATTTCCCTTTCAAGGTCTTTATTCATTTCTATAGTGTTTGATGATTGAAGGGATTCATTAATGGTAACATGTATAGCTTCTTCCACAACTAGAGTCATTTTATTGAAAACTCTATAAGCTTTCCTAGTTGAGGAATAATCTAGAAAAATCCCATAATCCGTTTTAGACTCACATTTGCCTAAGTTATCCTTAGTGTTCAAAATAAAATTGTAATACCCGAAAACTTTATTTCACTAAGTGTGAATTATGCATGAAATGTATTTGATAATGGTATACTTTCTTGATTGTTGAAAATGTTGATTGTTGGAATTATATTGAATGAATTGTGGTTTATGGCTTTTGGAGGATGGGAATTTGCAATGTTATGGGTAATTAAGCAAGGGTGCGGTTGACAATATTGATTGTTTGCTCGATCGGACTATGGACATTAAGAAATGTGTTGATCTTGGGTAGATTGGTCGACCAGAGCTAGATTTGCAGTTGATCGGATCAAAGAAAAATCAAAATATGTTGCTCTCAGGTTGATTTGCGGTCGATCGGGAGTGAGGTTGTGGTCGATCGAGATAGTGTAAATAGCTTTCCACGGAAGGCTAGGCGTCCACAGAAGGATAAACATCCATGAAATGGAATATTCAATGTTGGAATCCTTTGAAAATAAGGAGCGGTCGACCAAAGATTGAGGAGGAGTAGACCAGGAATGTGAAAAGTTGCCTGAAAACAGCTTAGGTGTCACAATTTAAGAAGTGGAAATTTTGATTACTAAACATCCAAAGATTTATGGGATGACACTTCACGCTTAGAAGGCTGCTAATAGATTATGTGAACACCCTCTTTTGTATGATAAGAAAGAGAGAAAAACCGTGAGAAAGTGGGGGAGAAGAAGAAGAAGAAAAACTCTTAAGAGGTTTACTAGTTTTATCTCTTTTGCTTGAAGGTATTGGAGATTAGGGAAACAATGTCTTAAACATTGAGGTAAGCAATGTTAGTATGTGTTTTGCCTTTGGGCTACCTTACAAGAAATGGTTTAAGTGTTCACTTGAGGGTGTGTTATTTATGCTAGAAATTAGGTTATGTACGCGATGAAAGTTTGTTTGAGGATATGATGTTTGTTGGTGATAGAAGGTAGGATGTGTACTTGATTATGATAATGAATTAAGGACATGCTTTTGTGATAGAAGCTAGACTTCTTGCATAGTGAGTACTTTGATTTGATGATACGTTGTATTGATGTTAAATAATATGTCATTTGTATGTATCCATGCTCATGCATCAAATTTTTTCATAAAGATTATGAAAATGTTTTACATGCATATGTTTTGAATGAAATGAATCAAAGTAAAGAAAACAAAAACGGAGTGAGTTGGCTGAAGTTCACCACTCCTCCTTAAATGATAAGAGGGAGTGTAATGGTTGAAGTTCACCATTCTCCCTAAAGAATAAAACAATTTGAGTTGGCTGAAGTTCACCACTCATTTCTATGCTTAAGAAGGGTAGAGTTGGACTAAGTTCACAACTCTTCCATAAACGATAAGAAAAAGAAATAAAACAAAAACAAAAAATGTTTTATGAATATTGTATCATGTTCATACTGCATTGCATTTCTTACTAAGCATTAGACTTACAGTTTTCTTCTTGTCATGTTGGTAATCGTGCTAAAGAAAGAAATGAGTAGTTGATAAAGGATTTACATGATGAGGATATTGTGTTGGTTAGGCTAAAAGGAAAAAAGAAAGATAAATGGTTTTATTTACAAAATGTTTTGTACAATGTGATCTTCAAAGAATTTGAAAAGAAAACAAAAAGTTATTACGAGTATTTTTACTTCCTTTTCGTTCAAATGAATTAAAAGAAAGTCTTCTGCTATGCGATATTTTAAATTAAAAGTATAAGAAAAATAGAGCGTTAAAAAAATACTTGCACCTAAATGATTTAAAATAACCTACATTGAGAATCCTCTCATTCCATAGCTCGTTAGGGGTCTTGTCAATGATGGAACAAATGGATACTCGATTAAGAATATAGCATGCTGTAGAAACGGCTTCTACTAAAAAATATTTTGGAATATTGTTCTCGTTGAACATGATTCGGGCTAGTTCTTGGAGAAATCTATTTTTCCTTTCAACAACTCCATTTTGTTGAGAGGTTCTTGGTGAAGAGAAATTATGTTCAATGCTATATTTATGACAAAGAAGTTTGAACCTTTCATTTTTGAATTCTCCACCACGATCACTATGGATAAAAACAATCGAGATTCTTCTCATTTTGGATTTTCTTCGTAAAACTAGAAAATATTTCAAAGGTCTCATCCTTTGACCTCAAGAAGAAAACCCAAGTGAATCTAGAAAAGTTATCTTGATAGACCAAAAGATCCATGTGAAGTAATTAAAGGGGTTTGGAGGATGATACAATATTTTTGGAAGCAAATGAACTTTTTGTTTGCTTTCCCATTTGGCAAACATCACAAATTTTGCCATTTTCAAATGTGATCTTAGGGAGACCCCTAACTAGATTGTTTCTAGAATCTTAGCTAATGTATCCATTCCTATATGCCTTAATCTTCTATGTTAAGACCAACAATCAATAGTGAAATTTATAGTAAAACACTTCTCATCAATGCATAAAATATTATTCAAGTCAATAGCATAAATATTTTCATGTTTATAACCCAAAAATAAAACTTTTCCACTAGAACTATCCTCAACGATGCAAACTCTTGATTCAAAAGTCACTTTATAACCTTTATCATATAGTTAACTAATATTTAGTAAATTATGCATGAACGCATCAACTAATAATACATTTTCAATGATAATGTTTGAAGAATTACCAATATTGTAGATACCAATGATTTTACCCTTTTGATTACCTCCAAAAGTCACATTTCTTTTCTTTTTGGTGATGAAGGTAAACTTTGAGGAGTCTCCCATCATGTGTCTTGAACATCCATTATCTAGGTACCATTCATCATTCACATGAGAATCTCCATCCTACAAGCAAAAATTAGTTGTTTTTCTTAGGTACCCAAATCTTTTTGGGTCATTGAGAGTTAGTTTCGGTTTTTTTAGGAACCAATACTAATTTAGAGGTTAATTTTCTATCATTTGACTTCAAAGGATAAGAGAATGATTCATGACCTATTGTGTTATAAGCATGACAAGTAGATTGACTAACAAAGAAATTCTTATAAGCTTTCTTCTTTGAAAATGATTGATATCCTAAACCGGCTTCATCAAAAGTAACTATTTGTTTTCTTAATAGCATGTTTAAATTTTTACTTCTATTAGTAAACTTAAGAACAATAGTATTCAAGTCATTATTTTTAACTTTCAATTCATTAATCTCTTTCTCAAATGATTGAACAATACTTATGTACTTTTTCACTAGATTTTCATTTCCTTTCTTCCACGATTTGTATTTAGATTTAAGTATGTTAAATTGTTCAAGTAGTTCATCAAAGACATATATCAAATCATTATCATCAAGATTACATTATAAATTGATGAAGGAGTCATGTACCTCTTTCTCCTTAACCATGAAGCACATATTTGCCACATTTTCATTTTCGAAGGATAAATCTTCTTCACTATCGTTCCTCATGGCCATCATTGCCTTCTTCTTGAAGGCTTTTGGCACCTTCTTGGCTTTGTGGGCAGCCAGCTTTGAAGTGTCCCGCTTGTCACATTCAAAGTAGGTTGCTTCCATTTCCTTTTGAGGTTGATCTCCCTTTGTGACCTTCTTTCCTTGTAACCCTTTTCATTGAAAAAATTTATTGAATCTTTTTGTAATAAAAAAATATCCTCATCATCTTTTTCCTTTTCTGGATTTCACTAGGTTGCTCGATGAGGCTTTACGAGTGATGTTCTTCTTCTTGGAAACTTCCTTCTTCTTTTGTTCTTCTCTCTAATTGGCCTTCATGGTAATCTCATGTGTCATGAGAGAGCCAATGAGCTCTTCCATCTTTAGAACTTTTAGGTCACGAGCTTCTTGGATAGCCATCACCTTTGATTGTCATGATCTTGGTACATACTAGAGAATTTTCCTAACATTTGACTAGTTGTTTCATCTTTATCCATAACAAAAAATTCATATTCATGTACTAGCATACTCAATTTACTCTCTTTGACTTGATTGGTACCCTCGTGTGTGTCCTCAAGTAATTTCAAAATCTCCTACGTATTATCACAGCCTTACACCCTATTAAATTCATCTCTATTGACTGCACAATATAATGTGTTCATTGCCTTAGCATTCATATTGAATTGCCATTTATCATTCTCATCAAATTCAAACAATGATTTTGGAACATTTATACAATTTTCAAATTTAACAAAAGTATATGGTCTATTTTCAATAATATTGCACAAGTCATAATCCATAGATTGAACAAAAATTCTCATTCTAGATTTTCAATATGTATAATCATTACCATCAAAGAAAAGAGACCTAGAGATAGATTGCCCTTTCACTTGCATGTTGTTCATGTCTAATTTTGATCACAAGATAAGTACTTAGTATAACTCTAATACTAATTGTAGGATAGAAATTATCATAAGAGGGGGTTGAATTAGAATTACTAACTTTTTTATTATTATTAATTAAGTAACTCAATTACTATGTTTATAGGATTATTGTATTTTCTCTTAAGTGGACTTCTCAAGCCAATAAGTAAATAAACACAAGATAATGAAAGAGTAAGGAAGAGTGCAAATAATTTGTTAACATGGTTTGACATACCTCGCATATGTTCGTGCTTCAAAGCTCCTCTTTAGAGATTTTTTAAACTCCAATAATCATCCATTACAAATGATTGATCTTCCATGCATCAATCTTGACTTTCAATGACTATTCCAGGGTGTTACCATTCAAGTACCTCACAAATAAAAGTTTGGAAGATTTTGAAACAAGAAACACGAAAACAATGCCTAAACTCTCACAAGAGTGTCATCTCGAATTAAGATTGAGAGAGTGAAGCTAAAGGCTCGAAAGTGGAAGAGAGATTTCGAAAGTGAAATTGACAGCACTTTCGTATGGTTTCTCATCTGGTGCCTTTCAAATTTGAAAGTGCCTCTATTTATAGATTTGTTCAGAAAATTGAGCTCTGGTTGACCACCCAACATTATTAGTTGGCCGCTTAATGACCGTTACAAGTTTTCTATGAGAATTCGATTGACCAAGTCATGTTCTAGTCTACCCCACCGGTTGACCTATGCTTGGTCCAATCATACGCTTCAACTAGATTAAGAAATACATTCATCTCTGTCGACTATGACTCATCTTGGTCGGCCACATTCTGCACTCAAAAGATGAAGATGGGGGGGAGGGGAGAGTGGGCCTCCTCAACTAGAATGTCCTTCTTTGAGTCTTTGTCTAGGAAAGAAGTATTGTTCGTTGAATGCAGTTAGAGAAGAAGTTGTGGGTTATGCATTGCAGAATGGGTATGGAATAAAGTTTGTTAAAAGTGAATCTCATTGGTTGACGGTTGTGATGATCTGGATTAAGAATTAATAATAATAATCATATTTTGTATAATTAAACATGATTATACAATGGTAAATACCTTAAACTATGGAATGGTAATGAGATTGGATCAATTGGAGATATGCTTATTAAGATATGAATTTTTGCACGAAAGTGATAAATGTGCTATAAATGAGCATAGTCACTGCTTGGGGATAATTGGACATGTTGTGATTAATAATTCAAACCATTTT
Organism: Begonia loranthoides; assembly: GCA_022433065.1. NCBI lineage: Eukaryota > Viridiplantae > Streptophyta > Magnoliopsida > Cucurbitales > Begoniaceae > Begonia > Begonia loranthoides. The sequence continues at coordinate 6,353,577 of CM039484.1, read as the reverse complement.
AAGGTCATAAAGTAGACACATAAATGAAATGTATGACTTTGGATTGAAAGAATTTGGATGTATGCTATAAAAATTATGAAAGTTTGAAGTTAGATAAGTTCAAAATTGCATTGTTTTAGGATGTCTTTAAATGAGACTTTAGAGTGGGAATTTGGAGAAATGTATAAAAAAAAGAAATGTTCCTAGTACATAACGTATGTGTCCATGTAATAAAATTAGATAACCAATGGGGTTATAAAATGTGTCCCTAGTGGATTAGTGACTAAGTGTGTGATTAAGGTATAATTTGTGGATTATTAAGGTTAATTAATCATGATTAATTATGTTAATCATAGGGATTAGCTTAAAACTAAGCTAAAGTGATTATTTTAAGTTAAGAATGGTTAAAGATAATTAACCATAGTATTTTGTAATTATCCATGGAATTAATGGTAAAACAATAAAAATGAAAGGACAAAATGGACAAATTGTAATTTCACCCTATGAAATGTGAGGGAATGGCAGGAAATCAGCCATTTCATGCTGAAACCAAGGGAAAAGAGAAGGGAGAAGAGAGGAAGAGGGAGAAGAAAGAAAAAAAGGAAAGAGAAGGAATTGATCTTCTATTCTTCAAGGAAAGGTGTTCCTCTCTCCAAGATCATTTTGAGCCTAGAATCAAAAGGAGAAAGTGAAGAATCAAGTGGTCTTCAAGAGGTAAGAACCCTAAACTAAGTGTTTATATAAACTATGTTAAATATTGGATAGTTTAGGTGAAGAAAAAGGGTGATTTTGGGAATTATATTCAAAGCCTATAGAAGTGCTTGCGGTTAAGTGAAGAATTCATATCGGTTTGATCCAAAATGATTGAAGAAAGATTGAATTAGATGTAATTTAATGGAAGCATGGAATTTGCGTTTTATTAGTGAAATTGGTTGACGTTGAGATTCTTAATTAAATTAGATTCAAGTAATTGGTAATGATTGCTATGAGTTGAATATGAGCATGAAATTAGTATGCAAATTTTCAATGGATCAATTAAGGAAATGTATTAGGAATGGTATGTAATGAGTTGGTGATAGTTTAAATGGTATGGCAATATGAATACTTGAATGATCTTTGAATATTATTAAGTTCAAAGTTGGGTTATAGTATGAAAAGTATGCTTGGAATTGTAAATAAATTGGGTTAGTTTTGAATGGAAAAAAAGGTTTTGATAGTTCATTAAAAACATGATTGATAATAGATTAATTAAGGGTATGCATAAATGTATTGCATAATTGGTAAACATTATAAATGTATAATGCATAAGTTTTTTAAATAGATTAAAATGTCTAATTGATGAATTATATAGCGTGGTTATAATCCTAGAATGATTTGGTATGAAATGGGTTACGTTTGGTATGGTTTTGGTTTGAGGGAAAAATGAGAAAATGTGAATTTGGACCATCTACAGTCGACCAGGGCTGTTGTGCAGTCAACCGGACATTGTAATTTAAGGGTGTGGATGTCGTCCGCAATGTTAAGTTTGAATATATCAATTTTGCGGTTGACCGCACCGGTCGATCGAAGTAAGTATTTTGCCTTGTTATGTCTTGAAATTGCACTAGAGCAGACGACAGCGGTTGATGGAGCGGTCGACCAAACCCTGTACTTTTGGAATATTTTCCTTAGGTTTTTAACCATTTTTTTTCCATCGTATAAACCCTTTTGGGAGATGATTGAAACATAGATAAAATATGTCTAGATAGATGTATGAGACCATTTCATGCATCATTATTGTATGTTTAATAAAAGATTTGCATGGTTAGTTTTACATGCATTACTAAAATGTATTATATACATTTAATATATGCATAGTGAGGATGCCAAATCATGCATCATGAACATATTTATATGTACAAAACATATTATCTGGGTAGTGTTGTTGGTCACAGAAGAACCAAATATACCTTGCCAGACTATGTATTGTGTGACATATGTAAAGTGGGAAAATAAAAGGTGAGTGAGTGCGAGTCCCCCTTGGGTTGAGAGTCCTAACTCTCTGGAGGTTTTGATATTCATGGACACGCCTATTGAAGACAATGGCTAGTATGGTGGCGTTTCAAGGTCGTGTGCAACTTTACATCGATGGTGTATGATAATTCATGTTGATAGTCACATAAATGTTGACATTCACATACATGTTAATAAAAAGGTACTTGTTAAATAATATGACCATTTAATAATAAATGGAGTATTGTCCTAATTCACATTATCACAGCATCATTGTGAAAAGAGAGTTGTGATATACATTTCATATTCATATTGCATAAGTGTTAGTTGTAGGATGACAGAAATAGATAGTTATGTGATCGAGGTACCATTTGTGATAGACATCAATTGGAGATGTCTTAGAATGTTGTGAGGTTATAATATCTAGGCAATGATAATAGAATCATGTGTCAAGGCATTTGATATATGCATCATGTTAAGAAATTCTTTTACATATAGGGATCATTGGTGATAGACATTAATTGTAAATGTCTATATAGTATGAAACATTAATTATAAATATCTAGATAATATGAAAGAGACATTAATTAGAAATGTCTAGAAATAAGGAAGTCCTTCGTATAGAGGGATTAATTGTGATAGACATTAAATTGGAATGTCTAGATAGCTTGTGATAGGTATTAAATAGACATATCTAGATCATATGAGATAGACATTAATTATAAATGTCTAGAGATGATTTGGCATTAGACATACCTTGTAATGTCTAGATAGCTTAAGATTAGATACATTAGAGATGTCTAGTATTGGTATTAAATAAATTATAGAAGTATATGAGAGATAGTTCTAGAGACATTAATTGAAAATGTCCAACTAGTAATGATGATAGATAGACCAAATAGAATATGATCCATAACATGGGAAATCACATTGGAAAGTAGAAAGAAATTATAGAATTAAATATTCTATAGAGTTTAAAGGTGCTTAAAGAGAATAATACGTAAAAAGAAATTATATGGAATAAGTTATCCATGAAGTGTGGTGTTTTAAAATGGAAGAGCATATGTATGTGTGATTGGTGAGCTTCCATTGAGAGTAGTGAGTTCTGTGATGGTTCTACAGGAGAAGAATTAGGTTTGTGGCATGGTTCCAGAGGGGATCGGGGGTCGAGCTGGGTCATGACAACGTCATGTGCAAGGAAGGATGCAATTTGCAGATTCACGCTTCAAAAATGAATGTTGAACTTACGTTTTAAATAAAGAGCTATATTGAGCTTCACTTTTGTTCACGATATATGAAAAGCTGACATGCTTTTGCTAAATGGGTGGCAAACCAATATTTGGATAAGGTCAAAAGTTAGGCCACATGGGACGTTCCTTCCATCATTGAGACAGTCAGGAAAAATTTTAATGTCAACATTTTCCCGAGTCTTGCCAGAAGGGAAAAAATAAAGCCTGGAAACTGAACGAAGGGGATGACGACAAACAATATAAAGAACTATGGTACATAAAGAAGATTTGTAGATCCAATTGTCACAACACATTAGTCCTTAGCATAGATAGGAATGATCTTATGCCCTATTGGATATTTAAAAGGATGTACATGTATTTGGCTATGTGCAAGAGAGGTCTGCTGGAGTGTGTTAGACTTGTCATTTGCTTAGATAACTATTATTTGATGGGCCTGTGCTCAGACTAGTTGCACATAGCCATCAGCATTGATAAGACAAACGTTGGTGCATAATAAGACAGATGTTGATGCATGATAAAGATGTGGATCTGGCATGCGGACTCTTGCATAACAAATGCATTACTATTGGGGTTGGTGCCTGGCATCGAAGAGTTGGACAAACATGCCTGTAATTGTTACAAGTGAGAGTTGACTAGAATGTTGTGCGTACATGCAATCCCGTCTATGCATTTTATGAGGAGGTTAGTTGAGGATTATGTTCATGTATGATATCATTGGGAAACATACATGAGAATGTACTCTTACTTTGTCTAGTTTGTCAATGGCCAATTCAGGTCGCCCGAAATGAATCAGGATCCAATTCTGCTAATGCCAATAAAGAGACGACCACATAGGCCTTGAAAACAAAGTGTAAGGGATGTTGATGAGCCCCATAGCCGGGCCACCCTGAGCAGAAGAGATGACACAATGACATGTAGCCGGTGTTGGGGTATGGGACACAACGCCTGCACTTGTCAAGGTAGAGAATCAGCCACTAGTGAGGCAAGTGGCAGTGGGAGGGCCAGAGGTAGAAGTAGTAGTGGCAGAAGAGGAAGCTCACATGACACATTTATGGGTTTTACCACTGCTCCTAGGATGCAAGTGAATATATTGTTACACTTTCAAACACTATCCTAACTATATGTGCTTTTTATGACACAATATTGTATTTTTTTATGCAAGGGTCCATCGTGCTAGATCCAAATTTTTAACTATGTGGCTTCATTGTACTATTTTAATTTTTAGAAACTTAATTGTATTATATTGTACTTAATTGTATTGATGTCTTATTTGTATCATCATGAAGACAAACCCAAGTTAGCTAATTGGTCGTGTGGTGATTCCACTAACTTTATATGTTCTTGTATAATCATTGTATAGAATTCTAAGGATTGCACATGGATGTTCAAGAGAGTCCCTTGGACGTCCATATAACAAACAACATATGAGGTTATTGAATTACCACACTTCCAATTAGCCAACTTGAGTTACTCTTGCTGCAAATGATTTTAAGGCAAATGATTGAGTATTATATTTTAATGCAAGCATTATTTGCTAATTAGGCAAATGATTTTATCTATGATAATTAATTGAAGAACAATGTTAGATCAATTCATAAATGGACTTAATCTCATATGTGTCAAAGCATCCAGTATGGCTGATTCTCGGACGACCCTCGGCATTGGAGAATGTCCAAGACTGATCTATGGAAATTCCTCAGCATTAGAGGTCGTCCAAGGCTGATCCCTGGATGTCCCTCGGCGTTGTAGGACATTCAAGTCTGATCCTTCGATGTCCCTTAGTGTTAGAGGATGTCCCTCGTAGTTGGAGGACTTCTAAGGCTGATCCTCTGACGTCCCTCACCGTTGGAGGACGTCCAAGGCTACTGATCCTTGGTCATATCTCAGACGTCCATGTGCAGCGTCAGACATCCCTCATCATTGGATGATGTCCAAGGCTAGCGTCATATGTCCCTCAATGTTAGAGGACTTTCAAGGCTAATCATTGGACATCCCTCAGACGTCCATGTCCAGCCTCAGACGTCCCTCGTCATTGGAGGACGTCCAAAGCCAGTGTTAGATGTGTAACGCCCTGCGTTTTTAAAACCTTTTATTTATTTATATTTTCAGTCATAATTTTTTTTTTAAAACACATGCAATTAAGCTTTATAGGAGTAAATCAATGGAAAAACGTCATTTTAACGTGCATGAGGAACCAAATTGAAAACATATCAAAGTAATATAAGCGGAATAATAAGTAAGAATTTTAAATAAAAAAAGAAACCATAGTCCATAGTTCAAACAATAGTCCAGTTTTTGCAAAACATTTTACCCAAAACATTATTAAGTATAGAAATGACCATTGTTTTCCTCAAGCCATAACCCATCAAGTCGAGTCCAGTTGGTAACCCAAGAGCTCCGCAGGCAATGCCTCCTCCTTTACATTAATGTCATCAGCATTATCAAAATCACTTGCATCACGGGTAAGAAAATGAGCCTAACACTCAGCAAGAAATAGGATGTATGCTTATGCAGTCATTTTCCAAAAAAGAATCTATCTTTTTTGCCTTTTCATTTTCTTTATATTTCCTTTACATTTTCTTACCAGAGAGAGGATACATCTGTTGGTTGATGTGGACTAACCAACTCCATCCCTACATGGGTGGAGGTTTCCATTAAGAGTGTTCCCACCTACGACCATCACCAATCTCTGTCTTTTTTTAACATTGAGGACTAAGAGCAGAGATACATTTGTTGGTCGGTGTGGACTAACTAACTCCATCCCTACATGGGTGGAGGTTTCCATCAGAGGTGTTCTCACCTACGACCGTCACTCTAACTCCCAAATCTTCACATGCCCCTTTTTCCTTTATTTGTTCATTTCGTTTATCATGTCATGCATATTTCACATTTTCATAAACTTTATCATGATGCATGAATGCTAGTTCGTATATAGTCCAACAGTTCATAACAGTTCTAGTCGACCTCCTTCCCAACCATGGTTGACCTATACTTCGTGTATTCCACTCTTTGAAGCTTCTAAGTCCAAATGATCTATCATTTACCTGCATGAACTTAAATAATGATATTAATACATCTAAATACCCTTATTAGAGGATATTATCAATAATGATCAATATAAATATAAAGGTAAAACATATTAGGCACATGCAATTTATAAACAACTTAATAACAAATAAATCATTCATCATCAAAACAAATAAGTTTAAAGTCTATAAGGCTAACAATCTCCTTTTTTTTTAATGATGATAAATATATATTAAGTTGTTTATTACTCTCCTTAAACATGAGTATGATATATATTGCATTTATGATTTTTTCCCCTTAGTTTATGCAATTCATCTCTTTAAAATATTAGAAATGGACGTCTGCTATAAGTAGGACATTTGCCTTCATGTAAAGAGATACAATCAGATGTCCACGTTCGAGAGACGTCTTTTAACGAAAAACATTACTGCAAGGTTTGTGCCGTTTATTTTATATAATTTTAAGTTTTAATTATTAACAAATTTAGTTTAAAGTTTAACTTGTTGTTATCCTTAAGTTCATGATTTTTTTTTTGTTAATTCCCCTTAAGTTTTTATTTGAATTAAATGATTTAAAATGGGGATGGGCAACGAGATTTTCCCATAAATCGCCGAGTTGGTAGTCAAACGGACAAACAGCAAAGTGAAAACCACGCGGCCATAAGAAACAAAACAAAACAGGAATAATTGTGTAGCAGAGACTGAGAGGGGGCGTGTCTGAGTGTGGGGTTTTAGCTGTTTGGTTCCTTTGCCTCGAAAAGAAAATTTGCAATTTTGGAAAAATCTAAAAATCTGAACCCCACCTCAGTCATAGATCATGCAGATAAGAATGTAGATTGATTTGTGTCGTCTCTTATTTATTTATTATTTATATTTTTATGTTACACATCACATATTATTTATGTTCTTAAACTCTATACCAAAATAGGGCAAGTACATTCAATCTAATCTATTGATTTAAGTGAACTTTGAACAGCTTTTCAGACAAAACAAATCTTTAAACTAACGTAAGATCTTAGATGTACTCTAATTTGAGGACGGCTTCCACCTAACTTGTTCTGCTGTTTGTGGTAGTTTGAAATTAATTTTATCTGAAAAATTTATATAAGACAATAGGATTCTACACACTGTTATTTTTATAAATAAAACATACAGTTTGGACTATATTTCACGTGCATGGAGAGGGAATATGAATGCCACTTTTTGGCTTTTTTATTCTTCAATTTCTCTTCTTAGAAACTTCAAAGTAATTCTATTATTTTTTTGGGAAAATTACAAAACTTTTGATGTCAATAATTTAAATGTTTTTGTGATTTATCTATTTAATCAAACATATGTATATTATTATTTTTTATTTAATGAGATATTTTAATCTGCTCTCTATATTTTTTTATGATTCCTAACTAAATTTTGAATTGTATTGATCTCTTATTTGACGATTTTAAATTCTGTCGATCGCTCAATAAACTTAGAATTAGATAAGAAATGGCTGAAGAGTTTAAAAACTAGGTTAAAACATCTCATATATACGTGATAGATTACATACCGTTTGATAAGCAGAGGTTTCCTTGTAAAAAAAAAAAAGTAATATTCTAAGTTCTAATATTTAAATAATCTTAAATATTAATATATAAATTACATTGTACCTTAATTTTTAATTATTGCTATTATTATTATTCAGCAATTCCAGTCATGATAAATTAAGTTCAAAATATGCTGTGGATTTAAAAAAAAAAATAAATTGAGGGTCCAATTAATATCATTGACAATGATGCGACGGCAAAGGCATCTGTGAGTAACTCACGCATCCTGCCCATCATTTCATCTTTGGATTGGCTTGATTTCTTTTATTTTTCCTTCAATTATTGCTTCTTTGATATTATTGTTATTTACTATTTATTTTTATATAAAAAAAAAAACTTATCCATGCTTTATTTTTTTAGTATACCCTCCATCTTTAGTAAAATAAAATATTGCAAGCTAAATTTCGAAAATAGTTATGTACACGTTAGTACCTAAATAACTCCACGAGTTACTCATCAATTATTGATATTTAATATTTATGCTTCATTATATATGATAGATAACTACAGTAAAATGTTGAAATGTATTATTTATTGTAATAAAATCATTTAGTTTCTAGGTAGTAATAATTTCTATGATGCAGTTGGATTACTGCTTGAAAATAAATTCGGATAATATGTAGCCACACAGGTGGTCCTATAGACTTGTCAGATTGCGAAAGCTAATGTAGCTTTGTCTTTTCAATATAGTCGATGCAAAATATTTTTACATACAATAAAGTGAGAAAACTATTTTGAAAAAGGTTTTTTTTTTTTTTTTTCCGTGTCATTCTTTACTTAATTTTCTATTTTTTATTTTATTTTAACTAAACTACTCTTTCAATTGCTAGCAGCGTGGCTAATGAGACATTACACCCCAGTTTGATAGTAGATTTCAAATTTGTACATTAATTAAAATCAACTTAATCTTTCAGATGAAATTGATTTATTTCTAAAACTTATCAAAATACATGTTGTTAAAGTTTTTTGTAGAATTTAGTGTGACTTAAATTTTAGTTGTGTCAGATTAAACTTGTATTCATTATTAAAGATTTTACGTTACTTTATATATTGTTACTTGAGTTGCAAAATTCATTTATATTTTAATTTATGATTAGTGAATTTCTTTTATACCCATGATTTTTCCTGATAGAGTTTTTGTAAAATCTGCCAAATAAAAAAAGTGTATTAATTAATTCAGGAAGACGTTTTATTTGGGAAGAAGTTTTGGAAAAACATCTCCCCGGCTAGCACTGGCAGCGAACAATCGAGGATTCCCAATTGTTCTTCCCATTCTTTTCAATTCTTAAACGTCAATTTCCTCCTCGGTGAATTCATTCACACCGAGCCTCCTGATTCCTTCCGGACTCATCCTTCCCCTGTCGACTTTTCCTATACACTCGCCATTATAGAATGAAAACAGTGAAGGAACTTCGCCCATGGTAAGTTCAATCCATTCTAATTTTGTAAATTTCAAAAATTCTTGATTAAGGTTCTAATTTGGCTGTGAATTTTGAGAGGTTTCGACATTGGATTGGTACTGTGATTAGGGGCAACTAATTCGTGAGGTAAAAATCTAGAACTTTTGTTTTCAATTTCGTCTTTGTTTATTGTTGTTGGTCTGGATTTTGGGATTTGTTGAATTTAGTTGATTCTAGACTTTGATTTAATGGGAATACTAGTGTGGATAGCCGATTTTTGGACGAAATCCAATGATTGAATCGTGTGGATTCCACCGGCAACGAGGGGTCGAACCAAGGTTCAGCAAGGGCTAAGCCACGGTATATTAGACCTTCAACTTTGGTCAATAAACAATTGGCCGAGACAAGGAGTCTGGGCCAGTATCGAATCTGTCCGTGATGGGAACCCGATCGTTCACGACAGGGATAAAAACGTCTGTGGGTTGGCCATGAGTCGGGCCTTGATTTTGGCTCCGTGGGTTGCGATCCAATGAATCATTGGGCTGCAGTCTGGGCTGCAGTTTTGGGTCACGGTCCAGAACTAAATTTGGGCCTATATTGGACTTATTTTTTGGCCAGAATTTGGGTATTCTTTTACCCAATTATATTAGATTAATTTTTAATAAAAATTGAGGTTATTAAGGTATAAAAATTTGATCAAAATTTAACGCCTTCAATTTTGAATAGGTACCCAATTATTAAATTAAAGTTGTAAACCGCCGAATTTGGGCTATTTGAATGATTGAGATTTGGTCAGTGTAAGCCCACTTCGATATAGAGATTTATTTTTATGCATTACATTGCATAATTTTTATAAAATAAATATTTTGAGACTTGTGTCATATTAAAATGACGTGTCCATTTTATGGTCGTTGAGTTTTTATTATATTTAATTTTTTATCGTACACGTTTAAATGAAGCATGCATATTATATTTCTGGATCAACTTTGGTCATGTGATAAATTTAAAGTGATAATGGGTCAGACGATTCAGTCTTTCGGGTCAAGTCGTTCCCTGTCCTATCTCGGGTCCCTTGTGGGTTGTGATACAATTTTTGGTATTAGATCCAGGTTCTATCTTGAAAAGTGATATCAATAAGATAGATAGTATAGTAATACACAATAATTTACAAATACTGTGCCTCAGAACAAAGTAAAAAAAAAAAATTTGCGTTAAGGTGCTACTAGAAAGTCATCTTACGATTTCACTTGTCGATGAAGACATTTCTCTAATCGGATACTGGTAATTTAGAGTAGTCCAGATTTACTTAGAGGCGATAAGGAGTACCATTTGTAAATGATTAGAAACAGCCTTTCTGAACATATGAGTTTGTGAACTCTTATGAGTTATATGTATGAACCTGTGAAGTTTGAACTTATGAAATCCATCATAAAAGGAAGTCCAAAGCTTAGGTTTCTCTATAAAATTCAATACTTACTCTGTCATATTTGGAATCTATTAGTCTAAGCTAGAATCTTGTATTTGATGACTATGATTCAAAAATTGTTGGTAAAAACTTCTAATTAATCTTTGTATTATACAATTCAGCATTAGTGTAAGCTTTTGTGTGGGCAGTTGAGAATATTTGGACCAAAGAATGAAGTTGTTCAAGTGGAATGATGACTTCAATAGAGAGATCTCTGAAAGTGGCTTATATTGCAACCATTTAGGATAATATTATAAAACATTTAAGGGCCATTGTTTGTGGGCGGAGCTGACCCTCAGAGTGCTAAAAATTGGTTGATAGTGATGCAAAGGAATTGACTGCTTTTGGAGTTCCATAGGAGTATTGGGTTGGGTTTGCAATCTTCTATTTTGAGAAAATCATCGAAGTATGGTGAAAGTCTCTTAAGTTGAAATAATAGCTATATATGATGACATGGACTCAGTTTGGGGCAGTGTTTATAAACAACTATTGTAACGCTGGTCATCACCAGAATATGGTCAGTGTTTATCATGATTTGAATCATGAGAGTGTGATTATAGAGAAGTTAGAAAATTTCATAATTTTGAATACTCCTATAAATAAGAGATATGAAATATATCTCGTTGTCCGATTTACTGCCCTTATTATTGGCAGGCATCAACTATTGGTTGATCTGATAGTTATACCGATAAATCAGTTTGATGTAATCCTAGGTATGAATTGATTGCATCTATATAAACCTAACATCGACTATTATCGGTGAAATATTACCCTTACGTTGGAAGACAAAAAGATCCTAGTGCATCCATGTAATACCTGTTTGTTTTCAGTTGATCCTGTTTTGCAAGTCTGTTTGGATGGTCGAAGGAAATTGGAACTTTACGAAAGTATTTTTGCTATTAGTGGTGGACTTGTTACGGTCAGACATGATTTTGCTTTGTCAATGGTATGTGATTACCTTGATGTTTTTCCTAAGGATTTGTTTGGGTTGCCATCCAACCGCGAGATTGAGTTTTGTATTAATTTGATGCCCAGAACTACTCCAATTTCAATTGCTTCGTATCACATGGCTTCTGCTCCAGTTTCAATTGCTTCGTATCACATGGCTTATGAACTCAAGTAGAGATTGACTACTACTCCAGTTTTGGCAGTACCGAATGAGAGTTTACCCTATGTAGTTTATGCTAATGTATCAGGAGTTGACTTGGGTTGCATTCTTATGCAACAAGATAAAGTTACAGCTTATGCATCTAAGTGGTTAAAGACGTATGAGCGGAATTGCCAAACTCATGACTTGGAGCTTGAAACTATTATTTTCGCCTTGAACATTTGGTGAAGTTATTTTTATGGGGTCAAATTTGAGATATTTTTGGATCACAAGAGTTTAAATATCTCTTTTCATAGCGTGATTTGAATTTCCGACAATACCATTGAGTTGAGTATATGGAAGACTACGACTTCACTTTGGCGTATCATCCTAGAAAAACTAATGTTGTAGCTGATGCCTTGAGTTATTATCCTCAAGGATCTTTTTCTTGCCTTGTTTTGGATGATTGGAAGAGATATTTGATTATTGGAGATAAGGAGCTACAGTACTAGGAGAATGGTCATACAGTTTGAATTTTTAATTTAATACTGACCCCTACACTTTTGCTACGTGTGAAAGACTTGCACAAGTTTGACGATGAGTTGAAAGAAAGATTAGAGAAGATTCAAGCTGGTGAGCTGTTTGACGGTTGGGAAATCAGTTATAATGGATTCTTGTTCTTTAAGAATCGAGTTGTCGTCTCCAATGATTTGGATTTGAGGCAGACAATATTAGCAGAAGGTCATAAGTCCAGATTTGCCATTCATCTCGGCAGTAATAAATGTATCATGATTTGAAATGCCAATATTGGTGGGTTGGGATGAAACGAGATGTAGTTGAATATGTTTCAAGGTGTTTGACTTATCAACAGATTAAGCCTGAGCATCAGAGACCAGCTGGGTTGTTGCAGCTTTTGCTTATCCCTAAGTGAAAATGAGACAAGATTACCATGGATTTCATGACTGGTTTGCCTAGGACAGTGCCGAAATTGGATTTTGTGTAGTTGATTGTTGATGGATTGACGAAATCTGCACACTTTATTCGATCAGAATGGATTTCTCTTTGACAAGCTGGGTCAGTTGTATATTGAGGGCGCCGTTCGTCTTCATGGTATTCCTTTGAGTATTGTTTCTGATAGAGATCCGAGATTTACACCAAAATTTTAGAGATCCCTTTAGAAAGCTTTGGCCTCAGAGCTTATTTAGTGTTCAGCACGTCTTCCTTAGACAAATGGTCAATCTGAGAGTAGGATCCAGATTTTCGAGGACGTGTTGAAAATTTTGTATTCTGGATTTTGGAGATAATTGGGTGAATCATTTGCCTTTAGTGGAGTTCATTTACAACAACAGCTATCAAACCAGTATTGGTGTTTCACCATATGAAGCATCATATGAAAGACCGTGCATATCACCTTTATGTTGGGCTGAGATAGAGAAGTTTGTTACTTTTGGGCCTCATTTGATTCAAAAAACAACTAAGAAAGTTCAAATAATTAAGGAACGACTAAATATAGTTCAGAGTCAGCAAAAGAGTTATGCAGACCTCCGAAGGAGGGAAGTTAAGTTTGAAGCCGATGATTTTGTGTTCCTAAATGTGCGACCTCATCGAGGTATAAGCCGTTTTGATGTGAAATGAAAGTTAGTTCTAAGATATATAGGTCCTTTTTGGATAATTGATCGGATTGTCTCAGTGACCTATCAATTGGAGTTACCACCACAACTAAATTATGTTCATAATGTCTTCCATGTCTCTATGCTAAGGAAGTATATTTCTGTCTTTTCACATGTTATTTCTTGGACTGAAGTTTCTATTTATGAGAATGTGCCTTATGAAGAAGAACCTGAGAGAATTATAGGTCGTGATATCAGAGTTCTGCGTCATTGTGAAATACCATTGATTTGAGTTCAGTAGAAGAACTATAGTGAAAGAGAATTAACTTGGGAAATTGAATTTGGAAAAACGTCTCCCCGGCCAGCGCTGGCAGTGGACAATCGAGGATTCTCGAATGTTCCTCCCCTTCTTTCCAATTCTTAAATGTCAATTTCCACCTCGGTGAATTCATTCACACCAAGTGTAATACCCCGATTTTCCGTAACGAGATTTAATAGGGATAGTTGAAAGTAATTGAGGGTAATCAGATTAATTGGATAATTCTCAGGGTATTACCAAGGATGTAATTGACAATTATTATCAAGTAACGTTCGGAATTGGAAAATTTAAGTTAGACCCGTAATTACCATCAAGAAATGTTCGAAATAAATCGAGAATCAGAATTGGGTTGAGAATAATTTAATTAAATGAAGAATTTAATTAAATTATTAAAGAGGATTTAAATTAAAAGGAAAATTAAATAGAATTAGTTGGGCTTAAATTAAAAGAAAATGTAATTAAATGGGGGAAGGTTGCTGGCTGGTTTAAGTTGGTTCGGGCTGGCTCGGGCTCGGTTGAACAAAGGAAAGGGGGAATTGATTAGCAGACCAAAAAATTTAGAGAAAGAAGAGAGAGAGAGAGAGAGAGAGAGAGAGAGAGAGAGAGAGAGTGTGTGTGTGTGTGTGTGTGTGTGTGTGTGACTGAGTGAGATAGGGCAATCGAGAGATTCAGACGGACGATGGGAAGGGGAGAGTTTGAGATCCTTCGCATCTTCATGAGTTGTTTGTTGGCATCAGGGTGGCGACGCGAGGAACGGGAATGATAGGTTACGGAGCTAGGGCTCGTGATGCTCGGGTTCACGAATGGTCACCGCAGGAACGTTCAGGCATTTTCTCCCGTGTGTCGAATGTGGTCACGCCAATCCGAGGTAAGCATTTATGGGTTAATGAGGCTCAGTTGTGTTGATTCCACACCTTGTGCTGCCGCGAGAGTGTTGATTCTGCATTTTGTGAAATGGCCGCGAAGGAGGCAGAGCCAGGGGTAGAGGTTCGTGTTGGATTGGCTGGGGGCTTGTGGTCCAGCTCACGGTTTGGTCCTAACCTACCTGTCCGGTGCTGGTTCTCGCTCTGGCAGATAGCAGCATGCGTGAGGATGAGAGGAGAATTCGAACGACGAAGATATCGCCGGAAATTGCGGGATAACCTAATGGTTGTTAATCCCATTAGCTCTAGCCGTTTGTATTTAAATACGAGAGGTAGCGTGTGCAAGTGTTGGCTGGAGATTTTGAAGGTGACAGAGTGTGAGAGATGCTGCTCTCGAGTCTCCTGGACTCACCAGGTTAGGAAGTTTTCTCCCTGGTTTTGATTGGGTTGTCCTTGGATGATTATAATCCATCTTTGATTGATGCCCCTATTGGTTTGGATGCTTCTATGGCATGGGTGCAGCGTTAGAGGAATGGCTGTGACAGAGCCATGGGCTTCCTGTAATCTGTGGAGTGACAATTGGGAAGAAGAATTTACTTCTCTCCTCGGGTATGATTCTGGTGAGAAAATTTCCTTTGTTGGTTATTATGGAATGTTGAGATAATATGCTCAGTTTGTTGTTGACGCACTGCTGTTTGGTTTTGATGCATGAGTTTGGTTTCTACCTATCATTCGAATTTTTTGTTTTGATGTTGATGATCGAAAGAAAATATGTGGCAGTGTTGGAAATAGTTCTCTGATTAATTATTGCATTGTTAAAATGATTGAGGATATGTTCTGTAAGGATTATTGTTGGAGATTCTGGCCTGTGATTGAGGTATGTTTTACCCTCTATTGTTGACTTCCTTAGTGTTCGATTGTGAACCATGATTATATGCTGCGTTTTGGTCACTATCACGGGATATTACGGGAGGTTATGCTTGGTTTAATGTATAATATTCTTCAATTTGGGCACTATTGATAAAATCTGTTAGGTTGATAAACCAATGGATTGAGTTGTTTTGTACTCCTTATAATGTGTTGTGGATGGTGAAACTGTGATTCTTGTTAAGTCATGAAATCTGCTATTGTTAGGGTCATGTTTTGAATTTGGTTAATAACCTGTTTGGATGATTTCTTTGGGCAATCTCTTAATGAATATTTGGACAAAATATATCCTATTAATTATCCGTGCTCATTTCGATTTTTGGTTGTGATGGACGCCGAAACTACTTTGTAGTCTGTTATTGGTATTGCTCTGGTGATCTGTAAATGGAAAAGATATATTCTCTGTTTACTTCTATCATGAGAAAAGGTCAATCGATGAATGAAACTTGGTTCTCCATTTTATTTACTGCCCGATATATGTGATGGAAAAGTGATTAGTTGGTGATTGTTGTTAAAAATAGTAGATATGGTTCAGTAATTGCCATGGGTTAAACTTAGTTTCTAACCGTTGTTAATTGGGATTAAAACTATTAGACTGAGTAATAATTAATTAAGCAGTTTTGTTTAGGAAACTCTAATAAGTGATGTATAAGGATTAATGATAGGAAAAGACGTTGAGATTAATAAGTTGATTAATTGATTAGATTAATGATAAATGCTATTAATTGTGAAGGTACTAAAGAAGGAAGGAATGATAACGATTAAGTGTTGAATTTTTTAAGGAAATGAGGTAAGTGATATGTGTGCGCTTTGGTCTTTGGTTCCTACATCGCAAGAATAGGATATGCATGTTTCATTGTTTACGATTTTTAAAGCATGTTTATAGTTTGTATAGCATGTCTACAATTTTTAATAGCACATTTATTATCTTAAAGCATATTTACTGTCTTTATAGCATGT
This sequence comes from Begonia loranthoides, assembly GCA_022433065.1. Lineage (NCBI taxonomy): Eukaryota > Viridiplantae > Streptophyta > Magnoliopsida > Cucurbitales > Begoniaceae > Begonia > Begonia loranthoides. Next base: position 6,337,116 of record CM039484.1, on the reverse strand, counting down.
CTACAGTTTTTATAGCACGTTCTGTGAATCGCACGTTGAGTGTTTATTTATATTACTCATTTATTTGTTAGAAATTGTATGTATTCATGAGCATCATGCATCACAATTTTCAAAAGAATACGAAAATGATTTTTATATATGGTTTCGAAAAGGAAACAGAAAACGAAAGAAAACGTACAAATGAACAATTAAAAAAGATAAAAGAAAAGGGGTGGTGTGGTCCCGTAGGTCAAGCCTAACACATAACCCAACGAAAGAAAAAATAAAAGTTCTTGTGGTCCGGTAGGTCAAGCCGGACACATGAACAAAAGATAAAGAAAAGATAAAGGTTTCTGTGGTTCGATAGGTCAAGTCCGGCACAAGAACAAAAGAAAAGAAAAGAAAAGACAAGTAAAGAAAAGAATATGCAAAGAAAAACGGATAGAGATATGGAAACGAAAACAGAAATGGAAACGAATACAAAAACAGTACGAGCGCAGATACCAAAATGGAAACGGAAACAGAAACAGAAACGGAAACGAGTTTCCATAAATGGAAAGGGATACAGATACAAATATAGATACAGAAATAGACACGAAAACATATACGAAAATGCGTACGATCATGGATACCAAAACGGATACAGAAACAGGAATAGAAACAGAAACAAAAAGAAAGTACATAAATGTAAAAAGATAAAAGATAAAAAGAAAGAGAATGAAAAGAGAAATTGTATATGGTTATAAAATGGCACAACATGTGCATCTAGCATATTAGGTTTTATCACTTACTGAGTATTAGACTCTTAGTTTATGACTTGCGATGTAGGTACAAACACAAGAGAAAATGACGAACAGATTAAGTAGCAACTGATGAAGGATTTGCATAGGAAAGACTTGTGGCTGGCTAGGCTAATGAAGTTAAAGGGAGAAAATAATTTTGTAACTAATAAGTAAACGTTTTGTTTATTATTCTTTAATAAATTATTTATTTATGTTTCTACTATAGAATAAGAAAAAGAAATTTTATAAATAAAATCTTCTGTTGTTAATAAGGAATTAAGTAATGAGTTTGAAGTAAGATATTTTAACGATTGGGTTTTTAAGAAAAGAACTCGAATTTTAATTTAAAAGGTTTTAAAGAAAAACTTCCGCTAATGTTTTATAAAAGGACAAAGAAAAGTTTTAAATTTTACACATTTTTAAAAGGTAATAAAAACCAGGTCGTTACACCAAGCCTCCCGATTCCTTTCGGACTCATCCTTCCCCCGTCGACTTTTCCTCTACACTCGCCGTTATAGAATGAAAACAGAGATGGAACTTCAGCCATGGTAAGTTCAATCCCTTCTAATTCTGTAAATTTCAAAATTTCTCGGTTAATGTTCTGAACTTGGCTTGAAATTTTGTGAGGTTTCAGCGTTGGACCAAGAGCAGAACTGCAATGTTGATCGAACCATCCTGTGATTAGGGGCAACTAATCCGAGGTAAAAATCTAGAATTTCTTTTTTTGCGATTTTGTCTCTGTTTACTGCTGTTGGTCTGAATTTTGGGATTTGTTGAATTTAGTTGATTCTAAACTTCAATTTAATGGGAATACTAGTGTGGACAACCGGTTGTTGGACGAAATCCAATGATTGAATCGTGTGGATTTCGCTGGCAACGAAGGGTTGAACAACGGTTCAGCAAGGGCTGAGCCACAGTATAATAGACCTCAAACTCTAGTCAGTAGACGACCGGCTGAGACAAGGAGTCTCTACTAGTATTGAATCTGTCCACGACAGGAACGCGATTGTTCGCGACACTGACGAAAACATCCGTGGGCTAGGCATGAGTCGAGCTGTGATTTTGGCTTGGCGGGTTGCGGTCCAAGGAATCATTGGGCTGCAGTTTGGGCTGCAGTCTAGACTGCAGTTTTGGGTCGTGGTCTAGCCCTTTTGGGTCGCGGTCTAGAACCAAATTTGGGCCTGTATTGGACTAATTTTTGGGCCAGAATTTGGGTATTCTTTTATCCAATTATATTGGATTAATTTTTAATAAAAATTGAGGTTCTTAAGGTACAAAAATTAGATTGAAATTTAATGCCTTAAATTTTGAATAAGTACTAAATTATTAAATTAAAGCATGTGGACCACTGAATTGGGCCTATTTGAATTATTGAGATTTGGTCAGTATAAGCTCTCTTTCGAGGTAGAGATTTATTTTTATGAACTACATTACATAATTTTTATAAAATAAATATTTTGAGACTTGTCTCATATTAAAACGACGTGTCCATTTTATGGTAGTTAATTTTTTAAATTATATTTAATTTTTCACCATACACGTTTAAATTAAGCATGCATATTATATTTTTAGATCAACTTGATCATGTGAACCGAGTTCGATCGACTCGGATTGAGGTCTGTTCTATTTTCACACATTCGACTATGTAGAATGTCTAATGATTGAATCGTGTGGATTTCGTTGGCAACGAAGGGTTGAACAACGGTTCAGCAAGGGCTGAGCCACAGTATAATAGACCTCAAACTCTAGTCAGTAGACGACCGGCTGAGACAAGGAGTCTCTACTAGTATTGAATCTGTCCACGACAGGAACGCGATTGTTCGCGACACTGACGAAAACATCCGTGGGCTAGGCATGAGTCGAGCTGTGATTTTGGCTTGGCGGGTTGCGGTCCAAGGAATCATTGGGCTGCAGTTTGGGCTGCAGTCTAGACTGCAGTTTTGGGTCGTGGTCTAGCCCTTTTGGGTCGCGGTCTAGAACCAAATTTGGGCCTGTATTGGACTAATTTTTGGGCCAGAATTTGGGTATTCTTTTATCCAATTATATTGGATTAATTTTTAATAAAAATTGAGGAACCCTAAACCTGATTAGGATATTTTATGTGACTTTTGTGATCTCCAAACATCATTTTATTCTGTTATATGCCTATGGCATGGTGTGCCCTGAGTCCGTGAGTGACTCAATTTTTATTGTGATTTATAATTATTACAACAAAAGCTTATTTTAATTACGTACCACGTATTATTAAGTTGATTTAAACACACATTTTTGTATGCATTTTTTTCAAAAATGAATTTATAAAGTGTGATTTTAAATTCATGCATGCTTAAACAACATTTTTAAGTAAAATTATTAAATCTCTATTGAATTTAGTCAACTCATCCCAATGACACATTTTCAGGATTTTATCAACAAGACTTTCCATTGCCGACTCAAGATTAATTTGGTGAAATTTTATTATAGTTTTCAATACTTTAGTATTTTAACTTGAGAGATTTTTGCGAGCTAAATTTTAGTATTAAAAATTTGTAATTCTTATTTTTAATTTTTGTATAGCTTTTTCATTTTGGATTATATTGCTTTGCTATTTGATATCACTTATTGGACATGTTGAGCTCATGTTTGTTGGGCCCTGACTATTCATTAATATTTTAAGTCTTCCACTACAATTAATAAATTTAAAGTAATAATGGGTTGAATAATTAAATGGGTTAGGTCGTTTCTCGTTCTGTCTCGGGTCCCTTGCAGATCGTGACAGTTTTCCTCGTAAATCTTGATATTATTGTTTTTTGTGTATTTTCTTATTTTGTTATTAGCATTTGATTTTCAACAATTGGTATCCGATTGAAGTTGAGAGTTTATGTACTTGGATCGAATCAATTTTAAAAGTTTGCAATTCTTTGCGTAAATTGCAATTTCTGAAAAAGAAAATTAAAAAAACAAAATTGTTTTTGAGTTTCCTTTCTCGGCAGAAGGAAACCCTTGCTCTCATTGTCCTTCTTCACAAAAAGAGTAGCACCCTGTCACTGAGCTCATTGCCGATCTACTTGCCGTCATCTTTTGATTTTTCAAACTGAACAGAAGGGCCGCCGCTAAGAGGGAGAACAACAATCTCTGAAACATGTAGAAGACTCAGTAGACGATGATCTCCCTCCTACCGTCGCCAATCAAGTAGCGATCTTTCCGATTAGAAGTCGCTGTCAATGTCTCTCAGAGCCGACCCCAGCGCATAGAGTCGATAGCCTCTGGTTCTCCGATCAGTTCAGAATCTATGTGCCGAGATGAACGTCTCTTCCTTGTTGTCGATGCTTATTCATCCTGAGCGCTCCTCCTCCGATCAGAATAGAGCCCTAGGCCAACTAGCAGCTTTGTCCTTGTGCCTTGTCATCAGTTCATCTACAAGGATCAATTTTTGTGATGTTGCTGGAGTTTTATTCTTTGCAAAGTTTTGAGTTTTTGAAAAAAAAAAAAAAAAATTGTGATTTGGAAACTTACAATTACCCTTGTAAAGTTCTAAAATTTCAATTTGTTATCAAGAAATTTTGTTATCGCTTAGGATATCTGGTTTTCAAAATTTTTAGGGCTCAAATTTGTGTTAAGATATTTTAGGTGAAATTCTGCAATTTTTGGAGAAATGACTTTGATGAAATTTGATATTCCGTTGTTGGTTGAAACATGAAATTTCTGTTATGGCAGGTGAAGATGCGAGATGTGCTAACATAAACGGATTTAGTCGACGCATTATTAGAACTCGATAAAACGCCTACATCTTGGAGTGAAGAGGAGAAAATTCAAAAGGATCGAAAAACCCTATTTCTGATACATCTGCATTTGTCAAATCAATTTTTGCAAGATGTTCTTAATGAGAAAACTGTCACTGAATTATGGTTAAAATTAGAGCAATTGTGCATGAAAAAAAACTCTGACTAGCAAGTTGCATTTGAAGCAATGACTTTACTCTCATCAATTGATGAAATGAACTTCTATTATAGAATACTGGACCACATTCAAAGAATTAGTTTTAGATTTTTAGACTATGGATATAAGTACGATGAGGAGGATCTGATGTTAATTCTACTTTGATCATTGCTTGGTTCATATGGTGCTTTCAGAGATATGATTTTATATAGTAAAAAAAGTCTAACTCTAAAAGAAATTTATGGTCATTTGTTGTCAAAGAAGAAAATAAAACAGATTGTTATTGGATCCAAGTCTCGAGATAAGAGACTTGTAGTTTGAGGAAAAACAAGAGAGTCAAACAACAATGGTAGTGATGATGTTTGGGGTTGAACGAGTAGATCAAAGTCAAGGAATCGTGATAAATTCTGTTACTTCTGTCAGAAGAATGTGTACATTAAATCTTAGTGTTGAAAATTACAGAATGAAATTAAGAGAGTAGTTGAGAAGGAAAAAAAACTGATGATGTCTAGTGTAGTTGATATTGCAGAAGTAGAAGATCATTATAATGGAGATCTTCTAGTTGTGTTAGAGGAAAACTCAACGCCAAACAATGATTGTATTTTGGATTCAGTGTGTTCGTTTCATGTGTTATAATCGGAATTGATTTTTGATATATAAGACCGTTTTAGAATGTGCTATTTTGATGACTAATAACATAATTTGTAAGATAGCTGATATTGGTACTGTTAGAATTAAAATATTTGATGGAGTTGTTAGGACATTGGGTAATGCGAGACATGTTCCTGATTTGAGGAAGAATTTGATATCGTTGAGTACTCTGGATACAAAAGGGTAGAAGTACATCATTGTTGGTGGAGTTATGATGATTAATAGGGATACTCTTGTCATGTTAAAGGGACATAAAAGGTCTGCAAATTTGTATGTGCTATAATGTTTTGCAATAACAAATAATAAGCCTGCTAAATTTTTTAATTCACATTATAAAGGATTTTTTAAAAAGATTCGGAAGAAGTCAAGTTCTTAGGTGAAGTTCAAGTTGGAATATTAACCGATATGTTAACTTATTATAGATGTTCAGGGTGATGTAGTCACTACATCATCACCAGTTTTAGTTTCATGTTAGAGTTGTATCATTAAAGACAGATCTAAGGGAAAGATCTTAACTTCATAATGATGTAGTGAAACTAGTTTAGTGGGTTATGCATTGAATGTGTTCAAGGAAAATGATTATAGTGTGGAGTCTTCAACATATTTACATGTAGTTCGTTGCAACAACTCTGATAGCTCGATGATACCATGTAGGAGGAGATGTGATTTCTTCTCTAGTGTGTCTCTTAAGTTTAAGTAGTGATTAAACTTGATCAATATTAGATGCTGTGTTGGCTCTGCAAGGGCCTTTATGGAAGAGGAGGTTATTTTTTGTTGGAGTTTTGCAAATTTGTTTTCTTACACCGAAATTTCTTTGAAAATGAAGATTGTCAGAGTTCAGTGTTACAAATTAGTTTTTGGGGGCTGAGAAGCCTGCAATTTATGCCCATAGCTTTTCCCCGAAATGATTTTTCATGTCAATCTTTGTGCCCTTGTTTTTTACGTATTTTCTTTTTTGATTAGCATTCGATTTTCAACACATGAATTATCACTTAAATAATCATTGGAAAAACGTCACATTGTAACAATATAGTTTCATTTTCCAATTTGTCAAATAATCAACAGTGTAAAACAACGACAAGTGTTTAGTAGAATATAAACCTAGCATTATCCTTTGCTCAAATCATATAAATACTTCAAATTTGAATAATTTTATTGAAAAAATTATTTCCTTAAAATGAGTAAAAATTGAATAATACTAACTCGTAGTCTTAGGCTCTGTTTGGGGTTACTGTTAAAATGGTTAAAAGTATTTATTTGACAAATTAGAAAAAAAAAAAGACTAGTGTTTAGTAAGTTAATTCTTCAAAAGTGATATGTCAATTGTAATAGTTAACAAATTATGATATTTAATTATTAAATTGCATAAAGGTTGATTAAAATTTAGATAGAAAGTGAGTGATTAAATATTATATATATTAAAAACTACATTTTTCAATTTGTCAAAATAACTATAACTTTAAAAAAGAATTAAAGGAAATTTGTTTTACCAAACATTAAATTTGACTCTAAATTCTCAAATAAATACTTTTAACCATTTTAACAGCAACCCCAAACAGAACCTAAGCCTACGAGTAGTGGTGTCTAATGGGCGGGCTGGCACTCGGCTCGGTAGTGTAGCGATCCGAGCTCGGCTCGGATCGCTACAGTACCGAGCGGGCTCAGCTTGGGCCCGGTAGACGGGCCGAGCCGAGCCCGAGCACCCGGGCTAGCGAGCCTGCTTGGCGGGCTGGCTCGCGAGCCTGGCGGGCTGGCTCGGCTAGCCAGCAGGCGAGCCAGCCCGCCAGATGTTCACTGTGAGCCCGAGCTCACGACTCGGGGAGACGGGATCCCACGACGACGGGGAGACGGGATCCCTCTGGCCTGAGCTGACGAGTCGCGACGATGGGGACGGAGCTCGCGACGACGGAGACAGAGCTCGCGTGAAGGACCGGGCTCGCGACGACGAGGACAGAGTCGGGACGACGAGGACGACGAGGACTGCGTCAATGGCGATCGCCGGCAAGACAGAGCTCGCCGACTCTGTCCCGACGTCGCGAACTCCCGACGCAGAGAAGCCTACACGAACTCCCGATGCAGAGAAGCCTTCGCGAACTCGCGACGTCGCGAACTCCTGACGTCGCGAACTCCCGACGTCGCGACTCTGTCCTTCGCCGCTTCTCTGTCCCGACGTCGCGACAGAGCCTTCGCCGCTTCTCTGTGAGATTTGTCACAGAGAAGCCTTCGCCGCTTCTCTATGAGAAATCTCACAGAGAAGCAACGGTCTTCAGACCGTTTCTTGCAACGGTCTGAAGACCGTTGGCGAGCAGGTGAGGGGCGATGGCAACGGTCTCTAGACCGTTGCCTGGAGCGCACTGGAGGTGAGCTCCCTCCCTGTGGCGAGCCCCCTCACTGGCAGTGAGTCACTGCCAAATGCCAACGGACCGTTGGCAACGGTTGGAAAATTTAACGGTTGGAAATTTTTTTTCTATATATACTCCTCATTATCTCTCAAATTTTTCATCCCAACTTTCTCACATTCTCTCAATCTTTTCACAAATTCTTCTCTTTTTCTCTCAATATCTCCTTCTCAATTGCTTAATCTATCCATCATTTTCCCAATTTCAAAGGTATATTTTATTTTTATAATTTTAATTTTTTTAATTTAATGTGTATTACAAAACAACTAATTTTTTTTTTTGCAATTTTTGTAGGACTCGTATTCGGGGAGAAGGTGATCACAATTCACAACAATTGCATACTATTGTTGCGTAATTGGTGTGCGGTATCATTTTATTTATTAATTGTTTCGTAGTAGTCAATTTTTTTAATTATGGATCCTCGTGATTTTTTGATTGACACTTTTAATGACACTAACGATGATATTGAAGAAATTAGGGAAGATAATCTCACAATTGCAATTGATCAATCATCGGCACATGCATCCACATCGTCACCTAGAAAAAAAAGAAGTAAAACATCGGAGGTATGGAATAATTTTGAAATAAAAGATATTAAAATTGGTGGAAAAATAGAAAGTAGAGCACAATGTAAATATTGTATTAAACATTATGCATACGTATCCGGTAGTTCTACTAGCACACTTGGTAGGCATTATGAAAAATGTCACGCTAACAAGCAAGTGAAAGACCCTACACAAATACTCATAAATGCTAGTGGCAGTGGCAATTTTATGTATTCACATAATAAAATGAGAGAAGGAGTAGCAAAATATATATCACAATCTGAAGCACCTTTATCTATGTTTGATAGCGAGTTATTTGAAAATTTTATGAAAGAGTATATTAATCCTAGTTTTAGACGAGTCCCTAGAAGTACGACGCGAAGTGATATTATTAAAATGTATAATCATATGAAAAATGAATTAATTGAGTTTTTTTCAAATGCTCCGTCTATGTCTATTTGTATTACTTCTGATTTATGGAGTGCACCTAATGCTTTAGGATATATTGTCGTAACTTCTCATTTTATTGATGACTCTTGGCAATTAAATAAAAGAATATTAGGATTTCGTAGTTGTGAATATCCACATAGTGGCGTTACCATTTATAGATATATTGTTGGAATTTTGCAAGAATATGCTATTAGAGATAGAATTTTTAGTATTACGCTAGATAATGCTGCTGCTAACGATGTTGCAATTTTTGAATTTAAAAGGTTATTTCAATTAGATACGGCTCATAATACTCTTTTTCATATGAGATGTGTTTGTCATATTTTAAATTTAGTTGTTCGAGATGGCATGTCACATATTTCGCTACATATTGAATCTATTTGATCTGCAATTTCTTTTATTACTTCATCTAATACGCGACAACAAGAATATAAAGAATATTGTAAAATTGCTCAACTTAAACCAAGAAAATTAAAAACCGATGTAGATACAAGGTGGAATTCGACTTATTTAATGTTAGAAAATGCTAAGCCATATTGGTTAGTTATTTGTGCTTATATTAGTGAAAAAACAAAATGTATTACTCTTGATCATAATAGTTGCGATATTGCTAATTTATTTCTTGATTTTTTAAAACCATTTTATGAAGCTACAAATAAATGTTCGGGAATTTATTATCCCACTACTCATCTTGTTCTCCCAATTTTTATAAAATTAACGGGTACTTTTCAAATATTTAAACAAAGAAACGAATTTTGTGCATTAATTGAAAAAATGGAAAAAAAATTTAAAAAATATTGGCTTAACATACCTCATATTTTTTGTTTTGCATGCATAATGCATCCTAGATTTAAATTAGATGGAGTGCGTATAATGCTTGATAGAATTTCTTCTAATTTAGGTATTTCTTCTTCAATTAATGGTGCTCAATTAAGAAATGAAATTGATAATTTATTTTCTTCTTATGAAATTAAATATTCTAATAATCGTTCAATTCCTTCATATGATATGCATGCTAGTTCTAGTAGTGGTGCTTGTGGTGGAGATCCACAAGATTTTATGTATGATATATTTAAGCAAATAGATAGCAATGTTCATTCTTATAATTCACAAAGAAATGAACTCGATATTTATCTTAACACCTACCATAACATTTCTTGCCCCGAGGATTTTGATATTTTGGCTTGGTGGAAAGTCAACTCTATTTCATTTCCTATTCTTTCTAGAATGGCACGTGATCTACTAACACCTCCGGTCTCTACAGTAGCATCGGAGTCTGCTTTTAGTGCAGGTGGACGTGTGTACGATGATAAACGAGGAAGACTTGCACCAGAAATCGTTGAGGCACTCATTTGCATGAAGGATTGGAACGACGCTGTGACGAGAGATCAATAACGAGAAGATGACATAGTTGAAGAATTCAAAAATTTGGATGTCGAAGACTAAATTTTTATTTAAATTTGAAATTGTAATTTTCATTTTCATATATTTTCTTTATCTTGTAAGTTGTGATTTGAAATTGTAATTTATATTTGAAATTGTAATTTTCATTTTCATTTTGAAATTGTAATAAAAATATTTATTCAATTCAATAAAAATATTTATTCAATTAAATTATTAATTATAGTATTTTTACATTATAATAAATTATTATAATAATAAATGATACCGCACACCAATTACGAAACAATAGTATGCAACAATAGTATGCAATAGTATGCAACAATAGTATTTATCAATTACGAAACATTATATAAGATATTATTATTTATGTATATTTGGCTCGTTAGGCTTGGCTCGTTAAGGCTCGTTAGGCTCGCTCGGCTCGTTAAGGCTCGGCTCGTTAGGCTCGACAGGCTCGTTAGGCTCGGCTCGTTAGGCTCGGCTCGTTAAGCTCGGCTCGTTAGGCTCGGCAGGCTCGTTAGGCTCGGCTCGTTAAGTTCGGCAGGCTCGACGAGCCAGACTTTTTCAGGCTCGGCCGGCTCGGCTCGGATCGTTAGCCACCTCTACCTACGAGTTAGTATTATTCAATTTTTACTCATTTTAAGGAAATAATTTTTTTACAAAATTATTCAAATTTGAAGTATTTATATGATTTTAGCAAAGGATAATGCTAGATTTACTCTCTACTTTTATACTTTATTTTACGCATTAATATGGTATTCATTAATTAATGTAATTATTGTATTTATTTTAACTATTTATATTGGAACGACCCGGATTTCTTTACTGTCTTATAATCTCATTATCCTTACTAATTTGACAAGGTAAAAATCATTTCTAAAGAAAATAGTTTATCAGAGTGAATAAAATCTGATCGTTAGTAAAAACTCATTCTTACTTCGTCATTAAAGAGAAGAAAACTATTATTCTTCAAAGTTCGTTCATAAAAATTTGCAGAAGCATAATTAAACTAGAAATTATTTCTTCACCGAATAACATAGAATGATGAGTGATAGTTGTCTGAAAACGTTATTTAAAACATAAATCCAAGGTTTAGTGTCCAAATAAAACTTACATACAATTTCAAATCCAAGTATAGGAAATAAAGAGGAAAATATAACGTTCATAAAGGATAACTTTTCAACCTTAATTCTTATTTATTTTTCCTTTTCCTTCCTTTACTCGTACCGTACTACTACTCCATTTGCGTCTTTATCGAACCAATCGCAGGCTCCATCGGAATGACCTCTTCTTTAACTTCTTGTATATTTCTATCGTTACCTACACCACCAGTAAGGACGTGAGCTTACGCCCAGTAAGGAGATGGGAGAAAACAATTATGCATATCTCTCTTTAGTTCTTCTTGGAATGGGGGCCACCCAAACCAAATTCTTTCATTACGTTCGTTTTCTTTGTTCGTTCTTTAAACTCGTACATCGAGCTGGAGATTGAGGGTTTTCGTTTGAGATGGCCTAGTTGATCGGATTCTAACCTCCTGTGTGCATACTAGTCCCTTTCCCGACTTGGTAAGGGTGTATCCTAGCAGCTAGGCTAGATCCGAACTGCCCATCTACCTCAACTCCATATTTCCGGCATATACCCGCCTTTAGGGTTCTTTTTTTTTTTTTTGGCGTATCCCGCCTTTAGAGTTCCTTGGTAATGAATGTGTCCTCCTCATCCCGAACATTTCGTTTTCATTGAATTTTTCCTCATTCATGCGTGTGAGTACCATCCCGAAGGTTACCCCCTACTTGGTTTCTATTATCATGAACTCGATCTAACTTCTTCCTAAACAAACAACACATATTTGAGCAACAATAATCAATACTTAGGAAAATCCATAGTAAACTATACATAAACAAATACAAGGACATGCTTTCCATTCAAAAGTAATTACTACAGCGTAACAGAACATGAATTTCAAGTAACGATCATGCTTTGTAAACCTAAGAAGATTAGCAGTGAAATTACTAAGAATTCAAATGACAAACATGCTTTTAGTCTACTATGTGGCCGTCGAAACGTTTTTCAAATTGACTATTCAACAGAAATATATATCCAACATTCCTCACTTTCAACAAAAGGTCTAGCAACTAAACATGGTTTATAAAAAAATAGCGACAACTCAAGGAACATGCTTGTTTTCGTAGGAAATTACTGATAATCATACAACAAACATATTAGTAACGAACGTAAAGACAACGTATAGCGATTATACTCTAACTAGAGGTAGCATAGAGCATAGGTTCACTAAAATCTATTACTAATCATGCTTTGGGCAGTAATGAGTTCAGAAAAATAAACATATGCATTAGATATTTGTATACAGCAGTGTTTCCAAAACCAAACCGTTAAACTTTCTATGTACAAAAACAACTGATAAAAATTCACAGTGAAGAAATCTGTAAGCAATAACAGCATGAAGCATAGAAACTAAATCATAGGAAATCAACTAGTGTCCTTTCAAAATCATTAACTCCTTTTCATCTTTCCTTTCATTCATAGTTCTCATTTTCGTTCCTTTTTCCGTTAGACGTAGACGTGTCTTATCCTTCTATTTGCTTCTCATTTTGTTCGTCAATCATCAATAGAATTTTACCAAGAAAAGAATATCTACCAAGTGCTAAGTGAAGGCCTTAGCAACGTCTCAAGAAACAACATGGTTCGTTAAGGCTTTGCATGTTCTATAAACTAATTGCTAATCACATGAAGAACATGAAAACTAATTGCTAATCAAATGAAGAACATGAATTTTGAAAGTGTAACAGCAGCATTTCATAAGAAAATAATGAAATTCGTCATGAAGTTTCTATATCTTCTCAACTATAGCAGATATAATTACCAAACATACACACACTCACAAAATACTTGGGTGTAGGGCCTCCAAATGGCTAAGATGACTCATTTCCTTACCCTTGACGTCGAATTACCCGTATGGCAGCTCCTTGTCCGTCCAGCAACTCCTTGTTCCAGCAGAGTCCCCCCCTTCAGCAGAAAATGAAGTAGAAACGAAGAACGCAGGAAGATGAAATAGAGGGATATAGAAGACTTAAGGAGACAAGTGGGAGACAAAGCATGCTTTTAGGGAGGCTCCTTGTCTGGAGGAAGAAATTTCTCACCGAAAGTGCGAGTATTAACTCGCTAAATGTCAAGTTTCGTTAAAGTTTCTAACTTTTATTTCTTGATTTTTTGCAGATCTGCTAACTTTCGTACGGTTGTGGACGCCGTACTGTCGTTCACATGCGTCCGCAAGACCAAAAATCACACAGCTAATACATGGCTTCGGACAGAAAAATGGCGTCCTCACTGTGTTCGTACCGTCCGCAGCCGTGTTGCGGACGCTGTGCCTTCGTCCCCATTGTCGACAATGTGTCATCCGAATTGTCCCAAAAATTGGACAAATTCATTCGGACGCTGAATCTAGTCATCCGCTATTGTCCGCAACTCACCAGTTTGAAATAGATTCATTCGGACGATGCCTTGAGTCATCCGCATCGTTGGCATCGTTCGCACATACATAGCTTGCGTCCGTAACATCACTGCACAGTGATTTTTAGGACTCGAATTGGCGTCCCGAGTAGTCCCCACTCTTGGGAAACGCTCCAAGCGTGTTGCGGACGACACGTCGCGTCCGCACCACTGCCCACAGGCGTCCTAAAGTCCTTAAATCTATCCTTTTTTGTATTTTGTTCTAAGTCTTGCCCAATTTAAACGCCTATAAAGTTATACGTCACAACTTAACATCCATAGAATGATGTATTATATAGATATCAAATCCATTTTATTCACAACATTTTAATTACATCGTTTATCCGGAAGAGTTAGGATCGGATTGTTACATATATTGTATCTTAATCATCTTATTAGTGATGTGTGATACATAAATATCATGTTATGAGGTAAGATGTAAAGATCTGCCTAAAATTTAGTCATAAATTGAAAACACTAAATTTTACTCTAAATTGATATGTGAATTCAACACAATCAAACCATTCAAAACCTTAATCAATTCAATTAGAAATCAACAAATGTGGAAGCTATAAATTTGACTTTAATTTTTTTTACCTTATCCTATCATTAATAACCACTATAAATCCTCAAAATTATTTACTGTTAATTCCATCTGTCATAAAATAAACACATTGATCAACAAATCATAAAAAAAAAATCAAATTCCCAATAATAATCTCCAATAAAGAATCAACTAGGTTCTTTCACCTAATTTCATCTATATTTTTCCTACATCTTAACATACTTATTAGAAAGAAAATCCTAAGATAATTATTAAATGAAACTAAATAAACAACTCTTTTAGTCAAACTTGTTTAATTCCACTTTCTCTATGTTAGATATCAAACGATAATTGGAAAAAAAAAAAAATACAATGTGAGACACTAGTTTTACGTGGAAAAATTCTTTCGAAAAAAAATCACGGGTAGAGAAATAAATTTACTATGAAGATCAAAATACAACCGCAAGTTTTGCGATTCTAGCTTACATGAATTTATAGAGAAAACAAAACTTTAAATGAGATTTACAATGCGGGCCAACTTGCCCGACTCAATAGAAATCAGGTCACACCGAAATCTAACAATCTCCTCATTGACATGAATTCTATGAAAGAAATCCATAGCGCGTGGTCGTCAGCTCGATCCAACAAAACGAATTCAAAATCCTGAATACTAATAATTTCCATCTCGAAACGAATTCTAATGCAAGAAACAAATTTTTAATTCTTAAAATTTTTCTCTACCACACCCTTAAAGAAAATCTGTAATGAGGGTCCACCTGCCCATCTCAAAGAAATATACTGATCATCAATATAAAAGTCTTCAAAGGTAAATTTAGCAACTGATGCTTTACTAGGTTTAAAAACATTAAACCACGAAGATGACATCTTCAAAACCCACAAAGAGTCATTAAAATCTATGCGAATATATCTCGCCTCTTGACCTGCCATTTCAAAACTGTCTTTCAAAATCTTTTAAAATTTCATTATCTTTATCTTACCATAACAAAATATTGAATCTCAATTCAAAAGTGGAAGATCTACTTCAAAGATCTCATCTCCCCAAGAAGCATAACTTTAACAAATTATCTGACCCAAAAGATTACTAACTTCAATAAAATATTTATCCCAAAAATTAAAGTAGAAAACCATAGATATCACAATATTAGAAAAGAAATCCCCAAAAATTCAAATATTTTTGCCATAATAAATCATCCCCAAAATCAAATCTAATCGCCGAATAATTGTAGATGTTATAAAATTCAAACCTTATTTGAATTTCAACTGAAAACAATCTCCAAGATTGAGATATTCCCGCGATTCCAAATCTGCCATAAATCATCAAATTTAATCTCCCAAAGATTATCCAAAAAATCCCAATGATTTTCAACAATTTTTATCTCTCGCAAAAAATTCAACTTTGCAAAGGACACTCTCGCGGCAGCCCCAATCAAAACGGCTTGACAACGAGAATGGAGAACAATAATGTAGATTATTTATGACGACTGATGATAAGTAGAAAACTCTCTAATGACGAACCTATTGCTTGGAAGCACAACTGCTATGGAGAATTTGAAACAGAGAAAAATGAGAGGTTTCATGACAAACGGGACAATTGTTTTTTATGGCGGCTGGACAATAGAGAGAACAAATCTCATAAGCAAGACGAATGGTAGGGGGAACAATTTTCCTGTTTTTTTTTCTTTTTCCCAAAAAATGTAATTTTCTGAAAAATTACACAAACTGTGTTTGATGCAGAACAATTGGAGTAAATTTGTTTCAATACACTTGGAAACCCGAACTCTCGAAAACAAAGTTCTGATACCGTTTGTTAAAGATCGAATGATAACCGGAAAAAGAAAATACCATCAGATTTACGTAGAAAAATCCTTTAGGGAAAAAAATTAAGAGTAGAGGAATAAATCTACTATGAAGATAAAAATAGAATAACGAGTTTTGTGACTTTAGTTTACATGAATTTATAGTGAAAACAAAATCATAAATGAGATTTACAATGCGGGCTCACTAGTTCAACCCAATAGAACTTGGCTCACACCGAAATCTAACACTCTAAATTCTCCTTGCCAACATTATCTGTATGCTCGCTGACATCTAGGAGATCTTTGATCAACGCTTGTTTCTCATTAGTAAAAAACTCACCTACATAATAAAAGTTAATGGTGAGACATGCTCAGTAAGTAAAACCGAGTTGTCGTGAAAGAAAATACATTATTAGTCTCATTTCTTATTTATATTTCGATAGTTATCCATAGATACATACTGTTGGATTCCTTTGCCTGGTAGACTACTCGTCGACCTAAGACATCACTACTACTTTTAGACCCGAGTAGTTTTCCTGTCTAAGACAATCCAGCCAGTCCCGTTCCTTCGCCCGATAGGCTATTCGCTGTCCCATAGCTTCACGACCATTTCTGGGCCCCAGTAACTTTCCCATATATGGCAACGGATCAATATCAATCAATTTCACATTTTGGACGTACATAATCACAAATTATATAATGATTTTTCTCTTATATTTTAACCACAATTAAATCGTACATAGAATAATCCTAGCGTATATGACCAATAAAAGAAAACAATATGAAAAGAATAGCCATGAGAGAAAAAAAAGTTCCAATAATACAATAAAATATAACTAAAATAAAGTTTTAAAATATTGCTTTGTAATGTAGGGTCTACGGCTGAAGGATACTTACCTTGGTTCCAAAGAGTAATCTTGTTTGCACGATGATCTTTAAGTGTTTTTTTGTTCATTTATAGAAAATTTAAGGTCATCGTTTGAAGGGGAATAATTAGAGTTTTCTCTAAAAAATTTCATTTTCAATGTTAAAATCCTTAAAATCTAGGATATGATTCTTACCCTGGCAATTCGAGTCAATTGGGTCAATTTCAAATAAGCTCGTATTGATCCGGAATCAATTGGACGCGTTTTGAAGATGTTTTAGTTGTGCCGGTTTGCTTGGATCGAGTTGGTTCATCTAAATTGGTTTGGCTCACTGAACCCATTCTGGATGGTTTGAACTGGTTTGAATCCATTTTGTGGGTTCGGGTCTAATATTGGACTGGTTTAGTTCGGACTTCAATCGGGTAAGGTTTCGTCTCTTTCACCTGATTTCCTATGCTTCAGTCCCCTTTTCACAGCACAACAATTTTCTATAGCATCAGCGACGATTTTTGACTTGTTCTTAAAGACTTGCGGATCAGACAAACGCAATGGAGAGAAACCCACTTTGCTTTTGGTCGTAGTCTCGTCGATGCTAGTTGCTTTCGTCGATGTTCGCTGTATCTCTGCTTGGGTTTCGTCGTTGTTGGTTGTTTGTAATTTTCACAGGCGAAGATTGAAGAGAATGTTGGTGTTTGGGTTTCTTTTTAATGGGAAAAATGATTTTATGGAGATGAGGTTTCCTTCTGTCAAAGGTGGCATAGAAGAGGGAAAGGAAGCGTTGAGGGAGAAGATAAAGCGGGAAAAAGATTAGGCTTACCGTGACGACGTTTAGGCTTTTTCTTTGTTTGTTTTTTAATAAATTCAAAGGAAAATAACACTGCAGATCCTATAGTTCGCGATCAATGACAAGTCAAACCCTGAATATTATTTTTTAACAATTAAAATCTTGAACTATAGAAAAATCTCGCCGGCGACCTAACAGTCACGATTTTCGTCCAGGACCGTCGAGGTTAATGCCTCGGTTTGTACTCTGTCAAGTGACATCGAACGGCAGATGAAGGACGTCAAGCTCCGTCCTTTCCTACGGTTCGAAGAAGATGGACGACATGCGATGGCCGTTGGATCGATCAAGGGACGTCCATCTTTTGGATCGACGACCATGATTGAATCTGGCATCTTCCAGCAGCAAAGACGGACGTCCATCATTGACCGTAGGATCAAGAGATAGAAGTCCATCTTCTAGATCGACGGCCAGGATTGAATCTGGCGTCTTCCAGAGGGGAAGATGGACGACGATCCTTGGCCGTAGGATCGAGAGACGGAAGTCCATCTTCTAGATCGACGGCTAGAATTGACTCCAAATTAACTGGGTCACGCAAGGCACACGCAATCTTAAAACGCCCAAATTTCCCAAATTAAGATGGACGTCCCTCACCATGCGACGGACGTCCGTTATCCAATACTACGTCGTTCTGCCTTAAATGTACTCCATTAGCCTTTAGACGGCGTCGTCTAGGCCATGTTGGACATCCGTCCATCCCAGATTCCATTAAAATCTGCCTTTAGACGGTGTCGTTTAAGCCACCACGGATGTCCATCTTAATACGATGGACGTCCGACCATTTCAATGTTTTATACCCTCTTGAATTCCATTAAGAAATGCCTTGAGACGTCGTTGTTTAAGCCATCATGGACGTCCATCTTAATAAGATGGATGTCCGACCCTCTTGGTGTCATATGACACTGCAGCGATTTATTGTGTCTCGTTCTGCGTTCCCAGAACCCTAGGATATAAGAGCATGTAAGGTCTGGATAGTTCACCGCGAACCACGACGGCCTCAGCGTGCACCAATATACAACAAACTTTACAAAAACACTCAATTGAGCCACTTATTTTCACTTATTTACAAAAACCAATATACAAGAAACTATAGGGTCTGCACTGCAGCAACTTGCACTTCTTGCACCGCAGTAGTGTCCTCCTCAACAGCCCCTCATCCCTCAATCAATGCTTCGGGGAGTTGACCGTGAACCACAACGTCCTCGGCGAGGTGGAAGTGAAAGCAATGTTGGAGTAGAGCTCAATGACGATGTTCTGAGGGTTAGGGTTTTCGTCTTCCATGTTTTGGGAGGGTAGGTTTCGACCATTGTCGATGCAGTTACAGGACTTGGAGTGCTCTAACGCGCGCCATTGTATGCGACCGGCTCAGAGCACTTCGAGTCCTGCAACTATATCGACAATGGCTGAAACATACCCTCCCAAAACATGGAAGATGAAAACCCTAACCCTCAGAACATTGTTGTTGAGCTCTACTCCAGCATAGCTTCCACTTCCACCTCGCTGAGGCCGTCGTGGTTTGCGGTGAACTCGCCAGACCTTTCATGCTCTTATATACTATGGTTCTGAGAATGCAAAATGAGACACAATAAATCGCTACAGTGTCATATGACACCGAGAGGGTTGGACATCCATCTTATTAAGATGGACGTCCATGATGGCCTAAACGACGCCGTCTAAAGGCAATTTTTAATGGAATTCGAGAGGGTATGAAACGCTGAAATGGTTAGACGTTCATCGTATTAAGATGGACGTCCGTGATGGCCTAAAGGACGCCGTCTAAAGGTAGATTTTAATGGAATCTGGGATGGATGGACGTCCATTGTACTAAGATGGATGTCCAGCATGGCCTAGACGATGCTGTCTAAAGGCTAATGGCGTACATTTAGGGTAGAACGACGTAGTATTGGACTACGGGCGTCCATCGCATGCCGAGGGATGTCCGTCTTAATTTTGGGAATTTGGGCATTTCAAGATCGCATGTGCCCCGCACGTGACCCAGTTAATTTGGAGTTAATCCTAGCCGTCAATCCAGATAATGGACTTCCGTCTCTCGATCCTACGGCCAAGGATCGTCGTCCGTCTCCGCCTTTGGAAGACGCCAGTGTCACGACCCGAAGACGGGCCTAACAGAACCGCCGGGTCAGGCGACCCGATCCTCATAGAGAACCCAATCACCCAGCCCAAGGCGTGAGTTTTCGCGGAAGACTTATAATATTTAACTCGGCCCAAGGTAATATGGGCCTAGGTCCGAGTAGGGATCACGAGAAGATAACAGTGCATAAATTAAAATGAAACCCAAGTACTGTGCAACAAATCCAAAACCAACTGTGTTTAAGGTTTACAGACCCAAATGGAAACATAAATGTCCTCACCAAATAACGATGAATCACTCAAGTAGAAATAATAAAACGCTTCAACTCCTGATCCTCAGCTACTCCTACCTTTACCTGAAGTTTTGGGGAGGAGTCGTTTGGGGTGAGTGACTAACTCAGTAAGGTATGGCTATACTAAATGCACCTCATGCAAAATTGGTTTTGTACATTTTTCGAGAACAAGGTTATGTTTCATTCTACCGTACATGGATTTTTTAAAATCACTTTAAAACTCTTTATCATTTTACCAAACCGACCCAAGGGCCGTCGATGAGGCTTTTATTAAAAATCTTGCTGTATACATAGACAGCTATACCTCGCAAAATAGGCCATCATCGTTTTCCAATTTGAAAACGTCGTCAGTGAAAAGGGGTGGTCACTCATGGGCTCACCCGCCACACAACATAGAAGAGGTGGTCACCCGTCGATGACAACACCTTATGAGGCAGGAATAATGACGACGATCCGAAGATTCCGTACGTCACCCGAGTTGCCGGCGCACCTGGCTGCACGACACAACTCGTATAACCGTATAATCGTATAATCAAATAAAACAGATACAGTTGCTCGCTATATGTGGACTTAGGATAAACAAGTCTCAGCGATTGACAACCGTCTGATCCGTGGGACAAATCCTGGCCAGGTTTAGGGGCTTGCGACCCAAGGAGGCGTCATCACCCTCCCATACGAGGTTTACGACTTTCAGGAGTTTCAACCTGAGGACACGTCACCAATGCCCCACCTATATTTTTTGCACGTCAAACAATCAACCTTCACGCAGCAGAAGGTATCAAAGGGGATGGCGGATCCATCCCTCAACATGTGCACAATAAATCTCAAACCATGTACGGAATTAAACTTGAGAAAACATACTACTAATAAAAACGGACGTGCTGTCGAACAGTCCCCATCATTTTCCAAGTGTGGTAGTCCACAAAATAATTATTTTGGAAAACGGGATAGGATGCAATATAACGCAAGAGGTATAGAAATCCCTACCTCGACGACGGTCTGCCTTACCAACCAGAGCAACCAATTACGCAAGAATCGTATCACACTCGCTGAAATTGACCAAGCCTGACAAATGTATAAACGCGAGAATATCATAATTAAATTCTAGGAAAATAAGCGAGGGTCTCATACAAAGACCAACCAACTTGCAAAGAATTCCAATAAAGTTTCCAACTTTATCTAACAATATTTCTTAAACTCATAATCCAAATCACGAACACCTACACGGCTTTAAAAATCAAAAGTCTCATTCCTTTAACATTGATAGATTCCATTTCAACCAATACAGAAATTAGGACCAAGGTGCAGTTCATACTCGTTGAATTGCTAACCTTCAATTACAACTAAATCTATCATTCAAAATAACAATCCAAGTTAGAATCTCCAAATCCAGATTTCGACAGAACAATACAATGTAGCTTCCAATTCAACTATACAAGCGATTCGAGTATGTATAATGTAACAATAACTATCAGCTTCTCAACCTTATCCTAACTTATCCTTTTATTCAGCAACCCATAACAATTTAAATCTATCCATGGTATTCAACTCAACAGTGCTTAAAACCCAAACATATGACACTTTAACAAAACACAAATCACTTTGCATGAATATTACTTTCTGCAAATTTAAGCCTAACGAATCCAAGCAATATTCAGATATTTATCACTAATTCAGAAACCACTTTATCAGCTTTAGCCCAATCAATAGGTTAGAACAAGATTTACATCCATTTCCGAAACAAGAATCCAACTAAACTTTTCACACTCAATAAACCACAATCACAATGCACTACTTATCCAAAAGAGGGATTCGACAATAGCACTTTCCTACGACATTATTTCATCAAAATAGTTTAATGCAGAGATCATTCAGTTCTACAACGAAACAGAGCCACTAACAACAAATCCCTCCTAATCAGAAACAAATCACATTCAAGACCAAATATCAGAATGAAATATCCAACTCACCCAACAGAACAAAACAAAACCAAGTGTTCTGTTCTCGCCAGAATCAGATCCGGAGCTGCCCTCGCCGGAGAATGTCCGTCCGGGACCTTTCGATCGATCGCTGTAAACCCACAACATAAATCAACCAGCGACATCACCAATCTAAACTTAACAACGGAGTAAAACTCGGATCGAAAAATCTCACCCACCGAACAGAGTCAGAATTGTCTGTCACCGGAAACGGAAATCTGTTCGCCGTCGGAAATGAGAGTCGGGTTCGGCATCGGAGTTGCTCCGTCACGGATCCGAACTCGTCGCTGCCGGAGTTGGACAAATGGGTTCGATTTTCAGAGCTCCGGTCACGGATCCGAGATCGCCGCTCGCCGGAATCGGAAGGACACGCTCGGGTTGAGCTGTTCTATCGCCAGCGTCGCTCAGATCGGAAGCCCGCGGCCACCGGCATCGTTCTTCGCCTGATCGGAGTCGTCCATTCACGACCGACATCGTCGCAGCGCCGTCGCTCGGAAGTCGCCTCACCTCGTCGGTCGGACGTCGTTCGTCGGCCTCTCTCCTCGCCGTTCGCCCTCTCTCCCTCCTTCGGTTTCTCTCTCGGCCGACGCAGACAGGGGAGGAAAAAAAATGGGAGAAGAGGAAACCCGTTTCCTCTTCTCCAGATTTAAGTTTTAATTTTTTTTTTCATAACAACTTAAACCCTGAACTTTGCTACTCCAAAGTATTTGGCGGGATTTTTGCCTCCAAACCTTTCCTCTTCATTTCCCAAATATTTCTACTCGTATTTCACTTCTTCCAAATTATTTATTTTCCTTAATCCCAATTTCCTAATTTCTTTTTTCCATTTTAAAAAAAATGTGTATCCCCAATTTTATACATTATCAATTTATAATCTACCCAAACTCTAAATTTAATTCAAACATCATCCATCGATGTTATCGCTCAATTTTGACTGTCCAATATCGTTTATTAATTCAATTCTTTGTTCGGAAAATTCTAATTTCACCGACTTTGACCAATTGACCAAAATTGCATACGTGGCCGCTACACGACAATTCGGTCAACTTCAACGCCATGACCGATTTTCAACGCGAAAAAATTTACACGTGGAATTTCTTATTTAAAAATTTTCACGGCTTTTACAGCCAGATTCAATCCTGGCCGTCGATCCAGAAGATGGACTTCTGTCTCTCGATCCTACAGCCAAGGATGGACATCCGTCTTCACTGTTGGAAGACGCCAGATTCAATCATGGCCGTCGATCCAGAGGATGGACGTCCCTTGATCAATCCAACGGCCACCGCATGTCGTTCATTTGTCGCCTCTGGACGATTCTAGCTTCTTCTCCGCCCTCGCCTGCCATTGTCCATCTTATTCGAACCGCAAGGAAGGACGGAGCTTGACGTCCTTTGTCTGCCGTTCAACGTCGCTTGACAGAGTAGAAACCGAGGCGTTAACCTCGACGGTCCTGGACGAAAGTCGTGACTGCGAGGTTGCCGGCGAGATTTTTCTATAGTTTAGGGTTTTAGTTGTTAAAAAATAATCTCCAGAGTTTGACTTGTCATTGAATGCGAACTATAGGATCTGCAGTATTATTTTCCCTAAATTGACAATAGGAAATTCCTTTTTTTTTTAATTACATACGTTACAATCTTCCCCCTAAAAACACAGTTTCTATCCTTGAAATTAATATACCTGAACAACTCTAGGTACTTGGCCTACCTATCTTCTTTGCATTCTCACTTGCTTCTTCTATGTTTATGTTATTCCATAATACTTGAACAAATAAAACTTATTTGTTCCTTAACTCTCTTTCTTTTTGTCTCAAGAATTCGTATCGCTATGATACCAAACTGAAATACTTCAAAATTAATTTTTTCTCAAAATTTCAAACCCTAATTAATTTAAATAATTTTTTTTCTAAATTAATTAAATAATTCAGTTAAATTACCTTATTGAAAATCCTTATTAAAATTTTGAAATTCTCAAACATCAAAATCATTATGTAAGCAAAAAAAAATCTAATATTTATTAGATATTATCCATTTAATTTATTTTTAGTCAAATATTAAATAACTTTATTTAAAATATATCATTCAAGTAACATAAATAAAAATAAAAACAGAGTTGAAAATTTCATATAGCAATATTAAACATAGAGTATGCTTCCAAACTGTATTATATAAAATACTAAACCGAGTTAAACAATATCCAACAAAGGTTAAAAACTTTCAACAAAGTTTATTTATTAAAAAAATAATAATACAAAACATGAGTTAGGTCTATTCTTCTTATCTGACAACACCTTTCTTTATATGCTCGACTGCCTCTTAAATATTATTGATCAACCCCAATTCTTCTTCAGTTAAAAATTTACGTACATCACAAAACTAATGGTGAGATAAACTAAGTAAAAACATGTGCATATGTAAATTAATTCCATGTATTACTAAATTTCTATGCTTAAAGTTACATACTGTTTGAAATTCATTTTCCAACCTTACCATGTGTTCAAACTTTCATTAGACATCTCATAATTACAATGCATTCAAACTTTCAGAAAATCAACGGTTTCTTACTTTTATAAGATTTCTTTAGCTATCGCAAAATATATCATGATTTCCGTCAATTTCATCAGATTCATGTAATCATACTTGCATACAAGATTACCTACCCATTTTATCTTTCTTTAATCCTAAGTCAATGTCTAATAATTCGTGTGCAAATAAAATATGAAGATTTAAATAATAAAAAAAATTGCAAAAAAAATAAATTAAATATTAATATGCTTTGTGATGTAGAGCTGATGGCCAAAACGTTAAAAAAATCAGTATCTTTACTTAGATTATGAGAAAATAAAATTTTAGGGATTTCTCAAGCTTTCGAATAATCTACCATGCCTAAAAGATTATTCATAGTTAAATTTCTTCTTTAAAAAAATATCTTAAAAGAAATTCGGCAGAAATTCCTTACTGATAAATTCTTAGGCGGATCAGCATCGAATTTGGTCAACCTAGACAGTTCAAGATAAATTAGGATAATTTGAATTTGGTCTGGTTCGAGTCAGTTTAGCTAGATTGGTTGGGGTCAATTCTTCTGGATCGGTTTAGTGGGGTTTGGCTGGACCAGTTCGGTTTGGTTCGGGTTACTAGTCTGGTCCAATTCAACTCCAAAAAATTCTTCTTCTTCTTCCTTTCGGGTTTGCCTTCTTCTTTGCGTGAGAAAGGCAAAGAGCCTTCTTCCTACTTAGCAATGAGAGGACTCCTTTCTCTCATTTTTTGTCATCGATGGAAGGAGAGTTTTATTATGCTGGAAGGGAGAGCTTTGTCATTTGGAAAGCTTGTTACCACGAGGTAGGGTTTTGGCCAAGGAAACCTTCTTCTCCAAAGAGGTTGATCAGCCAAGTCTGGCAAAGAGGGGAGGTAAAAATATCTAAGGAAGAGAAGTTTGGAGACTTCCATAGGTGAGTTTTGCCCTCTGGGTGACTTTTCTATTTATAGAGGGGATTATCAGCTGGGAGCTCCATAAAATCTGAGTTGTTTTCAAAATTTCTCAATAGGTTAAAGCTATTGAGTTGCGAAATTTTAGATTTCCCCAACTAATGCAGCTTTTAGGAGGGTAGGAAGCTGTTGAAATTTGGATTTTTGCAAGTTTTGGAGAAATTTTAGGAAAAAAATCATAATAGGGTTTTTTTTTTTTGATTTGGGGGAAACGAATTTTGAAATTCAAAATTTGAAAAAATTTTGCAAGCCCTAATACATTACAATCTCCCCTAAAAAAAATTTGTCCTTAAAATTTAAATTATTATATAAAAATTTTGGAGTAGCCCTTTCTCATTTCCTCTTCTCTTTTTCGAGTTGCTTCTTCAACATTCTGATTTCTCCATAGCTCTCTTACAAGTGAAATCTTCTTGTTTCTTAATTCTCTTTATAATGAATCCAAAATTTGAATCGGTCTTTCTTCATATGACAAATCAGAGTTGATAACAAAGTCGAGGGATCTTATTGGAAGAATATGTGATGGAGTTGGAATATATTTATTCAATATTGAGATGTGAAACACATTGTGCACATGCGTGAGTGATTCAGACAGGTTCATCTAATAAGCAGCTTCTTCGGCTCGGGTCCATAAATCTCAAACTCAATTTTCATTTCTTACCAAATCGCATCACATCTCTAATTGGAGAAATCTTTAGAAATGCTTGATCTCCTACTGCAAATTCAAATTTTCTTCTTCTTCGATCAACATAGCTTTGTTGAATTACAGTTACAATCTTAGCAGTTTGCCTCAGAATATTAGGCTCAACAAATATTCAATCTCTAACTTCGTCCTAATGCACTAGATGTAATGACTTGATTTTTTATTATCTTTTAAAAATGTGTGAAATTTAAAACTTTTCTTTTCCGTATATAAAACATTAGCAGAAGTCTTTCTTTAAAAACTTTTAAATTAAAATCATAGTTCTTTTCTTCAAAACTCAATCATTAAAACATCTTACTTAAAACTCGTTACTTAAATCTTTATTAACAGCAGAATATTTTATTTATAAAATCCATTTTTCTCATGTTACAGAGGAAGCATAAATAAATAGCGGAAGTACAAATAGTTCATTTAAAATACAATAAACTAAGTGTTACTTTATATTTACAAAATTCTTTTCTCTTTAATACCATTAGCCTATCTAGCCGCAAGTCTCGCCCGTGCAAATCCTTCATCAACTACTCATTGATTTATTCGCCATATTCACTCGTGCTTGTACCTACATCATAAGACATAAACTATGAGTCTAACGCTCAGTAAGTGATAAAAACTAATATGCTAGATGCACATGTTGTGTGTCACGGTCCTACTTTCGAGAGACTTAAGATGGACCATGCGGCACCCGTTGTTAGGGGGAACAACGAGTCAACCTACGAAAAGTGCCAACAGCACCAATTGCCCATGGCGTTAGAACGAGCAGTAAGCGAGCGAGATTAATCGAAGAGAGTGTCATTGAGCATAGAGAGTATAGTTTGAATGTAAAAAGCCTTATCATTGATCGTCAGCAAATTACATTGGGTAGAGGGTCTATGTGCAGTCATGCCTCTCCCCCTAAAGAGCAATCTGCTCCATCTCCACTCTGGCAGGAATGAACATGCAAAAGTGACGAGGAGTCACTTGCCAAAAAATAGAAGTTAAAAAAAATAAAAAGGAACTGCTAAGAATAGAAGGAATCTATTCTAGCAGCATGGGCGGCCATGGACAACACGTCCTGGACAAGCCTGGATTATTACATTCTCCCCCAACAGAGCTGTTAACGTCCTCGTCAATTTGTCTTCAGCTTGAATTCTTCAATCTTCTATGTGGCATTCTTCAACTTGTGTTCTTTCTCCCAAATGACTTCATCATCTCCAAGTCCCTCCCATCTGACTAGGTACTCCGTGTGTAGGCGGCGGCCTGTCTTGACGCTCCGATCAACTAGAATTTCTTCAACTTTCTTTTTCTTCTAGTAGTTGAGGGCAATGTTTGGTCTTGTGATGTTGTTCCTTGTCTGGTCTTCATCGTCTGGATGGTATGGCTTCAGGTTGCTGATATGGATTACTGAGTGGATTTTAAGCCACGCAGGTAGATTAACTCTGTAAGATGCCCGCCCAATCTTTTCAATGATTTGAACTGGACCTTCGTATTTTCGAACAAGCTACTTATCTCTCTTCCCTTTGAATAGGAGTTGTTTAGGCAATAACTTTACCAACACTAGGTCTCCAGCTTTGAACTCCACTGGTCACCGCTTTCGATCTGCCCACTTTTTCATATGCTTGAAGGCTCGTTCCAAATACGCCTAGGCTATTTCATTATTTTGCCTCCATTCTTTGGAGAAGTTGTATGCCTTTGGACACTTACCAAAGTATGGTTGGTCGAGTGTGTGGGGCATCGTTGGTTGCCTTCCGAAAACTATCTCAAATGGGCTCGATCTGGTTGAAGAACTCTTTTGACAGTTGAAATAGAATTGGGCCACCTCCAAGAGACTCGGCCAATTCTTCTGGTTGGTATTGATAAAATGCCACAAGTATTCCTCAAGTAAGCTATTGAAGCATTCTGTTTGTCCGTCAGTTTGAGGGTGATAACTCGAAGAGACATTCATACTTGATCCTAGCAACTTGAACAATTCCACCCAAAAGGATCCAGTGAATCTTATGTCTCTATCACTGATGATGCTTAAAGGTATAACCCATAATTTGACAACATGTTTGAAGAAGAGTTGTGCCGTTGTTTCAGCAGAACAATACTTTGGGGTAGCAATAAAAGTTGCATATTTGGAAAAGCGGTCGATGATCACCAAGATTGCTTCAAAGTCGCCTGTGGATGGCAGATTAGAGATGAAGTCTAGAGATATGCTTTACCAAGGTCTTGTTGGCACCGGTAATAGTTCTAGCAAACCTGCCACTTTGTCTCTTTCCACCTTGTCTTGCTGACATACCAAACAAGTCTTGGTATATTGCATCACGTTGTCTTTCATGTGAGGCCAATAATATCTCCTCTTTAATAGGGCATATGTTTTTTGCCATCCAGCATGACCGGGCCACAAGGTGTTGTGGCATTCCCTCAATAGGGTTCGGCGTAGATCATTACTCTGGGGTACATAGAGATGGTTTCCCATGGTTAATAACAAGTCTTCTTCGATCTAGAATTGTCGGGTCTTCTTTTCTTTTACTAATTGCATGACGGCCCGAGCAGCAGGGTCTTATTGAAAACAATTTCGAATGCGATCTCTCATAGACCCAGTAATTCTACTAGCTTGAAGTTGAGACAAATAGCAAAGACTGGCACACTTTGCTTTTCGACTGATGGTGTCAGCTACCCAGTTTGATTGGTCGGACTTGTGCTCAAAATGAAAATCAAATTCTGAGATAAGTTCGTGCCATCACGCTTGCTTGGAGGTCAGCTTTGGTTGTTCAAAGAAATGATAGATTGCACTGCTGTCGATCTTTACTGTAAACTTTGATCCAAGCAGGTTCTGTCTCCATACCCGAAGGCAGTGTACTACGGCCAACATTTCTTTCTCTGAGGCTATGTACCTTCTTTCAGCTTCTTTTAGCTTCTGGCTTTCATAAGCGACAAGATGACCATTTTGTAGTAAGACTCCCCAGAGTGTGAAGTCCGATGCATCAGTATCGACTTCAAATAGCAAAGTCACATCTGCTAGAGCCAAAACTGGACTTTACATGATAGCTTCTCTTAAATTAGTGAAGGCCATTTGACATTCTTGGTACCATTCCCAGAGGACTCCCTTCCTTAACAGTTCGGTGAGAGGTGCTGCATTCTTGGAAAATCCTTCCATAAACCGCCTATAATAATTTGCAAGACCGAGAAAAGAATGTAACTCTGTAACTGAAGTGGGTGGATTGCCTTGATCTTGTTAACATCCATGCGTAGCTGTCCTTGTTTAATAATGTGGCCAAGGAACCCAATACTTTTCTGAGCGAAGGAGTACTTTTCCTTCTTTACATATAACTGGTTCTGTCTCAGCTTCTCGAAGACTAGACGAAGATAAACTTGATGTTTTTCAATGCTCTCACTGTAGACCACGATGTCGTCCAAGTATACTACCACAAATTTTTCAAGGAATTCATTGAATATTTGGTTCATTAGAGTACAAAAAGTAGCGGGAGCATTTGTTAGTCTAAAGGGCATCACCAAGAATTCAAAAGCTCCGTATCAGGTCACACAAGTCGTCTTTTGCTCGTCTTCTTCTGCAATCCTGACTTGATAATAACTTGAGTGCAAGTCGAGCTTTGTGAAATATTTGGTCTTGTATAGTTAATCAAAAAGATCTGTGATGAGTGGAATGAGATACTTGTTCTAAACAGTGACTTTGTTCAGGGCCCGATAGTCAATACACAACCCTAAGCTACCATCTTTCTTCTTTTGAAACAACACAGGTGCTCCAAAGGGTGCCTTTGCTGGTCTGATGAACCTTGCCTCGAGTAGTTCATCTAATTGCTTCTTCAATTCTGCTAGCTATGGTGGAGCCATTTTGTAAGGCGCTTTTGCAGGAGGTTTAGTACCTGGGTTCAATTCGATTTGATGATCAATGTCTCTGCGCGGGGGTAATGTTTTTGGTAAGCATTCTACATAGTACTCTTGTACTCTTTAAGAACTTCTAGGATTTCAGATGCTACTATTTCTGCTTTGCCTTCATCCATAATTGAAGGGACAAGAATATATGTGGGTTCTTGATTCTTCAACCCCTTTTTGAATTGCATTGCGGAGATCATCTTTATGTTTCTAGCACTTGGTTGCTTGAGAATTGCGGGAACTACTGTTGGGTTGTTCTCGGTAATTACCATGCACTTAGCTTATGAGATAGGGATGACTTTGTGTTCCATCAAGAATTTCATCCCTAATATAATATCAAAATCATCCATTTGTGCCATAATGAAGTCAATTGGTCCCATCCACGCATTGAGTTTTAGCTGAGCTCTTCTTACCACCACAACTATTGGCATTGCTTTTGCATTCACCGTTTTCATCTTGCCAGCATTCTTTTCCAGCTTTAGACCTAAGCGGTGAGCTTCCTTTTATTTGATAAAGTTATGTGTGGCTCCCGAGTCAATCATAGTGCTTTTGGTAGCCCTATTATTGACAAGGCTTTCCACATACATGAGGCCTTTATTTGGGGTCTTTTTCAAATCTGCCATTTGTTGTTAAACTGCTGATAAGAAGGTCATTGTCCCTACTTCAGCCACTTCCATAGGCTCTTCTTCAGCAACTCCTTCAGCTAAGTTTTCGTTATGGATTGAGGCTTGTAATGCTGTTAATGCTGACCTATGAGGGCATTCTGCAACTCGGTGCGGTCCCTTGCATAAGAAACAGGACATAGGTCTATTCTGTGGTCGTTGATTACTAGGCCCTTTCCATGTCTCTTGGCTTTCTTTTGGGACAAATGGCTTTCTTTCAATAGTGCCTGTAGTTGGCTTTGGGCCTCTTGTATTACTTGAAGTGCTCAAAGTGTTCTTCTTTTGGCCAGGATTTTTGTTGGTATAATCGAACAGTCTTCCAGCTGCAGCGAGAGCACTCGAGAGGGTCTGTATTCTCTATTCATATAACTTTGTTCTGGCCCAAGGTTTCAGTCCTTCAATGAAAGTGAAGATCTTGTCTTTTTCTGACATGTCTCAAATATTCAGCATGAGGCCTGAGAACGTCTTAACGTATTCGCGAATGCTGCTTGTTTGTTTTAGTTCTCATAATGATCGGCGTGCATTGAACTCAACATTTTCGGGAAAGAACTGATCCTTCAACTGCTTCTTGAGCTTTTCCCAAGTATCGATGACACAATCACCATTGCAAATGTCAATATATTTTGACCTCCACCAGAGTTTTGTATCTTCAGTAAGATGCATTGTGGCCAAGGTCACCTTTGACTCTTCATCAGTTTTAGCTACTTTGAAATATTGTTCCATGTCAAAGATGAAAATTTCAATTTCCTTGGCATTGCGGGCTCCCCCAAAGGATTTTGGCTCGGGGATTTTCACTAGACTACGTTCAACCGAGCTTGAAGCTTGTTCTTGGTTTCCCATAGCTCTCATAGTGACATTCAATTTGATGTTCATTTAGGCAATCTCAGCTTTGAGGGATTCGAACATCACTTTGAAGTCTTTCGTTAAGACAGTCAGGGTGCTGGATAGTTGAGTATGAGCATGGTCGATCTCTTCGACGTGCTCCAGAACCCCAACCATAGCACTCGTGCAACTTTCTCCACTATCTACCCCTTTTCCCTTTCTCTTCGGGACTCGAAGTTCTCCACTCGATCTAGCAGCTCTTGGATCGGGATGGAGTCTATCCTGTTGTGGATAGCAGCTATCTCATTAGGAAATTCAGCCATTTCCTTCATTCGTTCCTCTAGGATATGAACGCTATCAGGTATCTCTTGGAGGTACTTCATTTCCTCTTCCAACCCGATTAGCCGTTCGAGTTGGTCCATTGACGAGCTCTCTTTTTTCGATGAATTCTTTTTCGGCATGGTTTCTTACGATTTGAGCCAACTGGGCTCTGATACCAACTGTCACGGTTTTACTTTTGAGAGACTTAAGATGGACCGTGCGGCACCCGTTGTTAGGGGAACAACGAGTCAGCCTAGGAAAAGTGTCAACAACACCAATTGTCCACGACGTTAGAACTAGCTTTATGTCTAACGAGGGAGCAGTAAGCGAGCGAGATTAATCGAAGAGAGCGTCATTGAGCATAGAGAGTATAGTTTGAATGTAAAAAGCTTTATCATTGACTGTCAGCAAATTACATTGGGTAGGGGGCTACGTGCAGTCATGCCTCTCCCCCTAAAGAGCAATCCGCTCCATCTCCACTCTAGCAGGAATGAACATGCAAAAGTGGCGAGGAGTCACTTGCCAAAAATAGAAGTTAAAAAAAATAAAAAGGAACTGCTAAGAATAGAAGGAATTTATTCTAGTAGCATGGGCGGCCATGGACAACACGTCCTGGACAAGCCCGGATTCTTACACTGTGCCATTTAAAAACGTATGCAGTTTCTCTTTTTATTTTCTTTCTTTTATCTTTTATCTTTTCACACTTTTGTACTTTCTTTCTATTTCTGTTTCCGTTCCTATATCTGTATACGTTTCAGTATCTGTGATCGTATGCGTTTCCATATTCGTTCCCGTGTCTGTTTTTGTATTCGTATCTGTATCTGTTTTCATTCATGGAAACTCGTTTATGTTTTTGTTTCCATTTTCGTTTCTATTTATGTTCCCGTTTCTGTTTCGGTATTTGTGCTCGTACTGTTTTCGTATCCGTTTTCGT
This sequence comes from Begonia loranthoides, assembly GCA_022433065.1. Classification (NCBI taxonomy): domain Eukaryota; kingdom Viridiplantae; phylum Streptophyta; class Magnoliopsida; order Cucurbitales; family Begoniaceae; genus Begonia; species Begonia loranthoides. The sequence goes on along the minus strand of CM039484.1, from coordinate 6,304,274 downwards.
TTCTGTTTCCGCTTCCGTTTCCATTCCCATATCCGTTTCTCTTTTCATATTCTTTTCTTTACTTATCTTATCTTTTCTTTATTCTTGTGCTGGGCATGATATACCGAACCACAGAAATCTTTATCTTTTGTTCTTGTACCAAGCTTGACCTACCGGACTACAAGAACCTTTATCTTTCATTAATCGTTCATTCGTACTTCTTTTCTATTTTGTTTCCTTTTCAAAATCATGTATAAAAATCATTTTCATAATTTTTGAAAACTGTGATGCATTATGTTCATGAATGCATACAATTACTAATATATAACTAAAAGAAATATAAATAAAAACCCAACGTGCGATTCACCAAAACGTGCTCATAAAATGAGACATACTATAAAATTGTAAACATGTTATAAAACAATTGACATGCTATAAAACTATAGACATGCTGAGAAAAAGGTAGACATGCTTTTAATACTATAGACATGCTTTAAAAACTGTAAATAATGAAATGTGCTTATCCTATTCTTGCGATATAGGGCCCTAAGGACCAAAACACACACATATCACTTACCTCAATTGCTCAAAGCACTCAACACTTGATCATTATCCCTTTCTCTTATTTTAGGACCTTTACAATTGACAACATTTAATTATTAATAATTACTAATTATTAATCTTATTTTTGCAGTCTATCATCTTTAATAATTTGATAACATTGATCCTCAACATCTACTAAAGCAGAATCGACATGAAGGAACTCAGCCAAAACAACAAGGCATAATACCTAATAATATCCTCCTTATATCAAGACTATAACCAAACAGAGAACAAAATCCCAAACCATCAACCAAACACAATTCACAGTCATCCATACAACAAATCTACAACTAATCATAAAATCTGAATCACAACCCTTTAGCAGTTTCAAATAGCCACAAACTAAATAACAGTAGCTAAAGTTAGCCATTAATAGTTTTCCAAACATGTTAACAACTCATTCCCAATTTATAGAGTATAATTCATTCCATTATCAATAAGACAAAGAGGTTTATTTATGCCTAACAATACCCTTTAATCCAAGGCAACAGAGAAAAGTAAACATACTTCATATCCAACACGCACAACCAACAATCCAATATAATATACCTCTTTCTAGAACACATTCCATATGACGTATCCAATCAGAGAAGCACAATTGTCAAAGCTATAATTACCAGAGAGTCATCACCATTTATCAATAATACAGAGAGCCAACGAAAACTTCAAACCATCATGGCATAATCCACGCCCAAATATAGACTAATAAAACTCCTTTTCATTCATCCAAATAAAGCATACCTATATTCCGTAACATTTAATAACAATATCTTCAATAATGTCCAAAGAGGCAATAAACAATAGAGGACCAATTCCAAGCAACCAAGTATATTTCATCCAAAATATCCATACATAAGATAGGAAACACCTACCGCATGAAATCCATAAACCAAAGAGGAAAGCATTACTTGAAGCATCCAAAAAGCATACCCGAGGCCAAGAGCAGGAGCTTCTCCTCCTTCTCAGTTCCTCTCTTTTTCTTTTCTTGTCGGGTTCCATCTTCTCAATTTCTAGAGAGCACTTCACTCACTGCCTCAATACCCTTTCTCTCTTCTCACCGCAACGGCGCTCTCACATTCGCTGAATTTATGCACAAATGGCTTGGTTGAAATGCTTAACAACTTATCCCACAATTCCAGGCGATGGGATGCAGATTTATCAGCCATATCTTTGTCGACCACGCCTTGCCATTGAACTACACGTTGTCATCTTTCACCTGGCATGAACCAGAGGATCGAACCAAAAGACCAGACCACAAGCCTCCAGCCGAACCGCCATCCCCTGCCCTTTGCCACTATCGATTCTCCATTGCTGTAGAATCAAATTGACAAAGTTCAATACAATCGAAACACTAACATTTTTCTAAAGTTGGAAATCGCAGCCAACAAAAGTTCCAATCCGCGATTCATTTAGTCCGAACGAACCCATACCCTAGCCCCCAAAATATCGCTCCGCAAGCTGCAACCTACAAGTTTGCACACCTGTCAGACAGCGTACCTGAGCTCGAGCTCCCTCCCGCTTGCGTCTCCCTCGACCTCACGATCTCTATCCCTTTCGATCTCCTCTCTCCTCCTTTCGATCCTTTAGTCAAAAATCGCAGCCCTAAATTCCAATTCCCCCTTTTCAATTGCTTCTAAATCGAACCAGCCACAATAAATAGCGGGAACCAGTTTAGCTGAACTGGTTCACCTCCTCCTTTCACCATATAATTTCTCCTTTCTATTTTATCCCTTAAATTCTAATTTCATTTTAATTATCCCCATAATTACTCTCCTAATTTCTAATTACAAATAATCTTCTTTTAACTAAAAACCGACCATCCAATTATTTTCTATATCGAGCCGAACCAAACCGGTTCAATCTATACTTCTTCCCTTTATTTTATCCTATTTTTTGATCGACATATGCGACCGCAGCTTGACTAGTCATTCGACCAAAATCCCAATTTCTTTTCTTCTTTAATCAACTATTCCCCAATTATACGTCACTATTTTAACCCTAATTATCATCCAATAAATTCCGTTAAATTATAATCAACTGAATATGTCCTTAGTAATACTCTGATAATTATCCAATTAATCTGATTACCCCCAATTACTCTCCAATTATTTTTATTAAATCTTGTTACGAAAAGTCAGGGTATTACACTAGAGATCTACACTTTCTGCCATAAAGTGTTTCATAAGGCTCCATTCTAATCGAAGCCTGGTGATGTTCCACGTACCCTAACCTAACTAGTTATTTTATATAATTTTTAATTGTTTATTCAGAACTATGACTTATTTACAGTTTTGCCATTATGTTAGCTATTTAGTCTAGGGTTAGGGTTTTGTTTATGGGAGTTGAAGTTTGATTATTGAATAGAAGATTAGAGATTTCTCTCTCGTAGATTCTTGAGAGTTGCCTCTCAGGTTGTTACCTTATTATTTAAGAGTGGTAAGCTTGAGTGTGACGGTTTAGTAGGATCTCTGTCTAACCTTCTCAGGTTAGAAAGAGCTTAAGAGCATGAGTTTCCATATTTCACCATCATCCCTGTTTCATTCATTTAATTTCATTATGTCGTTGTTTCTATTTGTGGGATTCGTGGAGTTGATCTTTTGAGGCTTAAAAACAATCCTAATTATTGTGAAGAAGTCTCTCTAAGGTTTAGGATTGACAGTTTGGTTCGAGTGTTCGGAATATCTCCCCAAAAAGTGCCAAAAGCAAGCCCGCGGTCGCAGGTGTTTCTTCATCCGGTCGACCATCTCTTCAAAAAAGTTAATGTTCACATTTTCTAGTTGCCGCAATTCATTCATAAGCTAATTCCTCCAAAGTTGTGTGTTTTTCTGGTTCTCTGGAATTTCACTACTGGTTGACCACAAGTGTCCAATCACCACCCGAAAAGCTTCATTTGGTATCACAGCGTTCCAGAGCTCCCCAAAGCATGTCATTTGGTATCAAAGCCTATTTTGATTCTACCAGGTCTGTACTTGTGAGTTCTTCTCTATTCTACATGATGACTAGAAGCTGTATTTAAGCTGAGAATTACATTGCGAAAGAGGAATACTTAAACACTTATATTCCATCTTTTAGAGGTGCAAATTGGGAAAATGATTATATAGAGTGGAAAGAAGAAGTTGATCAGATTTTTTCAAGTTGTCATTTTTCAGATAAGGTCAAAGTGAAACTTGTTTCTTCAACACTCACAGGACAAGCTTCATTGTGGTGGAAAAACTTGAATGTTAATAGGAGAATAGATAGAAAAGAAACTATCGATTCTTGGGTTATGATGAAAAGATTCATGAGAAGGAGGTATGTCCAAAAATTTTTAAGATTAATTTTATCTCTGCCTCCATCAAAAAATTGTGAAAAGAGATCACCCAAGCTTTCCATGAATCGGCTTCCTCATAGAAAGCCAAATACTTTCGAGTCTTTATCATTGTAAAGGAAGAAGTGGAATGGAGTTACTCTTTCACAAAGTCGACAAGCCTAACTTATGGACATAGAAGCCACTTTGAAAAATATACTCCCCCAAGAAGGGTCATTACTTATGTTAAGATCTCAGATTGAGGAAGAAGATCATTCGGAAGAAGAATGCTCTAAAGGTGCATGCTTAGTGGGTGAAGATGATTCCTTGGCACAAAGCAATGAAGAAGAAGAATGTGAAGAAAAATTTGTTTTGCCAAATCCGATAGTAAATTTGGGGTTCATCAACTCATCTTCACACATTCTTACAAAAATGGAGAATGAATTGTATGTTATGCCTGTAGTAATGTCAAAATAAGAGGCTTTAGTTTTGTCGAAACTTTGAAGAGAGATTGAAGAACATAAAGGATAACCAAAGCATGACAAGAATTCAAAGGAACTTGTTAGTGTGAATCCTAAAAGCTTTTTGAATGGTTTGCCATTATCTATTGAATTGAGTGATGAATTCTTACAAGACCCTCCTAGTGAGTCACAGACAATTTTTGTTGGAGTCGAGCTCTCTTAGCAACACAAAGGAAAAGAATTCAAGTCACTTCGATTGTTACCCATCTTCGCCCGCTCTGAGAGGGTTCCTATACAAAGACAAATTTACAAATTGAGATTTTTGCTTTGAATATCCCACAATTATGATTCATCCTTTCCATAGACAATCATGACAATTTGAGAGAAAATTATTGCTACATGGGGTAAATAATTTTCACCCATTCAATATGGGTTGCAAATTTGGAAAAGAAGATGCAGAAGTTAAAGGATCTGTGGATTTAAGGTCACATTCTTTTCAACCCGAGAGGATGATGTGCCACGGGTCTTTCCCTAGCTCATTATTTTATTTTTAATTGTTTATCAGAATTATAACTTATTTACAATTTTGCCATTATGTTGACTATTAGGATTAGGGTTTTGTTTAGGGAAGTTGAAGTTTGATAATTGACTAGAAAATTAGAGATTTCGCTCTAGTGGACTCTTGAGGATTTGCCTCTCATGTTGTTACTTATCATTCAAGAGTAGTGAGTTTGACTGTGGCGATTTATTGGGATCTCCATCTAACCTTCTTGGGTTAGAAAGAGTATGATTTTTCATATTTCACCATCGTCCCTATTTCATTTGTTTAGTTCCATTATATCGTTGTTTCTATTAATGGGATTCGTGAAGTTGATCTTTTAGGGCTTAAAAATAGTTCTAATTTTTGTGAAGAAGTGTCCCTAAGTTTCAGAGTCGAAGGTTCAGTTTGAGTGTTTGAAATTTCCTCCAAAAAGGTGTGAAATGCAAGCCCGTGGATATTCCTTTGTCTGGTCGATTGCTTCTTCAACAAAGTCGATGTTTGCATTTTCTAGTCAGTTGCAATTCATCCATAAGCTAATTTCTGTAAAGCTATGTGTTTTATGATCATCGACAATTCTGCTACCAGTCAATTTCACATGTCCAAAAATCTCACGAAGCACATTATTTGTTATCAGAGCGTTTCAAAGCTCCCCAAAGCACATCACCTGGTAACTGTTATTATAATAAAACTCCACTTGAGATAAGTTTTTACTCACATTACCCTACAAATCAATAGCACGAGCCCTCAACATGTCCTCCAAGGTTTGAATTGTTCTTTCAGACTACTTGTCTATCTGAGGTTGAGAAGCCGTACTAAAATTTAATTGAGTGCCCATTTGCTTTTTGCATATTCCTCTAGAGCTTTAAGGTGAAATGAGTATCTCGATCCAACACTTTAGTGACTGGTGTACTATGTAATTTGATGATCTTTTAGATATTAAGTTATGCATACTAATCTAATCCATACTATATATGGTCCTTACGGGAGAAACTCAACCGATTTGGTTAGTCGATCCACAATAACCCAAATAAAGTCATACTCTTTAACAGTCTTTCGAAGTCTTACACAAAATCCATAATTATATGGTCCCATTTTCATTGAGGTGCCATTAATGGCTGCAACGTACTAGCTGGTCGTTGATACTCTGCTTTGACTTGCTACCAAGTAAGACATCTCTCAACAAATTTGGCTACATCCAACATCACCCCACGCCACCAATAATGTTGTTTCAAATCTTGATACATTTTGGTTCCAATATGACTTTTTTCATCAGGTATACACCATCTCTTTTCCAACTTGATAATTCCATCTTCTGACATAGACAATTCAGACTCCTTCTCAGCTTCCAATTGATCTCTTATCTTAGTAATAAAAGCATTTCCAAGTTGTTTATCCTTAATTTGCTCAAGCAAGCTAGGTTGAAGCATCATTGCAGATAATCTTTTAGGTAATCTGTATGACTCAATCTTCAAAAGTGATGCTAAGATAATTTTTTTATGGTAAACTGGCTAATATGGTAGTTGTTGAGGATTGGATCAAAACAATTGAAGAGATATTTGAGCATACTGAGATTATGGAGGCAAAAATGTGATTTATGTGTTCTCTATGTTTAGAAGGGAAGTACATTATTGGTGGGATTCAGTGAAAGTGATGCATCCAGTCACCACCATGTATTGGGAGCAATTCCAGGATCTATTCTATGAGAAATATTTTGCTGACACCATAAGGAATGCGAAGATGGAGGAATTCATGACTCTAAAGCAGACTAGAAGTGCAATTGCTATGTGCACAAGTTTGATCAACTCCCTCGATTTCCCCCTCACATAGTCTGTAATGAGATGATGAAAGTGAAATGATTTGTTCAAGAGCTGAGGGCAGAGATATTTAAAGATGTCAATCTTGACAAAGGAAACTCCATTTTCAGTCATGGTGGAAAAGACATTGAAAGCGGAGATAGGTGAACAAAAAATAACTAAAGCTCAAGAGTATAGAAGAATGTTTAGCTATGTAGCACAAAGGAATAAAACCTTGCAGCAACAATGGGTTAGATCTAAGCGACTAATGGCCCATGGATTAGTGGAGGAACCCCTAAGTTTATCAAGAGACCCATTGGAACATATGGTGATGCCTACTATACCCACATGTCCCACATGCAAGAAGACTCACACTAGGGAATGTCGTGCAAGGGTTTTGACTTATTTGAAGTGTGGTCAACCGGGGCATCATTATCAATTGCCCTATGAATGTCAAGGATCAAACCAAGATAGCTGGTAGAGACTTTGCCATGACCAAAGAGAAAGCCAAAGAAAACCCATCTATTGTGACATGTTCGCTTCTAATTGAAGCACACCTTCTTATGTATTTGGGAGCAACTTATATTTTTTATATCCCTTGTGCATTCTAATGAGTTAGAAAAGATAGTAAAATATCTAGAGCATAAGTTGGGGTAACTACACCTTCGGGCAGTGCTATGTCTGCCGATTCTATTATTTGAAGGTGCAATATTCATATTGAAGATAAAGAGCTCAGGGCAAACTTGATCATGCTAGCAATGCAAGATTATGATATCATTCTTGGAATGAATTGGCTAACCAAGCACTATGCAAATATTAACTGTAACAAGAAGATGGTTAGATTTCAATTACCTGGAGAGCAACCATTCTTATTCCACAGTGACACAAAAGATTCAAGAATTCCAGTAATATCAACTATGCGAGCTCAGAGATTATTAAGTTCTGAATGTTTGAGATTTTTTGGCAAATGTTATATGTGTCCAACCCGAGGAAGCAATGACCTTGGATAAAGTGCCAGTAGCTCACAATTTCCAGATGTCTTTTTAGATGACCTCTCAAATATGTTGCTTACAAGAGACGTGGAATTCAACATTGATATTTTACCTGGAATGACACAAATTGTTAAAGCCCCATACCACGAACTGAATTAAAGGAGTTAAAAACTCAGCTTGATGAGTTGTTAGAGAAGGGATTCATTCAACTAAGTTTTTTACCATGGGGAGTACCAATGTTGTTCGTGAAAAAGAAGGATAGATCTATGATGTTATGCATTGACAATTGAGAACTCAAGAAGTCACCAATAAAGAACAAGTATCCACTTCTAAGGATTGACGATCTTTTTGATCAATTGAAGGGAACAAACGATATTCTCAAAGATAGATACCAAATCTAGCTATCATCAACTAAGGATCAAGGAAGAAGATGTTTTCAAGATGATATTTTTCACTAGATATGACCATTATGAGTTTCAAGTAATGTCATTTGAATTAATTAATGTTCTGACATCCCTTATGAACTGAATCATGTATTCAAGGTATTTTTAGATGACTTCATGATTGTGTTTATTGATGAAATTCTCATATACTCAAAGGATAAAGAAGAGCATGAGAAACATTTGAGAGTTGTTCTTTCTATATTGAGACATGAGAAATTGTATGCAAAGTTCACTGGGTGCACATTTAGGATTGAAAAGTGGATACTTGATCACGTAATTTCAAAAGAGGGTGTCTCAGTTGATCTATGAAAGATTGAAGCAGTTAGTAAGTGGTCACAAACTAAAAATTCAGTTGAAGTATAGAGCTTCCTAGATCTTGCGGACTACTACATGAGGTTGTAGAATGATTTTTGACATTAGCCACCCCACTCACAAGGCTAACTGTAATACCCCGACTTTTTATAACAGAATTTAATATGGATAATTGGAAAGTAATTGAGGATAATTGGATTAATTGGACATTTATCGGGGTATTACCACTTAATCAATATACTATAATTTAGGAAAAATTATTGGGATAATAATTAAGGTTAAATAAAGTGAGATTAATTAGAATTAAATTGTAAGATAATTGATGAGGGAATTAAATGGAAAATTTAATAAATGGAAAGAAAGTATTTATAAATAAATGTAAGAAATAAATTAGGAGGAAAATGAAGGAAAAAAAATCAGTCGAGGAAAAATGGAGGGGAGTTGAACCAGTTATCCTTTAACCGATTGAGGCTGGATTAGGGTTCGATTTTGGAAAATTAAAAGAGGGGGAGAAATTGTTTGTTTGTGGCCATTTTGCGAAGGGAATTGCGAAATGAGAGACAGAGAGGCGAGAAGGGGAGAACAACAATGCGGGGAAGCAAATCAGGAGTCGGTGATGGGGAGTCAGTGTTGGACTTCGCGATGCGGGTGCTCCTCTGCGGTGGTCTGCTGGTCGCAGCTCGGTGAACGGCAGGTTGCTGTGGTTAGGGCTCGGGAATGGAACTTCCGACGATGCTGCGATTTTTTGGGCTGATAAGTCGACTATTTTTGTTGTGTTTTTCTTCTCCCATGGCATTCTATGCTCGGCGTTTTTAGTGTGGCGACCGAATCAGTGATGGCTGTGATGGCTCTGCAGGAAGCTGGCGGTTTGCGAAGGAGAGGGATGATGGCTGGCAGTGTGGCTTGCTGTTTGGTTTGAACCAGTCCACTACTGGCTCCTGTCCAATGATAGTCGATTAGCAGACATTTGTGTGCCTCGAGGTGCCTGTGTGGATGACAAACTGATGGCAAGCTTCCCCGGACGTGGTTGGTCTGGCACGCGGGAGTGCAATATACTCTCTGCCCTAGGTTGGCAGAGAGTGTTCTCTGGAGTGTGCTGCGATGTTGAAGGAGGAGAACTAGAGAGGAGATGGGTGACAAAGTGTAAGGGTTGGTTTAGCTGTTCTGGCTTAGGCTGGTGTGTGCTCAGGTGTGAACTGTTGCTGCTATTCTTCGCAGCTTCTTCACGGGTGGTTGTGGCAGCATTTCCTCTATATGGGAGCTGGCGTTGATGGTTGTTGCAGCCACGGTCTCAAGTGATCTTTGGGGTAAGGATTTTCCTTCAATGCTGCTTATGGATTTTTGGGTGATGATTGTTCGAATGTTTGTATGATGGATTTGGTTTTGTTGCTGGAAATGGAATTGTTGGCTGCTGTGTTGTTGGTTATTCTTTGATTTGGGTTCTGTCGATAGTCATGGTTGAGAAGGTTAATGTTCTGCAAGATAAAATACAGATTATTGGACATTCATATTTTGATTATGTTAAGCTATAAGTTAGAGAAAAGTTTTGAGATAAATATGAATAGTGTGAGTGATGGAGGAATTAGAGAGTATTTTAGTTTGAACAAAATGGTTGTTGAGGGAACGTTGTTAATGAGTAAATGTTATTGAATCATGAAGGTACTAAAGAGAGAAGAAAATAATAACGGTCAAGTGCTAAAAATGCATTAAAGTTTCGAGGTAAGTTGATACTTACTGTGCTTTGGTATTCGGACCTTACATCGCAAGAATTAGGCCTTTGTTTGCTAACTGTTTACCGCTTTTATAGAATATTTAGGTTGTTTACTGCTTTACACAAACTAAGCATGTTCTGTATATTGTGCTATTATTGCTGGATGTTTACTAGATTTAGGTTCTTTTAATGATATGTTTCGTAGATGAGCATGTTTAGAGATCATTGGAAAGATATGATAGAATTGTATGCATTCACGAGCATCATAGTTTTCAAAAGATACGAAAATGGTTTTCGTGCATAGTTTTGAATAGGAAATGAAAAGTGGTGGAATAGATGCTCATACATACTAAGTGAACGGCATTCTTAAGGGCTGATCACCCGAGCGAACAACCATCACTTAACTGTAGGAATATCCATTGTATCATTGAATAAACGTAAATAGGCGTGTAGGGGTTCGGGAGATTTGATGACTGTCCATCAGTGGGGACACCATAAGATGTATCTCCCTATCGAAATGACGGTTAACCACGTGGACTCTAGGGTTTATCATTTCTCTCATACGAAAATCCCCAATGTCTTCAACAAAAAGAGAATGGTAACGATCATCATTGGTGAGGCCATAAGATGTCTCTCGTCGCTAGAGTGACAGATAGCCATATGACCATAGGATGTATCCATTATCTCGGTATATGGAACATATAGGTTCCCTTCCAAAAAATGAAATTAAAAGGGAAACAGAAACATAGAGGGAAAGATCAAGTAAAGTTAAGATCAAGAAGACTAAAAAAGAAAAGAAATGAAATGTGAAACGAAAACGGAAAGAAAAGGAAAAGAAACGGAATCGAAAAATGAAAACGGATTTCAAAAATGCATAGCATATTTATTTTATTTTATATCACTTACTGAGCATTAGGCTCATTAGTTAAGTCTTGTTGATGTAGGTATATGCTTGGTAATAGACGATCAATACAAGGAGCAGTTGATGAGGAATTTGCACGGATGAATCTTGTGGCTGGCTGGGCTAAAGAGTAACTGGTTTTGTAATTAATTAAGTAAACCATTTAAGTTTAATATTTGTTTAATTTATGCTTCCTCTATGTTTGAAGAAAAAGAGTTTATAAATGAACCGCTATGTTTTAAGAAAAAGAGTTTATAAATGAAAATTATTCCGCTGCTAAAAATGTTTTAAGCGACTATTACTGTAAAAGGATTTGAAGTAATGGATTTAACACTCGATTTTAAAAAAAAAGTCTTACTCTGATTTTATAAAAGAAAAACTTTTAAATTTCACGCGATTTTAAAAGGAAATAACAATTGAGATGTTACACTAACCAAGAAGGGTTCCAAGTATTTATGGACTGACGAATGCTATCAGAGCTTCCAAGAGTCTAAAAAGAGATTGATCTTGGCACCAATTTTTACTGTACTATTGGAAGCAGGGAAGTATGTGGCATATAGTGATGTCTCAAAGTATGATTTGTGATGTGTTCATATACAAGAAGAGCAAAAGTTGTGGCCTATGCCTCCAGATAATTGAAGGATCACGAGAAGAATTACTCAACCCATTATCTGAAGCTTGCTATAGTGGTTCATGCGCTTAAAATTTGGAGACATTATTTATATGGATAAATATGTGAAATCTATACCAAACATAAGAGTTTGAAGTACTTTTTGACTCAAAAGGACTTGAATATGAGACAATGAAGATGGTTGAATGGGTGAAGGACTATGATTGTGAGATCATTTACCACCGTAGAAAGGCCAACATGGTAGCCGATGCTTTAAGTAGAAGAGCATTGTCACAAGTTTCATCTCCATGGCTCATTCCGAAAGGGTTAGCTAAAGAAATGCAGAGGTTCAATTTGGAGATTGTGTCATATGAATTACTTGAAAGATTATCTGCAATGATGCTTCAACCTAGCTTGCTCGAGCAAATTAAGGATAAACAGTGTGGTGATGCTTTCATAGTTAATGTTAGAGACCAATTGGAAGCTGAAAAGGAGTCTGAATTTTCCATGTTAGAAGAAGAAATTATCAAGTTTGAAAAGAGATGGTGTATACCTAATGATGTTGGTTTGAAATTAGTCATATTAGAGGAGGCACATTCAACCTCATATTCGGTACATCATGGTGTAACCAAAATGTGTCAAGATTTGAAGCAACATTATTGGTGGCATGGGCTAAAATTGGATGTAGTCAAATTTATTGAGAGATGTCTTACTTGCCTACAAGTCAAAATAGTGCATCAATTATCTACTAGTACATTGTAGTCATTAATGTAACCTTAATAGAAATGGGAGTATATAACTATGGACTTTGTGGTGGGACTTCTAAAGACCGTTAAAGGACATGACTCTATTTTAGTTATTGGTGGATCGACTAACCAAATTGGTGCATTTTCTCCCTATAAAGAGCACTTATACTATGGATTAGTTTATCCAAGAGATCATCATATTACATGGTACATCGGTCTCTATATTGTCGGATTGAGATACTCATGTCACCTCAAATTTCTGGAGGAGTACGCAAAAAGTAAATGGTCACTAAGTTAAATTTCAGTATGACTTTTCACCCTCATACGGACGGGCAGTCTGAAAGAATAATTCAAACCTTGGAGGACATGTTAAGGGCTTGTGCTATTGATTTCTAGGGTAATTGGAGTTTGCTTATAATAACAGTTATCGTACTTCAATTGGGATGATACCTTATAAAACATTTTATGGCAGAAAGTGCAGACCTCTAGTGCATTGAAACAAAGTTAGAGATGGAATACTTGTTGGGCCTGATATTCTGTTACAACCACCTTATGAAGGCAATGATGACTCAAGTGAGGGTTCAACACATACTAGAGGGGGTGCACAATCGCACATTGCTTGGAAGAGTAAAAAAACATATGATTTATAAGTAAAACTCTCATTTCTTTTTAGTACAACGCGTTTTGGCCTAATTCTAAGAACAAAATCGTGCAAACTTCAGTCCTTAGAGGACATTATTATATTGGGAGGACTGAGGGCATTACATAATATTAGAGCGTAATTTTAACGACCCTTAAATTTATTCCCTAAATTTCAAACCCTAAATTTTTTTTCCAATTTAATCCTTGAATAAAACTTGATTAGGTTGTTTATAAACCCTAACTTTACTACATTCATAAATTTTTTATCAATGTTCATGCAAAAGCTTTAAACCTATTCAATAATACTAACTATGTTTATTATAATTGAATTGGTATATTAATATTAATAAACTCTCAATGATTCATTTAAATATACGAATATTATTTAACTACATTTATTATGATTCAACTTATTTAAACTACATCCTAAGCCAAAATAATTAGTGATATAAAATATTAAACAATCTATTGCATACATCCTCAAATATTTTGAATTAAAATATTATATCAAACTATAGCTCAAATTTAATATTAGTAACTTACAAGATAGTAATCATGACTTAATCTTCAATTATAAACAAATGAATCCAATAATGTGGCAGTCACCCTGTGAAGGCAATGATGCCCCATGTAAGAGTCCGATCCATATAAGAGGAGGTGTACAATCCCACATTACTTGGGAGAGTGAAAAAAATATAGTTTATAAGTAAAACTCTCCTTCCTACCTTATACAACTCATTTTAGGAAAAATTTAAAAACAAAACCGTACAAGCTTTGGCTCACAACAGACAATATTGTAATAGGAGGATTGTGGATGTTAAATAAGATTAGAGTGTAATTGTAATGACCCATATAGTTATTTCCCTAAATTTCAAACCTTAAAAAAATTTTCAATTTAATCTTCGAATCAAACTTGATTAGGTCGTTTCTAAACCATAACTTTACTACATTCATAAATCTTTGATCAATGTTCATGCGGAAGCTTTTAACCTATTTAATAATACTAACTATATTTATTATAATTAAATTTATACATTAATATTAATAAATATTCAATGATTCATTTAAATACATAAATATCATTTAACTATATTTATTATTATTCAACTTATCTAACTACATCGTAAGCTAAAATAATTAGTGATATAAAATATTAAACAGTCTATTGTATAAATCCTAGAATACTTTGAATTAAAATATTATCTCAAATTCATTACTTAATAACTTACAAGATAATAATCATGACTTAATCTTCAATGATAAACAAATGAAATCCAATTAACTAGTCACCTTAAAATAATAATTAAATCCTTAAAAGTATTACAAATAAATAAAAAAAATTTTATTTCGTCTTTTGAAAATCATAATATTTCAACAATACTATTTATTTCAATTACTGTTTTACATAATTTTATTATTATTTACCTTATTGGTATACTAGTCCGCAAATGTAAGAATCTTGATCAGCTATAAATACTCTTCCATAAAAATCCACATATATCACAAAACTAAGAGTGAGAACTAAAGTCAGTGAGCAAAAATAAGTGTACATGAATTATTAATCCTGCATTAGCTAAGTTCATGCTCAAGAAGTTACACATTGCTGGAACTCTTTTTTCAACCATGGGTTGAGGCTTTTAGAAAGTTAGTGGTTTCTTACTCTCATAATATTTTATTAGCCAACTTATATTTACCATGCATTCTGTTTTCAGGCAACTCAGTTTTTTACCCTCATAAGGTTACATCAGTCATCTCGTATATACCGTGTTATCTATTAATTCTAATAGTTTTATCCATTCATACTCACATACATTATGTTCTACAAATTTTATTTTTGTAAGTTCTTATGTCAATGCCTATGTAACGACCCGGATTTTCGTAAATCCTTAAAATACATGAAAATTTGAAATTTCTTTTTGAAACCAAATCAAAGAGTGCCTAAGTCCGGATCGCTACTGACCATTCGTAAAACTTGTTATAAAATCCCGTTTAGTAAAACTTATGCAGAAGCGTTATGAAAATTATTTATTTAAAATATTGTGGAAGCGTAAATGATTTAACTGAATGAAGCTAAACAATTAAATACAATTTATTACAACTTAATTTAATTAAGATTATTTTTCCTTTTTACCATCCTTATGCCTAGCCAGCCACAGACTCCCTCGCGTGTGCAAACCCATCATCCACTGCTTCTTATTGTTTGTTTGTCTTTGCTCATCTTTTGCTCCTCCTAGTCCATGCATTAACTCTACGTACGGGTACCTACATCTACACTACAAGCAACTGTAAGCCTGAAGGCTTAGTAAGGAAAAAGGGATAATGCAATATGAATGCCACTCTTTAGTCCTTTCGGAATGGGAGCACCCAAACCGATCCTTCATTAGGTCATAATTCCGTTTATTACTTTACTTCTCCTTTCTTTGATCCCTTGGGATCCATTATTCTATTATTCCATTTTTCCATACTCATACTTCGAGCCAGAATTGGGAGGCTTTTCTTGTGCAATGGCATAGTGGTCGGACCTAGCATTTTTCCTTGCATCTAGAACTCCCGTACCTGGTCAGGGAGGGGTTATGCCTAGATCGCAGGCTAGATCTGCTACCCATCCACTCCCAATTCCCTTTTTCTTCTTATTTTTTCGTAGCTTTTTACCTCACTTATGCATGCTTGCGTACCACGTCGTGGCACTCCCTATTAGTCTCTATTAACATGATGCATGCTCACACATTCTCAACATATCATGATGCATGATGCTTCACTATATAACATTCGTAATAATTAAAGTGCGCATAAAATTAATTAAAAGCGCATTTAACATAAAAAGTAAACAACCCATTGGAATAGCACACCCAATCAAAACATACAATAAAGAAAGCATGCCTGAATGAATATAGCACCATACTATTATTTAGCATGCTAATTCTAATCAATTTCTTGGTCCATTTACATGCTTCCTACATTTATCATTCTAGTTGATTATTCTACTTAGTTATCCTAAGTGATTTACATGCTTTCATCCAAATCTTGATTACATGCTCGGTTTAGTTAATTACACTAACCAATTTACATGCTTAAGGGAGATAAGATTAATGTTCTAGTTATTTATCCTAGTTCATTTACATACTCAATTGAAGTACAATGGAATTATCTACCATTATTATCTAATTTAGTTAGTATGCCACTATTTTTTCTAATTAATTACATGCTTTAATAAGTGAACATGCTAGTTGATTTGTTTATTCTTACTTACATGTTACAATTTTCATTCCTATATTAATTAACATGCTCTTACTAACGTTCCAAGAATTACACCTAAACATACTGGACCTAGCTCCGTCAACATGCTAGTTGATTAACATGCTTTAGTTACTTAACATTTTAATATTAACCTAATTAATTACAACATGCTTAACTACTGGCCTTTACATGCTCAATGATTATTTAATTAACTACAGGCTTAAATTTAGTAAATCAGTTAACATGCTCAATTACTTAACAATTAATTAACTTGATTAGTAATTAAACATGCATGTTATATACTAAATTAAACATACTCAACTAAGAGTCACTCTAGTTAGTTTAACATGCTCGGATCATTATTTTGATTCATGATTTAACTCTAGTTCATTTATATGCTAACTGCTAACTATATAGAGGGTTAACTAATTACTCTAATAAATTATCATGCTCATACAATCTACTTAACATTTAAACGAGCAAGAACAACAGAGAAACATAATGCGTAAGGAAAGAAAAACAATACTACACAACAGGTCAACATCTAATATTAGCATAGAACTCTTAACTCTTCTATCATTCATTAGCTCATTCCTCATCTACTAAACATTCTCCACAACATTATCTAACCATAAAGGAACTATAACGGGGTATCCACACAACACTAATAAATAACAGAGTTAGCCCTAAAGAAATATCACATAGCAATGAAAACAAAAGAACAAAGTATCATTCAAAAGAATATTACTGAGCATAAATCTACACTATCATTAACACAGAGAGCATTTACAGTACGATCTTCAATGAGGAATCACAGCAAGAAATCATCCAAGTAAATACAGCAGGAATTGTTATCATCCACTAAACAACTACTCAACTACTAGCAGTAAGCGTTTATCACTAAGCATTTGAAGACAACCAACCTACTTAACAACTAGTAGAAGCAATTAACTATCAGTAATCATTCAACTAACATTAACATTAAACTCACACACTCATACTTGTGGTGCAGGGCCTCAATGGCCAAAACACCCCTAATCCCTTACCAATTTGATGAACTAAAACTAGGGACAGTTTTACTTCAGCTCACGGTTCCAGCTGCTCCAGCTCACCTCACACACAACACTTACACTTCCACTAACTCTCACCCTCACTAGAACACTCTCTCTTTCTCACAGCTCTCTCTCTCGCTCTCTGAAATTCTCACGCAAGAAAATGAAGACTAAGGAGGGTGAAGGGAGATATTACTTGGAATGGAGGGACACCATGAGTGCCCTAGGGGACAAGGAGGAGATGGCCTCCAGTATAGGGGGATGATTTTCGTCGCCCAGGGGGAGGAGAGGGTTGCTTTTGTCGGCTCTCCCACGATTTTCTTCGATTTTCATCATTTTCTTCTTATTTTATTTCGTAGGTCTGGGCTATTTTGGACGGATGCGGACGAATAGGTCTCATCCGCACTTCGTCCGCAAGGCTAATTCTCGTAGGCTATATGAGGCTTCGGACGGGAAGAGACATCCCCGTCCACATCACGTCCGTACTATCGTCCGAAAGTGTCCTAAAATCGGACTGAGGCAAATCAGACGATATCTTGACTCGTTCGTAGCCATCCTAACTCGTCTGAAACTGTCCAAGTTAGAACAGATTCTATGCGAACGCCACTCTTCTCATCCGCATCGTCCGAACCCTCGTCCGCGACTCCATAGCAAAGTTTGGGAAAATAAATATCGTCCTAGGTCTCTTCCCTAGGTGTAGTGTACTCGCGGACGACTCACCTCGTCCGAGGCCTTGTCCGAAACTTCACAGTACAGTGAAGTTAGGACGATAGCTCGTGCCCCCAGACCTGTCCCAAAAGTCGGGGACGTAATGCAACGCATTTGTGGATGACATAATGCATCCGCAGGGGTCCGAAAATGTCCTGGACAGCCTTTCCCACCTTTTTCCCACTTAACTCCTATTCCATAAGATTTTCCCCATAAATACATGTCATGAGGTGACACGTATAGATATGTCGTGTAATATCCTCCAAACTCCAACACTTCGATTACACCACGTATACGAGGAAACATAATGGGAATACCTCTAGACTTAACGCTCAAGAACGTCCTTGGTAATACCCTGATAATTATGCAACTTAAAAATATCGGGGTGTTACAGCCTAACTATACATGTACAAAAAAATCAAAATTAATAATAAAATAAGTATAAAGAAAATAATTTTCATAATAGGTTTTGTGATGTAAGGCCTACAACCAGAATCTTGAAAAATAGTGTTTTACTTACTTGGATGACAAGAGGATATAGTTTTAAGGGGTTTCCAAGCTTTCGAGTAATCTTTCATGACTAAATGAATTATTATGGTTAAATTTCCTCATAGATCTTAAGAAAAATCACTTTTGCAATAAATAGGTAGAAATTTTTTATTGATAAAATCCTAGGTCGACTATAGTTGAGTTCAGAACTGTAACGATCCGGTTTTCATACACTTAAAACGTTGAAATCAAACACTTTTCTCTTCAAAATGTAGCGTAGCGGAAGACTTTTCTTAAATTCAAAACATTTACATTTATTCTTTTAACCTTTAGCATAGCCAGCCACAAGATCCACAACGCACAAAATCCTCCATCAACTGCTCATTTCCTCGATACCATGCATACCTACATCACAAGACTTAAACTATGAGATTAACGATCAGTAAGAGATAGAAAATATGCAATGCACATGCTATGCAACTTTATAAAAACAAATGCAGTGTTCATTTTCATTTTTTCCCTTACCTTAATATTTACGTTTGCCTTTAACCTTAACTTTAGTTCCACTTTCCCATCCAGGCATTGAAAATGTCACCCTACAAGGTAGAGTGGCACCGTATGGCCCACATGGGGTAGCCAACTCAAGAACCCACACCTCACAACGTCTATTTATGTTTATTTCCATTTATTTTGTTTAGTTCAAGTTACCCATCCAAGCACTAGAAATGTCCTCGTACAAGGTAGAGTGGCTAGGGGTGGGCAAGAAACGACCAGAACCGAGAACCAACCCGGAATCGACGATTAGTTTCGGTTCAGTTCCGATTCTTGGTTCCCAAAATTGTATTTGGTTTGGTTCTGGTTCTTACTTTTATTTTCGGTTCGGTTCGCTGTTATTGGGGTAGAGAACTGACTGGAACCAAGCACTGCTTTTATGTACTAAACGAGGACTTCTGGAACGAGGGCTTCTCGGTTCTTCCATAAGTCACCAAGCCCTCTGTTCTGTTCTCAGTTCTTCCTCAAATTACAAGTGTTCTCATCATTGCAACCCCATTTTTCTCCCTATCTGAAAGCCAAAAGCGACGATGTCCACTCTTCCCTCTCTAATAGGGCTCAGTGGAAGGTCTTATTTGCTTGATTTTCGGGACAATTCTGTTTTTTTGTTCAACTTTGTTTCTGTCCTTTTCCTGATTCGGAGAGGAGTGGCGGGCAATCTCTATCTGTATACTCTGGCACCGATGTCCGATCTTGAAGCAATGAGAGATTGTCCGAATGAGTTGACTGGGATGGACTCTATCTCCAACTCGCTCTCCCACTCTTCCATTTGCTTTGACAGCTCAAACGCCGTCTCTTCTCTTCATTCTCAGATTGCCGACCTGTTGAGAATCCTAGCTCTCTAGCTCTAATTCTTTTATCCTTCATAATTTTTCATTTTTTTTTGTTTATTTTTCTTATGCTAGAAAAAAGATGGTGAGCAAGAAAAAGGGGAGATCACTATCAGGCCCTTGAATTTTCGCTGTCTTGCATGTGATTTATATTCATCCTGTGTAGTTGATAATTTATTTATGTACAAGTAAATGTGTATGTGACTATCGGTTCTATGTGCAATTATTCATATCTGAATGCGATTGAAAGAGAAGCAATGGTGGCTGAGAGAAAAACTTGCATTTCAAGTTGGGAACTAGAACCGACCAGAACCGAATCGAAACCGAGGCTCGGTTCTAATTCTGGGTCCGATTCCGGTTCCGGTTCCTTACTCGCGGAACTGAGAACCGTTGCCCACCCCTAAGAATGGCACCATATGGCCCACATGGGGCAGCCAAATTAAGAACTCACACCTCTTGGCGTCTTTTTACATTTATTTCATATAATGTCAATTCCATTTTCAAAACATATGCATGAGAAATCATTTTCTTAACATTTCTTGAAAACCATGATGTATGGACATGATTACACACAACTTAATAAAATCTAGCAAATCATCAATACAGCCTCAAGTATCAACATGATCATTCAACTTAAAACTATTAAACACAAGCATCAAAGCATCAATACATCCTCAAGCAATAATCTGATCAATAACTTAACATCTACTAACCACAATCATCAAGCATCAAACAATACAATCTACCTCTTGTGATGTAGCCCAAAAAGGGAAAACACATGCATCTATTTTTTTACCTCTTTTCTTAGAGAAACTAGGAGATACAACTCCCTAGGGTTCCCTCTTCCAGCTTTTCCTTTCTCTTCTCCTTCTTCCTCTTCCTCTTCTTCCTCTTTCTCTCTCACGGAACTCATCTCCACTCTCTCTCTCTTTTTCCTCTCTTCTCACGATTCCCTTTTCTCCCTTCACAACTTCCTTTCTCCTCTCTAAGACTTCACTTTCTTCTCTCTCACCACTTCTCTTCCTATTCCTCTTAAGTATTTCTCTTATATAAGCTAAATCTTCCATTCAGGTAACCTAAGCAGGAGATGGCGTCTCCTTAGCACAACTTTGGTGAGTAATCACCTATTTATCCAATAAAAACATGACACTGAAACACATTTTTGGTGACTTTTCAACTTACTGGTTGATCACCAACATAAGAAGACAAACTACAAAAAAAAAAACCTTATATTCACTCTGTCTATTTTCAAGAACACCGTTCGATCACCTTCTAATCGAAGATCGACTGCAAATCACAACTCTACACTCTGTAAAGACCAAGATCGATTGCCCTTTGCCAGACGATCGACTGCAAAATCAAAACTTCACAATACGTGAAGAAGCCAGTCGATCATCGAACGACAACAAAAACTCCTTATTTTGAATCTATTTAAAAGGTGTTTGACTGCTCATCCATTTTGAACGACTGCTTACCTACAAACAACTCTAATTCTTTATTCACACACACAGTGGTCAATCAACCACTCACACTAATCGACCACTCCTCTACTATCCTTCTAAAAACATATATAATCACACCTCCAACACTATAACCACAAATCAAATTCTAATATCATTCCATTTACTCCAACAAAACCTAGATGATAAAACTTCAGGTATTACTAGAATGACTTGGAGGACTATTGGAATGATTTGGAGTGACTATGAAAGACCATGAGCAATCTGGTTTGGCTGGATCGATTCTGATTCAACTGCATTAGTTCAAAATAAGGATTTGATTTCCTTATTTTTACTCTCCTCCTCCTCTATTCTTTTTCTTCATCGTGTGTGATGATAGAGAGAGTCCTCCCTGTTGGTGTAGTCCTCTGCTAGTCGTCGGTGATGGTTCGCCCAAGAATGGTTGAAGATTTTTTGGTTAGAGAGAAGCATGCAAACTTCTGCGATAGTTTAGGCTGGTCATTCAGAGGGGGTGATAATCTTCCTCAGTGGATTTTGGTCAAGTCTGGACGACTTATGGTGATTGGTGTGATCAGAGTGTGATGGTTCCCAGCATTAAAGGTGTATTTTGTTGATGCTCTCGATCTCTTGGTGATTTTCTAATCGGAGAGGTAGGAAGAATTCCAAAACTGAATTCTTTGGACTTCTACAAAGATATAATGATTTTGCAGTGAGGTTGAGGTAAGTTTCTCCTTCACGGATCAACTTAATTTATAGGAAAAGATCCTTAGTTTTTTTTTTTGAAGAATTTGTGAATTTGCTTCAAATCAAACATCAGATTCGATGTTGTTTTAAGAAAATTTTCTGAATTAGAGTGTGATTTATTTTTTTAGACTAGGTATGGTAATAAATCTTTAGTTTAGGCTTGATTATTTCACAAAATCCAAGATTAAGAAATAATTCCCTGATTATGACTTGATTGAATTTAATTTGATTTAGTGAAATTGAATTCCAAATATGCATACTTAAGGAGAAAGAAAGGGTTTTTGCTTTATTGATTGATTGAGAGATAGAATTGGGGAAAAAGTCATGGGAGAGGAGGGTACGTGGGTGAAAGTTTATTTATGTTGTGTTTGGGCAATTAGATTTAGGATTTGGGAAGGAGGGAGTAGATCTTGGTTTGGCATGCCCAACGCAGGAGAAGGTGGAACTAAAAATAAGGAGATTTATGGTATTCTATTTATATTTTCATTAGTTTTATTTATAGTTTATAAAATACTTAGTTAAGGAATTTGAGAGATTTAATTTTCAGTAAAAGTCTAATTATATAATCTTAATAGATTAGAATATTTAATTGATTTCGGACAACTTTATGGTAACGTAAATTTTGACTTATATTTGATTTAATTCCCTAATGTCATAAAATTTGAAAATAAATTCTGTTTTTTTTCAAGATTTAAAAAATTTTAAATTCTAATTATCTTAAATATTAAGATTTTATTAAATTTTATAAACAAAAATTAAAAATATTATTTATATTTTATCCTAATTAAAATATTAAATTTTATATTTTATATTTAAGCATATTACAGTAGAATAGAAGGTTAACATTACTCATTTATTAAATTTTCTAAAATTGAAGTTTATAGAATGCAATTCAGCGAACAACTCTTCCCGATTAATCGGCAAACAATCACTACACGCGCTTTGGACAGGCGCTTGAAGACTCTGCGCTTAGGTCCAAATCGTGGGGGTAACTGTAACCGGAGTAACCGGTTGCCACGTTCTTTTTTGCACTCTGTTTCGAACGCATGTCAAAACTGGTTCAATCACTCTTCATGTGTTCTTTCCATACATCCTGAACGAAAAAAGCTTCACTCTTTCACTTTCTTTCGGTACTTCAACCAGAAATATTGTCCATTTCATTTTATTTTACCACGTTTTGATCGAATTATTTATTGAAATTTGTTTCTGGATGAACAGTTATTCTGCAGCAGCGTAGGTGTTAGCAACTCGCTTGTTTTAAGTTTTTTTCTTCATTTTTATCGTTTGAGTTCGAGTTTGGGTC
This sequence comes from Begonia loranthoides, assembly GCA_022433065.1. NCBI lineage: Eukaryota > Viridiplantae > Streptophyta > Magnoliopsida > Cucurbitales > Begoniaceae > Begonia > Begonia loranthoides. The sequence goes on along the minus strand of CM039484.1, from coordinate 6,280,879 downwards.
TGAAATGGAGATAGATTTTCTGGGTTTGAAGAAGAAAGGCGTTTCGGATCTAGTCGGAAGAAAAACAGAGGCAGTCAGCGACTCAGGTGAAATCTTTTGTTTATTTTTTTTTACTACTGTTTGTTCAATTTGCGTGATTATCTTTCTTCATTTTCGTTGATAATGGTCTTATCTTGGCTTTTGGGACCTGCATTTTCTTTGTTTGGTGTAGACATTTGCTGCAATAATGAAATTCAGAATGAGCTTGAGCAAGCGGTAATGGCGTGATAGACGAAAAAGGAAATTTATAGACTGCTAATTGTTTGATTAAATGACTCTGAAAAAGGTCATATAGAGTGTGTTGAACAACTTGTTAGAGAGAAAGTTTGGGTTTTCAGCAATCAAAGTACTTCAATTCTGTCGATTTAGTTTGATTGTAATAATTTATTTCAGTTGCTGAAAAAAAAAGAGAGAGTAAATAGTAGCCTGAGTGGGGAAGCCACTCAGGATTAAATAAAACCTCTAAATATTGAATTAAATTAAATTTGTTTTGCGTATTGATCGAGTTTGTAGATTTAAACCGAGAGTTATTCATAAAGAATTTTGTCATCTTTCCTATGAAGTTCTAGAATCCCAAATCACATATTTCTTCATCGTGCTATATATGTTTCGGGGTTTCTTTAGAATTTTCAAATAAAAACTATGATATTCTTGCTTCGCATTCGAGAAATCTAAAATTTGGAGCAGTGACTGAAGGTGGCGGGCAGCAATGTATCTCTTCAATACCAGGATGCTCTTACTCTGGCTTAAACGCTTTCAACGATCAGCAGAGAAAGTATCTTCGTGATTCTTCTCATCCTCCACAGTGTTCAAGTGTAAGAAGTATTCCTAATTCAGGCAAGGTCTGCTACCATTTCTCCCTTCCATATCTCATCCGACCAAAACGACCTGCTTTAAATCCATAATTTGTTTCTTTTATTCTTCGTTTTTGTTTTATTTTGCTTATTTTACAGAAAAGCCACAGCATAGCCTTCGATCTTAATTTCTCCGAGAAAGGGGTTCCTGGTGGAGTGATGAGCAAGCGTGCTGGTTTAAGTACTAGCCAACCACAACAAATTGATGCAATTGAAAGGTTCTTTCTTTAAGTATGTTAATGTTGATAGTTAGCTAAAACCCCATCCAACTATTATGATATTATCTGCTTTTAATCGAAATTCACACAGATTTGTTCTCAAGTTTTACCCCAAAACAGGTCGACCAGTCAAAGCTATGTAGCAAAAGCAACTTCTTATGTACTAGTATAGTATAATATTGTCTGTTTTAGCATGGTTAGAGACCTACATATCATTTTCAGTTTTGTTTCAGTGTATCGATGGTTCCTAGAATGCGTCAATGTATTTTTGGTAGAAACTTGAGAATAAAACTATATAGACTTGACTCTAAGTAGAAAATATCTTAGATGAGTTTTTTTTAATACTTCAATGGAAGTTTATAAGATGAGAAGCAATGATCTCTAATACAGCTTAATTCTCTTCAGAAAAAATGCCAAATTGACCATGTTCTATGAGAATTCTGTCTACGTTTTCGACAACATTTCTCCGGAAAAGGTGCCACTATCTCTCTCTCTTAAAATTAATACTCTCTTGGTTATCCATTTTTTTCTTTAATTTACTGATCTTTACTTTTGGATGCCAAAACCACAACCGAATTCAGGCAAAAGCCATCTTATGTATGGCTGACCACGGCCAATATGCAAACTTTGAACTGACGAAAACAGAAGTTTGTAAAAAGACTGCTGTCGGCCACTTTCTTCCCCCTTCTTTGATCACAAATTCTACGAGATTTCCGCCTGAAACTCATGTCGTTCGAAGTAAGTCGAAATAAATAATTATGTGTTGATTGCATTTAACTTTCGCTTATGCCCAATCTGCATGCTTCAGCAGTTCCTCAGGCTCGAAAAGCTACGCTGTTTCGATTTCTCGAGAAGCGAAAACACCGGTATTTCTTTTTATCGAATTGACATTTCAGATTATATATGTATGATCACATGCGAAAATACGTAACTTATACATATATATAATGTATTTGGATGAGCTGATATGATCTAGAAATTATAAAACTAGAACATGGTAATTTAATGCTCTTTTTTTTTCTGGCCAGATTAAAAGGTGTGATTCCTTTCAAGCTCACGGCAAATCCATCTTCATCGTCTGACTGTTCCTATCCTCTTGCCTCTGCAAATTTTGTGCAGAAAGCAAATCACTAACAGATTCAATAATTTCCGTTCAATCTCTGTACATGAATTACTTTCTCGTTGAATGTAAGAAGTTTCTGCAATTCTTGCTTATGAGTTGACCAAAAAGTTGAAGCGCCAAATCTTTTAGAAAAGACTGCATAGTGTGAATCTATGTAATGATTTTTATCAAATCTATAATTGATAATTACTTTTGTTATTTTGACAAACAATTATATAAAGAAATAACTTTCTAGAAAATAATCTAGAAAGTAATAAATATTATGGTAATTAACAAAAAATTCTTGAACAATAGAATCAGTGACAAGTCAAACTTTAAATTAAATTTGCTAATAATTAAAATCATAAATTAAGGGAAACGAACAAAGCAATTCTTGCAGTCATGTTTCTCGTTAAAAGACATCGTCTGCGTATACCCATTTACACAGAAGCGGACATTCGTACTAAATTGAGCGGAAGTTTGATTTTAAAAAATAACGTCAATTAATCTATGAATGTTAATAGGGAGGACGTCCACACTTTCAAATATACAATTTTGTGCATTTTTATATAAGTGTGGACGTCCACACATTTAAAACAGACATTTTTCAACTTTATCTATATATGTTGAAACTTGAAAAGACGTCTGCTACAAGTAAGCAGATTGACCTAGGCGATTTTCGAGCGACCTTTCAAGTTTTGAAATCTCTAGAACCCGAAAACATCATTAAAGGCTAGAAAAGTCACCATGAAGCGTATAGCTGCTCCCTACGAAACTCAAATTCAATCACAAGGTGATTCGACCCGTCCCCGCTTACCAGCACAGGAATACCTTTCACCGGCGTTCACGATGGCGTCGTCCAAGGAAAGATACAACAATGATATTAGATGCTATTTTATTAATATCTCTAGGAGGCTAGAATGCCTTGTGTTCACATATTTAAGATATTGTAACGACCTAGTTTTTCTTTCTTCAAACGTGTAATTTTTAAAAGAGATTTATATTTGAAAATCACGTAAAATCAAAACTTTTGTGAAGTGGAAGACTTTTCCTTCTTAAAACCATTTAAAGATGATAAATAAAATCTTTTTATTAAAAACTTTTTATAAAATACAGCGAAAGACTTTATAATAAAACCAAACATTTAAGAATATAATAAATAAACTTTTACAAAACTTGTCTTAACTTAAAATCTTTTTAACATTTAAATCTTTTAGCCTAACCAGCCACCAAGTTTTGCTCGTGCAAATCCTTCATCAACTGCTTTTTTTCCTCTATCTCGCATATACCTACATCACAAGACTTAAACTATAAGTTTAAGGCACAGTAAGCGATATAAAAATATGCAGATGCTCATGCTATGCAGTTTTATAAAACATATGCAATTTTTTTTTCATTTTGATATCTTTTCTGTCTTTCTATTTACATTTTTGTTTATCAGCGAAAGGATACATCTTATGGTCCATGTGGGCTTAACCGTCACTCCATCCCTACGTGGGACGATCTGTATCCATTAGGGGTGTTACCATTTAGGACCATCACCAATCTTCTCAGTTCGAACGTTGGAGATTTCTAGTACAAAAGAAATGACACATTCTATGGTCCATGTAGGCTTAGCCATCACTCTATCCCTACATGGGACGAACTGTATCCATTAGGGGTGTTACCACCAAGGACCGTTACCAATCTCTCGAGCCCTCACACACCCATTTACATTTATTATGTTTAATTCCTTTAGTTCTTTTACCTTTAATGATGCAATGGATAATCATATAGGCTAAATGGAGGTTGTCCGCTTCGGGTGATTAGCCCTCAATGACTAGTTCTTAGGCTAGCATCCCATAGCACTAGCCCAGAACCCCTGAGCATCCATTATACCATTTTTCCAAAACCATGTATGAAAATTATTTTTGTATCTTTTATCAAAACTATGATGCATGAATGCTCGTGAATGCATACAGTTCTGACATATCATCACTATAACCTCGAAATATGCTCAATTTCATACTTCTTAACGTAAAGACCTAATTCTAATAAACACATCATCAGGTAGCAATACATCCTCAAGAAATGATCACAACCTATTGCATCGAGTAAATGAAAGCAACATATAAATCCTAACTCTTACGATGTAGACCTTTTGGCAAAACACAAACAATATCGTTTACCTAGATGCTTAAAGCGTTTCTGTACATAATTTCTTCCTCTTCAATACTTTCAAAATCAATAACATTTATTCATTAATTTTATTTCCTCAACAACCATTCGCTGAGTTCCATTACCCATAACACTTAATAGTTTCCATCATTTATACTTAATACATAGCAGATCATAACAGAGTCTAAACCCACAATCCCCAGAACATATATATCCAAATGGTAAAACTCATTAAAACCAACAGAGCATATTCCCAACTTTAAACTAATCATAGAGAATTCATAAACAAAACAACTTCTTCAATATAATCCAACTCAACAGCTTATTCCAATTTGATAATGCTTAGAAACAAAATCCAATTATACAGCAATGACCAACATATTCACGAGTCTCGGGCAGTAATCACAATAGTATAGTCTACTTGATAATAACCAACAGAATATAACTATCGAAGTAGTAATTCATTCTCACATTCAATAACAGCAAATAGCATCTTACAAACCATCAAAGTATTGATCTTAACCATTTATCGAGCAATGACAAATAGAGAATCTTCACCTATCATATACTTTTTTCATACAAAAACCGTAAGGGAAATAGGAAGAAGCTCCGTTACCTGTAACCCGAGGGCACCTTCACTTTCTTTTCTTCTGCTTATTCTTCTTATTTTCCTTCTTCTTTGGCCATCACTCTTTCTCCCTCTCTCTTTCTCTCCTCTTCTCGATCTCATTTCTTCATTCTCTAGAAACTCGCTCGGCTCTCACTCTCTGTTTTATTTTCTCACCAGAATCTCTCTGTCTTTCTTTCTCTTACTCTTCTCTATTTCTACTTCTCTTCTGAAGCTTCCCATGTACGCTTCATATATCCCCAAAATTTTCACCGAACACTCCATCTATTTTTCCATATGTAAAGGAGGACGTGTGGAGGAATTGCAAAAAGCACAATTCTCAGGATTACACATTTTCTTCTTTGAGCTAGAAAATCACGTGGAGTCGGTCGATCGTGTGATCGACCGATCCAATGTTAAAACTTGTTCTTGATTTTTCACATGGAATCGGTCGATCACTTGATTGACAAATAATCAAGACCCTCGATGAGCCACACCCACACAAAAACCCGATTCTATGCATTCCACAATGAGGTCAGTTGATCATATGATCGACTGCCATCAATTCTTTTCGATCCAACGTGATTTGCCACTTTCAGCCACTACCATTTTTTGCCTCGGTGATTTTCGCCATGCACACCCAGTTGATCTCTTGATCAATCAGTCCTTCATTGCCAATCACTGATACGCCACTATAATTTTTAACTAACTTAACACTCCATTTACTAATTCAACAATTCGTTCACTGCTTTAACAACTTCTTAAACAGTAATCCACTAATTATCTCCATAATCATATAATAAATCTTTAATCCCCATTCCAGTTTTCGGCACAATTATACCCAACCTTATATTTGGGGTATTACAATCCATAGTAAAATCATTCCTCAACTTCAAATAATTCACAATTATTATTATCCTTAGTTCTAGCTTAATTTTGAGTATTGCAAATATGTTTGAGCGCATTGAACTTACTGGGTTGTGCAAGATGGGAAGATATTATTTTGAGCGGATTATCAAACTATTTTACATGAATCTGGAGTTGGACATCCAACTTTTAGAGCTAATGTTGTATCTGTTTGGATGGGAGATTAGGATAACTCTCAATAAACTAAATGAACTGATTGGATGCTCTACGAAGGAACCAACTGAGGAGTATTTTGATGGATCCAAGAATCCAGAGTTAATAAACAAGGAGAAAGTCTGGCATTGATACAAGTTGCACCACAATCCTGACATTAGAGTTTTCTACAAGCCCAAATCCAAGTTCAAAGACTTAAATGTCAAAGCTCGAGTTATCCATCACATTATATCTCACACAATCTTGCCTCGAGATGAATATCGAGATCATGTCAACTGTATGGATCTCTATGTGATGGAGAAGCTATACAATGGGATGAGATTCAACCTTGGATACATGATTATAAATCTCATGAAGGATGTCCTGAACATCCCAAAGAAAAACCTACCCTACAACTAACTCGTTCAGAAGATTGCTAAGAGTAGCGGGCTGGAACTTCCTCCCAACGATCCAAGAATCACTAAAAAGGCACTTGATATGTACAATCAAGTGATCTTGGCTTGGATGGGGATGGTCAGAGTTGGCAGGGAGTGGGTATTCAAGGGTGCACAACCTCCATCCATGTTGGCTGCACAACCTCCTTCGACATCAACTGCACAACCTCTTTCAAAGTCGACAACACCATGTTCAAATCAAGTGGAGGAAGACGAGGATATTGGTCATCCCTCTCCTCAGTTCTCTCACTCTATGTCGATGGCTGAGGAGAGGCAAAACTGGATTGTAGGCTACTTGGAGAGCCTGACTTCCTCAATTGCAACCTATGACAGCCAAATTGAAGGAATGGACAAACGAATGGAAGCAATGGGCAGAAAAATTGAAAAGCTTCATGCCATTCAATAGCCGCTCATGGATGAGTTGAGAAGGTATGTGGATTCTCTAGTATCACCTTCAGTAGCCCCTCCAATTGCCCCTTCAACAACTCCTTTAGCAACCCCTCCATCTTCCAATACTAGACCAGATTGATGGTTATAAGTCTTTTAGTTTATATGCACTTTCCATTAATGCATTAGTTTTTTTATTTAGGCTCTTTGAATTAGATAGAACAATCAGTTACAACTATGTAGATCTCTTATCATCAGACAACTATCATTTTCTCTAATACTTGCCAAAGTTTAGAATATATTGGTAATGGGTCCTCCATCGAATAAAGCAATTCCAAGACTTGCTTCACATTAAAATTTGCACGTGGTATGTCTTCAATTTGTTTTTGTGCAATGTATCAAATTTACATTTAGTGGTATGATGGTAGTGCTTAAACTGATCATTGTAGCCTTTTTCATTGATGAAGAATTTCATGAGATTGACTCATGTAAATACCTAGAAGAACTTGAAGACATGTGGTATTCTTGGGGGTATTGTGGTAAGAAATGCTATTAATTGAAAGTTATATTCATTTTTTATTGCATGACTAATACATCTTGCTTCATGTTGTATTTTTTTAGAAAAAGAATATTTTCAAGATCACAACTCTCATCATTTCGAAGCACAAGCCAATATCTGAGTCGGTGAAGATAACTTCTTATCAATTAGGTGATGTTACGAGAAGCAATTGCAATTGTCATGGCTCTTACAAATACAAAATGATATATTTTCTCACACTTTATGTTGTAATCATTGTGCTTTTTAAATTACATACTCATTTAGCTCTTCATATTTAAGCCCATATGGCCTATTTCAACTCTCAGACCTTGTCAATGTGTCGGTGATTCACAACTGTCAACAGAGTAGATTCCATCCTCATGAAGAGCCTCTAGAGTCTCTTTTCAAGCACTCCTCACATGTATATATGAACCTTAATTTGGGGTTCAATTCGTCAATCTCTGACAAATGTAATTATTACATTTGTTATTAATGTAATTTGTTAATGTGCATTTTTAATTCTACTACTGTAATTGTACATTTGATAATGTAATTGTTACATCTAATAATATAATTGTACATTTGGTATACTGATTGGTTATTCTAGTTGTCTCTTTTTTTAAATTTTTTTTCATTTAGATTTGGTTATTCTTGTTGTGAAATGGCACATGGATATCCGAGGGACGTATAAGGACCAGCCTTGGATGTCCTCCAACATCGAGGGACGTTTGAGGCTGACACATAGACATCTAAAGGACATCCAAGGATTAGCCTAAGATGTCCTCCAAAACTGAGGGACGCTCGAGGGATGTCCAAGGATCACCCTTGGATGTCCTCCAACGCTGAGGGAGGTCTGAGGTTGGCACATGGATGTTTGACGGATGTCCAAGGATCAGCCTTGGATGTCCTCCAACACCGAGAGATGTCCACAAATAAGCCTTTGAACATCCTCCACTGTTGAGGGACTGAGTATGTCTATTTATGAATTGATCTAACATTGTTATGTAATTAATTATTATATATTATTAAATAAAATCATTTTTCCAATGAGCGAATAATGTTTGCATTAAAATATAATACCCAATCATTTGTATCAAGAAAAGCTCGAGTTGGCTAATTGAGAGTGTAGTGATTCAATAACTTTGTGTATTCTTGCTTGTTTGCTATATGGATGTCCAGGAGACTCCCTCAAACGTCCATGTGCAGTCATTGGACATCCATACAACAAGTATGCAAGAACATATAAAGTTATTGGAATCACCACTCAACTAATTAGCCAACTCGGGCTTCTCTTCATGATGATACAAATAAGACATCAGTACAATTAAGTTACTAAGAAATAAAATAGTACAATTAAGTCACATTGTTACGGCCCGTAGCGTAAATTTTTTTTCATGTCATTTTTTAAATCAACTCATTTCTTTGAAAATCAATTCATAAATAAATGAAATTGAATATTGCCTTTGAACAACAAACAGTAGAAGTCTTTTATAAAAAGAGTCTAATTTAAAAATCGAAACATAGTTAAAGCCCAACATAAAATAAAGATAAATCCTTATAAAAACATCTTAACTTAAATCCAAACATTTAAAGACATAAATTAATAAAAGTCTTTCATATCAAATCATTTTTCTCAAGCCTTCACCCAAGGGTCAATATCGCTAAAATAATGCTGTAACCCCGCCCATGAGAGTACTCCTTCAACTACATTCTTCATATATTTCCTTCATCAATAGCATCATCAAAGTTCTTCTCACCTACATCACAAAGTTCATTGGTGTCGAATCGCCAAAGTCTCTTACGTATATTTCATTTCATCTTCAATCTTTCTTACATGAATACGTATGTATGAAAATCATTTTTGGTTCTTAAAATAAATACGTTTTCATGATGTATGTAATGCACATGACTATGTCATATGAATCATAATATACTAATATCAATCCAGCCTATTATCACATGCAAAACAAAATAGTCATGTCTCCAAAGTCATTACGATATTTTGTCATCACATATATCTTATCAAATAAATCAAGGCAACAATCAAAATAATGACACATCCTTGATCAACGTCTAATATCACAGTAACACATCATCGATCAACGTCAAACAAAATAGAAAAACAAGTAAAAGTCCTAGCACTTTGTGATGTAGGCAAAAGGCCAAACACATGCAAACATCAACACAATTTTAATCACATGGAATGGTTATCCCTTGCTTCAGGTCAACTTCTAGTCTGCTTCCTTAACATAATGTTTTGTTTTCTTCCCAGGAATTTGAGAGAAAAATACAAACTTTGAGGCTCCTCACCCATGAATGATTAGAGTTTCGTCACAATCTTTGTTTTTATAAATCAGCAACCTTCTTTTTTAGTAGTCCAAAAATATATTCGTAGTCCAAAAAATCCATGGACAAGCGAGTTATGAACTATCCGGTATAGCTGCCGTGGGCGCTTGTGCTTCCTGTCGCAGATGTGTATGCCTTCACCTTAGACATGTGCGCTTCTGCTGTGGATATATGTTGGGCTCACATTGTCCACCCATCATTATTTGCCACGTTCACATATCTTTCTGCGAACAAACCTCATTCTGCGGATTCCACCTTATCCGCAGGCACCAATGCTTTACCTGTGGATATCCGCTCACCTTGTCAGCCAATAACAATCTGCCACGTTTACATGTCTTTCCACAGACAAACCTCATTTCATGGATTCCACCTCACTTGCAGACACTAACGCTTTCGCTGTGGATACCTGCTCACCTTGTCCGCTAATCACAATCCGTCATGTTCACAAATAAATCCAATTTACATAATTTTGATGTCATTCTCGTCCTTGAGATACCTAGTTTATCACCTTAAAATTTCATCCATTTCCATGACATATGCATACTTAATATTATCAATATATCCAAATTGTTCAGAAAATTAGTTTATTCACAAACCCTAATTATTCTTTAAATTTACTTTTACAATCAATTATATGTCACATTTAATTATGTAAAATTTCAAGTCATTACATCATCAGTAAAACTGCAAGTATAAAAATAAACACAACAAAGAACAATAGCTACATATCCTCGAGCATCATTTCGAAAAACCGTAACAAAACAAAGACAAGCCCTCGATTCCGTAAGCATAAAATACAGAGCACCAAATCCTCAAGAGCCATCGACAAATAGTAAACCAAGCTACAAATCCTCGAGTCTCAATAATAAAACCGTAACCATAAACATAACCAACAGAACACAAATCCTAGCACCTTGCATTGTAGGCTGAGAGGCCACCCACAAGCAAAAATTACTTACAGGGAGTTTTCAATGGAGGAACTGTTTAGCCCTAGCGAAATAATCTTCCCGTAGCCTGTCTCTTCTCCCAAAAACTAACCCTCCTTCTCGGAGCTTCAGACAAGCTCACTTCCACCGTCCTCAATAAAATACTTTGCCTCATAAATGTGCCCTTTTATACCCATGGTTTAGGGCAAGGAGCTAGGCGTTCAAATTTCAGACGATGTCGTCTTTTAAGAAGCATTGCCTGCCGTAGACACTCATGCTGCTGGCATGAGTAGTATTTCCTTCGTGAATTTCTTGCCTAAACGACCTTGTTTCACATGATTTGCAGTAGTGTTTGATTCTGCAGACTAGTATGCTCTTGCTTCTATTTTGACCTGTAACCAAAACGACATCGTTTCTTTTAAATTTGTAAGTTGAATAATGACGTTCCGCCTAGTTTGCACATTTTTCATTAGTAGAACGACACCATTCGACTCTCTACACAACCACATTTTTCCCTTCGCGTGGAACGAATCCTTGTCGTGGGAGCATCTCCCCATCATCCAACGGTCTATGTTTACCTTGCCATTCCATACGATGGTCAAGCTTCCTCTCGCAACGAAGTCTTTTCATGCCACAAGAGCATCTTTTTCCATCATCCAATGGTTCTCGCCTCGTGCGCCCTTTTGATCCAACGACTCTCCTTTCTCCTGAGTTACCATTTGCACTAGCCTTTAACCTTCCATCCTCCGCTCCTTTCTCCATACTTGATCTCAACCATTCATTGTCCTCATCCAATGGTTGTTATCCAATATGTCCTTCCCTTAAGTAATTCATCATTTAAATGACATATTCCTTCACTTAAACTTTGGTACTGAGTATTTTATAACCCAAGAGATTTAATCCTATTATTTTAGAATACTCTTGACATATCTCCATGAAAATCCACATTTGATAACCTTTGAAGTTAAGGGTCATTATTCCTCCATAAATTTCAAATCTCAATTCACCCCTAATTATTTTGTAAATCATCCCATTTTATCCGAGAAATGTCTCCCTTAGATTTTATAACAAAAGTTTCAACTTCTCAATAGCCATGAACATAATGCAAACTTTTTTATTCGAATCTTTCATCCTTTTTTCGATGATCTTTCTGTGGCTAAGAGTCATTCATTAGCCTCCAAATAACATGGCCACATCCATTTCAAAGCTGGCTCATCATCAAAAAGCAATATCAAAATCACAATTTTCTATTGTGGAAGCCTACGCTTCTGTGGCGGTCATGATTGTATCCGCTGAGAATATTCTCAGTGAATATTCGCTCCCTTCATCGTAAATCATCCATTCATTAGCCGCCACGTAGCCATCCAGATGAGTTTCCTTCCACGGACTACTACACTTCCGCAATTTATCCAAACGACGTCGTTCTTCTCTTAGTTTATCCTCCTGCCTTCAGATCCAACAATCCTTGACTCGTCTGGTTTTTCCATCCAACAACCCTTGTTTTGTCCCATTCACGTAAATCATTATCTGTGGAATGATATGCTTCCACGATCCTTATCCTATTGCCAATGTTACATCCGCTTTTTACTTATTAAATCCGACGGCCAATCTCTTTCACAAAGGAATCTTTCCTTTATGCGGAAGCACCTTTCCCTTCCGCCATGTCCTCATCCAACGGTCGACTTTCCCGTTGTCTCTTGCATTTGATGGTTGATAATTGGCCTGCCCCCTTCAGCCTTTACACGACATTATCCTTCTTTCTTTCACATTTCTCCTTTAATCCAATTAACTTCACATTCTTCTCCTTACCTTTCCATTATTCCAAGACCAACACTTAATCATGATTTCTAAAATCGTTAATCTCATCCCAAAAAGTCGTGATGCCTTAAATCAATTTTAATTCAATAAATCATAAAATAATATATTTTACCAATGAATCGACCCATAAATATTCATTGCACCGTATAACATGCTTAAATATTTATAAATGTGCCCAAAAGGAAATTTCTGTCATTACAACCCTTCCTCTGTAATTTAAAATTTTGTCCTCAAAATTTGGTCCTCCAGGTTATCTCCGCATCCCCAATGTCGTGATCCCTTTATCCTAGGGACATCGAAGATCTTACGTGGCTTTCTCTCTTAACTCAACAATGATTGAGGTTCCCAATCCTCCTCTTGCACTACTACTTGAGCCAACTCCTTCATTATGTAAAATTCTCAAGTAATATTCTCTATAAAAAAAAACACAAGATGACTCCAAACGATCCTCAAAGCATTTTTCAATCCATCCTCTCCTTGTTGTCTGAAGAACAACTTTCCCCTTTTTTCCCGAACCTCATTACTCCTTTAAATGGAGAGACTTTCATAAAGATTTGATTCTCCCATGTTAAATTCTAGCTCTCTACGCCTTCGGTCGACTTAGCACTTTTGTTGACTTTTAAGCTGCTAGCATTCACTATTTTATCACCGACATTGCCTCCGCGATTGTTGAAAAATTTCCAACCTGAGTAACCTAGCTTCCCCAAGGTGATATTTAATTTCACATTCATAGTCTTTATCAAACTCTAGCCAATGCCTATTGCCTCAAGTTCAACCCTCTTGCACAAAAAATGTAATTTAGGCTCTCATGGTCTGTGAAAATCTCGCACTACTGTCCTTCATATTTTCCGTTCTTATTTGTCTGTGAGCAACATAAGATGAACCATAACAATCCTCAAACATTTTTAATCCTTCTTTTCCTCGTTGTATGAGGATCAACCCTCCTTTCATTCTTGCATAAGTCCTTGACAGATGAAGATTCTATAATTCATGATTGCTTGTCTTGCCAATCTTCTCACTTTAAGACCATAGATAGATCAATCACTCTAGTACCAAAAACATTGAGGTTGCTTATGAGCATATCTAACTCTTATGTTTAGTGGGCATATTCAACAACACAACCAAAACAATCCTACTTAACACCATAGTATGTTGCATGACAATTAATTCTAATCAGAGTAAAACTCTTGGCACAACTTCCCCATCCTTAGGGCAAGTTGATTAGTCCTTGGTTATGTGACAAAAAGTTCATTCCTACGATTGCCAGTCACACTCCAGTTCCATATCCTCTGGGCGATTTTCCCCCTGCACATCTGGCACCAAACGACGAATAATGTCCTGATATTTAGTTCTATCTCCTTGCACAATAGACACCCAAGAGCCTATAGTGCTCTAGCATTTAGTTTCATCTCCACTGATCTCCTACAGTCCCAACTCTTCTTTCCTTGATGTTTTCCACAATTTGGAAGGCCTCTTTTTTGCTTGTTAGTGTTGTTCATATTTGTCATCGTCCTCTAAATCCTTGTGGCTAGTTCATCCAATCACTGTCCGCTTATACTGAGCATGCTACAACACATCATACTATAAAGTCAGGATATATGCACTATTGAGTATCTTTTTCGCTAAGTGAACGCTTTGCATGACGACTCATAGATCCTTGGAGTAGGTTTCCTCATTTCCTCTTTCTTGATCTTATGTATAAGTCTTCTACTCTAACATCGAAGATAAAGCCCCATATAGTCCTTAGTCGTGCTAGAATCCAAACCAAGACACTTATTCCTTGCTGAATACCTACTATCGATCCTCAATACTCCCAGTTCATTCCCTTCATCAATCTTCACCTCCTTAAGTCCTCAATTTGCTAATCCTTGCTATGCCCTAGGGTCATTCATGATCAGTATCACTTCATTAATATTTCAGACCCGAAGGGGTGACTTGTCCAACAATCACAACCCATTGCATCTAAGTGATACAACAATCAATAGAACCAAGATGCACTCAAAACCGCAATTCCCCTTTTCTCTGGTATACTCTTCCTACACATTTTTTTTATAAGGTGGCCTCACTACTTAACGCTATACATTAGGCCAATCCGACTTTGATATTCCAACCCTATTATTACCACTTTATTATCTTCAACTTCTTAGGACCATTACTTCCTTGTCTCCGTCAACGTATCACATTGGCACTTTCTTAGTGTGATCATTATTAACAGTAATAACCTCCTCCTTAGTACGGTATTACTTGGGGATTAGTATCCTTATCCTTATAATTATTTCCTCACAACCCCTTCAATTATTTAATCAAAACTCTTTCGTTCCAATTACTCGGTTACCTATAGCTATATCAAAACCCTAACTCCCAAAACAATGTCCAACTTATATTCTATATTTTCTAGGTTTATTGCCTATTTCTATGAAGCTACCACAATTATCTATCCCTATGAACAAAACACTATCAACAAAGAACAAATACTCAAATATTATGGAATAAAGAATAACAAGTAGACAGTCTTACACAATAATAATCAATAGTTACAGTTGAGAAGGCTCCTCCATATTGAGATTTGGGTTGTTGGATGGCCTGCAGAACCAATTTTGAAAACCTGGGGCTCTGATACCAAAGTTGTAACATCTCTTTTTATAAACCTTGATTTTATAGGAAATGCTTGTAATATATATATATATTTTTTAAATTTACAAGACAATTAAAACTTGACTTAAAACCATTTAGAATAAAACCATACTTATGAATTTTACAGCAAAAGAGTTTATCAATTAAAATATATTTATTGCCAAAGCCAAGTTTAAAAGTCCTTTATAAATTCGTATATATGAAATCCAATAGTAAACCAAAACACCAAATTGCAAACAGAATCATCATTAAAGAAACCATTTCAAACTTGGTAGTCACCTTCAACTACAAACCATGAAAGCATACCCAACAACCATCAAGTCTTCATCATGGGCAAGCTCCCTAAATGTGAACTCGCATTTGCCATTTCAACTGTATTATCCATACTTACAATGTAAGGTTTATCTATAAGTCTAAGATTTAGCAAGTAATGTATGTGATCATGAACATGACATGTCATGACATTGGTTTTTCTTTCTTTTCTTTTTATTTTCTTTATTTTCTTATCTTTCTTTCTCTTTTCGGGTATGAGTAGCCACAACGGTGGGTACCCACCATGTCCCTCCTCTCCTATGGGAGGTCTCCTCTCATGTGGGAGACAAATATCCTCTCTTGTGGGAATCCTCTGTTAACTGCTGTGCAATTTAATGCACAACGACCTAGCAACTCTCTGTGCCAATCAGTCATAACCTCTTCGTAGCAAGCTAACGGGCTAATACCTCACCGGTCCTTTCCTATGGGACAGCTTATCCTTCTTACCCATTTACATATGTTTCAACTTTTATCCTTCTTAACGCAGACTCGTGCATGAACATACATAAAAAATGCCACATATCACATCTTCATCAATTGACCATCAATAAAGTGTGCAATATTTAAACAAACATCAACAACAGATCCTTAAGTGCATTTTTCTTCATAAACATACAATTATAAAATCAAACCTCAACATCATAGTAACAGTGAACAGAACTAGACATCATCCAGACCATAATCGATCCTCAACTTAAATAAATGAGATGTAAATAACCTAACATTTATCATCACAAATAGAACCCTAGAATCAATCCTCACCTCAAGGAACGTAAAAATAAACACAGCGAATAAGGCAGCACATCCTTGAGAATCCATCAGAAAACAGTAAGCAACACATCCTTAGAAAAATGGACATTAAATCGTAAACAAATCATCAAGTCCTCGATTCTCATTAGCAAAATCGCAAGCATAAAAATAAATGCAACACAGAACAATAGCTACATATTCTCGAGCATCATTTTGTGAAACCATAACAAAACAAAGACAAATCCTTGGTTTGGTGAGCATAAAATACAGAGTATCAAATCCTCGAGAGCCATCGACAAACAATGAACCAAAATACAAATCCTCGAGTCTCAACAATATAACTGTAGCATAACCATAAACATAGCCAACAGAGCACAAATCCTAGCACCTTGCATTGTAGGCTGAGAGGCCACCCACAAGCAAAAATTACTTACAAGGAGTTTTAAATGGAGGAACTGTTCAACCATGGCAAAAAAATCTTCATGTAGCCTATCTCTTCTCTTGAAAACTCATCCTCCTTGTTGGAGCTTCGAACAAACTCACCTCCGCCATTCTCAATAAAATAGTTTACCTCATAAATGTGCCCTTTTTATACCCACAGTTTAGGGAAAGGAGCTGGGCGTTCAAATTTCAGATGACGCTATCTTTCAGTCTCGAGAAAGTGTTGCTTCCCGTAGACCCTCACACTACCGGGATGAGCAGTTTTTCCTTTGTTAATTTCTTTCCTAAACGATAGTGTTTCACACAATTTGCAATAGTGTTCACTTTCACCGATGAGTATGCTCCTGCACCACCATGTCCATTTTAACACGTAACCAAAACGACATCATTTCTTTTAAATTCGTAAGTCAAACGATGACGTTTCGCCTAGTCCACGCATTTTTCCTTAGTCGAACGACGCCGTTCAACTCTCTATGAGACTGCATTTTTCCCCTCACTTGGAACGAATCCGTGCCGCGGGAGCATCTCCATGTCATCCAACAATTCGTGTTTTCCTTGCCATTCCATCTGATTGTCAAGCTTCCTCCCGCAATGAAATCTTTCCATGCTGCAAGAGTATCTTTTTCTATCAACCAACTGTTCTCGCCTTGTGCACCCTTTTGATCCAACAACTCTCCTTCCTCCTGCGTTACTATTTGCACTAGTCTTTAACCTTCCATCCTCTGCTCCTTTCTCCATACTTGATCTTAGCCGTTCATTGTCCTCATCCAATGGCTGTTATCCAATCCGTCCTTCCCTTAAGTAATTCATCATTTAAATGACATATTTCTTCAATTAAACTTTGGTACCGAGTATTTTATAACCTGAGAGATTTAATCCTATAATTTTAGAATACTCTTGACATATCTCCATGAAAATCCACATTTGATAACCTTTGAAGTTAAGGGTCATTATTTCTCCATAAACTTCAAATCTCAATTCACACTTAATTATTTTGTAAATCATTCCATTTTATTCGAGAATGTCCCCCTTAGATTTTCTAATGAAAGTTCCAACTTCTCAATGGCCATGAACATAATGCAACCTTTCTAATTCGAATCTTTTATCCTTTTGTTCATGATCTTTTCGTGGCAAAAATGTGGCTAAGAGTTCTTCATTAGCCTCCAAATAACATGGCCACATCCATTGCAGAGTTGGCTCATCGTCCAGAAGCAGTATCAAAATCACAAATTTTTTTTTTCAGAAGCCTACGCTTCCACAGCGGTCATGTTTGTGTCCGCTGAGAATATTCTCAGCGAATATTCGCTCCCTTTAGCGTAAATCGTCCATTGATCAGCCGCCACATAGCCATCCGGATGAGTTTCCTTCCACAGACTGCTAAACTTCCGCAATTTATCCAAACGACGTCGTTCTTCTCTTAGTTTATTCTCCCGCCTTCAGATCCAATAGTCCTTGACTCGTTAGGGTTTTCCATCCAAAGACCCTTGTTTTTTCTGTTCTCATAAATCGTTATCCGTGGATAGATGCGCTTCTGCGTTTCTCATCCGATTGCCGATGTTCCATCCACTCTTCACTTATTAAATCTGACAGCCGATCTCTCTCATGAAAGAATCTTTCCTTTCCACGGAAGCAACTTAGCCTTCTGCCATTTTCTCATATGACGGTAGACTTTCCCCCTTGTCTCTTGCATCAAATGGTTGATAATCGGCTCGCCCCCTTTCATCCTATACATGACATTTTCCTTCTTTCTTTCACATTTCTCCTTCATCTAATTAACTTCACATTCTTCTCCTTACCTTTCCATTATTTCAAGACCAACACTTAATCATGATTTCTAAAATGGTTAATCTCATCACAAAAAGTTGTCATGCCTTAAATCAATTTTGATACAATAAATTATAAAATAATATATTTCACCAATAAATCGATAAATAAATATTCATTGCACCATAGTAAATGGTTAGAGTAAGATTTAATTTATTAAGCTTTATAAAAGTTTATTATGTCGTCCTCTCTATTTTCAGGTTTTGGAGGTAGCAGCTCCATAGATAAAGAAAAATGTAAAGGCTCAGTGGTTTAATAAGTTGAACGCAAATAAAAGTAGAGTTGATTTTAATTTACTCTTTTGTATAGGAAATATGATAATATGGCTTAAGACTCCACATTATATTTGAGGTCAGAGTTTTGCATATAATAAGACTCTTATATTATTTTTGTGGGTTGTATAGTTTTAATTTATTGTTGGCTCTATAGATTTCCACTGTACGATGTAATTTTAGGTCATAGCACATTTCATGTAAGTGGCATCTTAGTTAGATTGTAAGATTTAGATGGGCGGTGTCCGTCCCACTTTGCGAATCTAGGAGGCCGGGCTGGGCCCCCACATCTAACGCGTGTCTTACCACTGAAAATTAAAAAATTGAAATTAACTAATTCAAATAATACTGCTCCCTCAAAAGTCTCCACGCCAATTGCCTGATATATAATAAAGGGAAAATGACAAATCAACCATCGTGGTTTGCGGTCAATGACAAGTCAACCNTTAGATGAACAAACATCTGTTTTCTCTCTGAAACTTTAGGGAAAAAAAACAATCTGGGTTTTAATTGAATTTATTTGTAATTTAATTTGAATAGTGTACTTAAGTTTTCTGTCATTTCATTATCTGTGTTTTTTTTATGGCAGATGGTCTAAGATTGCATCTCATCTTCCTGGAAGAACAGACAATGAGATAAAAAACCATTGGAATACCCATATAAAAAAGAAACTCAAAAAAATGGGAATCGATCCTCAGAACCACCAACCAATTTCTTCATCATCTGATCGAAAAACAAAAACCCGTCAAGAGAAAGACCAAGAAAAACACAAAATGCATCAAACTTCTGATGCTGATAACAATACACTAACATCCCACACGCCCGCCATTAAAGATGCCTCTAAAGAAGAAGACAATATTACGACAGAAAAGACGACGCCAGCCGTTGATGGGATTCTTCCTCCTTCTGCTTCTTCTTCTTGTTCATCTTCTTCAATGTCTTCTGATTCAAATCCATTAACCTTTTCTCAAGATCTGCAGTTTTTTCCAGATTTTGAGTGGCCTTCTGATTATCATTACGGCATCGACAGTAGCTTACAATTTTGGCAGGGAGAAGAGTGTTTGAACAATTGGGAGTTGTTGGTTGATGAAGATGGAGATTCAAACCAGATGGTTTATGATTCTGAATATTGGTTTTCTGGGTTTTAGTGATTTTGATTTTTTTAGACAGAAAATAAATTCAAATTTGGGTGAAGCCTCAACTTATTATTTGGATTAAATGTAAAAGCAGTGAAAGTACTAGTTTGATTTGTTTGTTTTTTAATCCTTTCTTTTAGTTGAGCAACTCTTTGGTAAGTATCATTACTTCCAATTTCAGGATGTTATTCAAGAAATCGTAACATCATATTGTCGATTATATGATTAACTTGACTCAACGTAAATAGTTTAAAACATTCATTTTTTTAAGAAAATATAGTTGAAGTGTTCGTGTAGTTTCATCAATTATCATGTGATTTATTATTCTATTATTTTAACAAACTTTTTAATTAAAAATATTGACGAAATGAATAAACTCCTTGTTGAGAACCGAATATGAAATTGGAAAAGGAAATACGCAAAAAAATTGATATTAAGATTTACATAGAAAATTATTTTGAGAAAAAACTACGAGTAGATGAAAAATTCACTAATAGAAAATTAAGACACAATTGAGTTTTGCCACTTCAGTAGCAATAAAGAGAGAATCACAAAAAAAAAACCCTAATATTTAATACGGGTCCTGTAAAACCCATGAATTTTATAATAATAAATTCTACGTGTTAATTTTTTGCCTAATAATCGGTCATGGTGTTGAAAAGTTGACATGATTTGTCACATAGCGGGCACATGTGAATTTTCGGTCAAATAGTTAAAATCAGTAAAATTGGGTATTATCGAGCGGTAAATTAATCGAGATGAAATTGGTAAATTATTTTAGTTAAAAAATCATTGTCAGTTAGCGTTTGAAATTAATCGAATTTAAATTGAATTTATTTAATATATAAAATATATTTAATATATATTTTATTTATTAAATAAATTAAAAAGAAAATAAATCAATAAAATGAAGAAGAAGAAGTTTTATTCTGTTATCACCGATGGAGAAGAGAGACGCGAGAGAGGGGAGAGATCAAATCGGAGAGTTGAGGGACTTCAACCAAGAATTTGAGTTCACGACGTCCAAACCATCAACCATCGTGAAAGTGATTAGTGAGTAGGTTAGTTTGCCCTCTCCAATTTCAATGTTTAAGATTGAAATGGTTGAACTCAGATTTGAGCTTAAAAACTAGAATATGAGGGATAATACTAGTTTATATTGGTTGTATTGAAGTTTATGTAGAATTATTTGTCGTTGAAAGGCAAAAATAAGCAAAATCAGCATGTTTTCAAGCTGAAAAAAGCACCTATTGGTCGCCCCGGTCGACCACTGTGTGAAGTCTAGTCGACCGTAGGGGAGCCAACTCGTGTGGATGACGCATTGGTCAACCAAGAGTGGCATTGGTCAACCGCCACAATAAGCACGATTCACCGCATCTGTTCAGTTCACTACGAACGCAAGTACGGTCGACTGCAATAGTGCTAGTCGACCAGAATACTGTTCCTAGTAGACCGCAAAATAGACAGATTGTGTCAAATTGGTTCCTCGTCGACCGCAACACTGTTCTTGGTCAACTGCACTGTGCAAATTCACATATTTTGGGTCATTTACATGTCAGTTGGGTTCATAGTCCTGGTATAGGAACCTTCCACCTATCCTTGTGATTCATTGATGAGTTGTTTTTTGACATGTTTTTAGGCTAGGACGAATTTTGAGATTTTGTGACAATTCCCGAAGAAGTTGTTGCTCCGAGCAATAAAAGAGAACGCCGAAAATGTAGGGATTTCTATATCTTGTGCGTTACATCGCATCATGTTTTTTAAACTAATATTTTGTGCCACACTTGAAAACCCAACGGGTGCTCTGAGCAGTAAAAGAGAACGGCGAAAATGTAGGGATTTCTATATCTTGTGCATTACATCGCATTATGTTTTTGAAACTAATATTTTGTGCCACACTTGAAAACCCAACATGGACTCTGTGTGTGTGTGTGTGTGTATTTTTCACGTTTACTTTATTGTTCATGGTTCTGTAAATATTCTGTGCATATCTTGGGAGGACGATGCTTTTGGCAGTTTTGGTGCTTAAAGCATCACGAGGTTATCTTGTAAAATCTTCGACTACGAGAAGATTGATTGTTTGTATGTGCGAAAGGGTGTTAAGGCACTGGTGACATGTGTAACGTCCTGATATTATATATCGGGATATTACCAAGGACGTTCTAGGGCGTTAAGTTAGGAGTAATACCGCTAATGTTTTTCCCGTTGACGCGATGTAATCGAAGTGTCGGAATTAAGAGGACATTACATCGCATACTTATACGTGTCATTTGGTGACGTGTAATTATGGGGGAAATGTTAAAGGATATGAGTTAAATGTGGAAAGATGAAGAAAATGGGAATTTTGGGTGTTTGGACGAGTCTCCGGATGATGCGGATGAGAAGAATGGCGTCCGCATCGAATCTGTCCAAGTCTGGGGACTTTCGGACGACTGCGGACGGCTGCGGACGAAGAGGAGCATCATCTGCATTGAATCTGTCCGATTTTGGGACAACTCGAACGATACGTGAGGACGATGTGGACGCTGATTGGCGTCCGAAACTGGATTACGAACGGTACAGACAAAGAATCAGGACGCCATCTTCTGTCTGAAGTCAGATTTTAGCCTATGGATTCTAGTCTTGCGGACGACTGCGGACGTGAAGATTGCGTCTGCACCCATCCAAATCATCGTAGACCTGCGATAAAAGAGATTTAAAATCAGAAGAAAACGACACCCAACCAATTAGAAATCTATCCCCCGACACCAAATCGCCTTCCAGACCCACGCAAGCCGACACTCCTCCGCCCTCCAGCCAGAAATTGTGCCCTCTCCAGGTTATACCTCGCTTCCCTCTCTCATTTCCCTCTTCAGCTTCTCCTCTCCCCATTTCCTGTGTGTAGTCTACAGAGTGTGAGGGAAGGGCTGTGAGGGAGGGTATTCTAGTAAGGGAGAAGAAGAGTCTAGTGTAAAGGGTGAGTGTTGTGCATAAGGTAAGCTACGTAAGTGAGCTGGAGGAGTTGCCACCTTTGAAGCTGGAGCTTCAGTTGCTATGAAGAACCGTGGAGACTTGGAGTCTTTGATGTCTTGTGTATTCTTCATCGATTTAGGTAAGGATTTAGGGTGTTTTGGCCATTGAGGCCCTACACCACAAGTATAGGTGTGTGAGTTACGTTAGTGTCTTGCAATGTTTATTGTGATTGTTGTAACTGGTTTTAATTGCTAAGTAGTTAGTTGCAAATGCTCCCCTGAATGAAATGCTTACTGATAAATGTTAGATGCTTATTAGGATGAGTTTTTGAGTATATTATTTGTTGCTTACTGCTAATGGTTAGATTCCCTTGTTGTTCCTGTTCTTGGTGTTATGTTTGTTAAAGTGTTTTACTTTGGATGGTGGTAATGAAGGAGTAGGGATGAATGATTTAGGTTCTAGTAATGAATGTAAGCACGATAAAGGGGCTGTGAAGTCTATAAATGAACTAGAGTTTTAATATGTTGAGGAATCATTCTTTTGTTATTGTGTTGTCATTTAGCCAAATGTTAATCAATAATTGTTAACCCATGATTAGACATTTACTTACTATGTATTTACTGCTTTTATTCCTCACACACATGTATACCTTACTGTCATCGTATTGCGCAATAGCATAGACCCAAGCATGTTACATGTTAGCTATTTACTTAACTAGAATGTTTAATTTAACCAACTAGACCAATATTACGCTAAATGAACCTTAAGCATGTTAACCTATCTAGAGAAAACAACTAGTTGATAATTATAGCATGTTTAACTTAGATGTCATGTTTAGTTATCCGTATGTTAGTTAGCTAAAATAATTGAGTATCTTTATGCATGTAATTAACTAAGCATGTTAATTCCTCTGTGGTTTAAATCGGGTAGTGGCATGTTAATCAACTAAGGTAATTAGTTGATTTGAGCATACTAAATGGAATTAATTAGACTTAGATATGATTAGACAAGCATGCTAATTAACTAACGAATCTAACGTTTGAAGTGTGTTAATTGGCTAGTTGGTTAATCAATAACTAAACCTCGAACATGTCAACCTTAAATAGTAAGCATGTTAATTAACTATGATTAATAAGTGAGCATGATAACTAATTAGGATATTTATTTAGAATGTAGTTAACTGTCAAGCATGATAGTTAGATAAATTATTTGCAGGTTTATCGTGCTTGTATGCATTCGCTGTTTCAATTACCTATTATACTTGTTTCTATTATATGCAGTTATTTCCTTCTCTTATATGCTTTACTTTCATTATGTGCGCTTTCAGTTGCAGTCGCTTTCAATTACTTCAATGCGCACTTCAATTACATAATCGATGCTTTACTTTTCTAAAGAATAGAATGATAAAAAGGAAAAAAAGGGAATGAAGTAAACGTGAACGAGTTAAGGGTGACTAAGTGAATATTTTGTAATTGTTTTGTTATTGTCTTCTTGGTATTGCCTAGGATCTCAAATATGATTTTGTGTCTTTAATATGTTATTTCCCGTTAAACCAAGGCATGATTAGTTAAACCAAAGAATAAAAGTATGAAATCAACGTAGGAGCATGTTAATAACTGATTAGGATGATTGCTTAGAAATATAAACGTAGAAAGCATGTAAATAGGCTAGGAAGTCAACTAGGCTAAAGAACTAAAGAGCTAGGATGTTAATTTTATCTCCCTTGAGTATGTAAATTGGTTAGCGTAATTAACTAGACCAAGCATGTAAACAAGATTGGAAAAAAGCAAGTAACCTACTTCGGATAATAAATTAGAATAATCACCTAGAACAATGAATGTAGGACGCATGTAAAATGACTAGGAAGCATGTAAAATGACTAGGAAAGAAATTAGGACATGATAGTGTATTCTGAATTCCCCTTCTGTGCTTCGCAGTTTACAAGATTATATTATAATAGTTCTCTATTGTGTGCTTTCAATTACCGTGGTTTGTTATATGCGCTTTTCGTTCAACTGCTTTTAATTAAAGTTACTGTTTTACTTTTATGTTATGCGCACTTCCATTTCTATAAAGGTTATATTATTGTGAAGCATCATGTATCATGTTAGGTTAAGAATGTTTGAGCATTCATCATGATAATAAAGACTAATAGGGAGTGCCACGTGGTGGTACGCACACATGTATGAGTGAGGATAAATGACGAAAATGGGTAAACACATAAAAGATAATGAAGGTTTCTGTGGAATCGTCACCTTAGCCCGACACAGAAACTGGATAAGAAAATGATGAAAGGGAATTGGAGGGCGGATGGGTAGCGGGTATAGTCTGCAACTAGATGAAGCCCCTCCCTTATAGGGTACGGGAGTTCTAGTTGCAAGTAAAAGGTTAGACCTGAGCACTATTCCATTCCAAAGGAAATCCTTCAATTCCAGCTCGAAGTACGAGTAACTAATGAACAGCTTAAAGTAAAGTAATAAAATGGTAAATGGCTAATGAAAGGTTTGGTTTGAGTGGCCCCCATTCCAAAATGGACTAAAGAGTGACATTTCATATACATTTCCCTTTTTCTTTACTAAGCCTTTAAGCTTACAGTTACTTGTGGTGTAGGTACAAACGACTAACAGATAATAAGTAGACGATAAACACATAATGAAGTAGGGATGGATGATTTCGCAAGCACAAGACTCAGGCTGACCAGGCAAAGAAAAAGATGGGTAAACGGTTGTAAATCAACAATTTTTAATTGTCAAGTTTTATTTGTTAGCCGTAGTGTTTAAATTGTTTAGTATTTCCTTCTTGAATCATTACTTTACACTTCTGCAAGATTTTAAACAAATAGTTTTTATTTTATTATTTACGCTTCTGCACCTTGTAATTGGTTTTCCCAAACAAGTTTAAAGAAAGAGTCAATAGCGATCCGGTTAGACGCACTCTGATATGCTTTGTTTTAAAAAGAAAGAAATTTCAAATTTTTACATATTTTAACGATTTACGAAAATTTGGGTTGTTACAACATGTCCTCAGGTTCTGAGCCCAAAATTTGAAAGGGTGATATGGCTATGATGACGCGCTCTTTAGATTTCGAGCCCCAGAACTTGGCCAGGGTATTAGTCACATGGATTTGAAGTTGTCAGTCGTTGGGTTTGCTCACCTAGCACCTTTCCAATTGACAGGTGATGTGACAGCTCATAGCACCGCTCACCAGTAATCCTCATCAACTTTGATACAATAGGTGACTAGTTTAGGAGCAATTCAACGCCAACAACCTTATTCGTTATTGATATCATGGATGCTTTCGCCGCCTAGTCTACGGAAGCGGGTATCATCTTATCCTTCTGTCTTATGACGTGTTGCTATTGACAAATAACCACCTATTCTATTATGAGTGTCGGATGAGTCCTTGTATGAACAATCTTTTTCACTGGTGACATTTTTGGATTGGAAAACGATGTTAGCATATTTTCGAGGTATAGTTGTCTATGTATACAACATGTTTTGATAAAAGCCTCATCGACCACCTTGAGCCTGTTTAATAAAGTGATAAAGAATTTCAATGATTTAAAATCCATGTATAGTAAATGAAAAGCATAGTATTGATTTTCTAAAGGATGAGAAAGACTATTTCGCATGCATTGCATGTAGTCTAGATTTTCTTACTGAGTTAGTCACTCACTCAAACGACCTCCTCTCATTCCAAGTAAAGACAAGAGCAACTAGAGATTCAAAGTTAGAGTTCTCCCTTGATTTCTTGTTTAGTTTGGAGAGTTTTAGATTTATTTCCAGGTGATGATATTATTTAGTCTGTATAAACTTATAACTATTAGTTGGATTTGTTGCACAGTACTTTGGATTATTTATTTTTATGAACCATTATTTGGGTCACATTGAACTTTAACAATCTCTACCTTGATACGAATTCCACATAAGAGTTTCAAAACGCAGGCTTCTCAGCCAACTCCAAAACGAATTCAGAATACTTAATTCTCACAATCTCCATCTTCAAAAAAAATTCAATGCAAGGAAATAGATATACAAAACTCTAACGAAAATAATCTCCTCTTCCACAAGGGCCAATGCATTGCCAACTCAACAATTGATATCGTTCAAGTTTAAGCACTGCCTAAACTTGAGAGACACACTCGAAAAGAAATCACATCTCCTCCTCCATTGTATCACCAAGCTATCAGAGTTGTTGCTGTTAGCTTAAGTGTTGTTAGGCTTATTTGTTTTGATGATGATTGTAATGATGGAAATGATAAGTTGTTTATTGGATGAATTTATCAATCGCACAAACATTATTTTTATATTGATATTATATTGGAAATACCCTTAATTAGAGTTTTAATGTTGACTAACAAGTTATATAAGTGCTTGTAGTCCAAGTTACAAATATTGGTACTTAGAGAATTCAGGAAGTACAAAACGAAGGCATGAGGTTGAGCAAATTGGATCTTTAGGTCGACCAAATTCACTCTGCAAAGGAATAGATCGAGGATGCAGTCGAGTGAGCGGTCGTTGAGATCGACCTAAATTGTATACTGATTACCCCAAAGATTTTCGTTCAAGTATACGATCGAGAGAGTGGTCGACGTGGACGACCGAAATTCAATACATGGTCCTCTAAGATTTTCAGACGAGTACACAGTTGAGTAACCGGTCGATAGGATTGACCAAAATGCAATATAGATTGTCTATTAGTTTTTTGTCGAGTAAGCAGTCAAGGATATGGTCGACATGATCGACCGAAACACATTACAGATTACATCCAGGATTTTCGGTCGATAAAGCGGTCAAGCAAAAAGAAAGTGGTCGACTAAAAAAGTGCATAGCAACGCAACGACTAGTTCTTAATAGTCGGATGTGGTCGACCAAAAAGGATTTTGTCCACCGATTTCTCAGTGTCTATAAATATAAGACACTATGAGACTCATTCTAACAAACCGAGAATTGAGGTGAAGCCCTGTCAAATTTCATACTCAATTCCAATTTATTTATTGAGTGTGTAAGCTAACTCTCCATACTCCTAAACTTGAGTTTTCTATTTGGGAGAGTTAGAAATCTTTGCATTTTTCATTTCCGCAATTGTACTCCAACGAAAAGGGTGACGCCCTACGAATTAGTCAAGTGAAGGGTGACGCCCCATAATAGTCAAGATAAAAGGTGATGCCTTGAAAAAGAGTCAACTTGTAAAGGTTTGTTTGACACCCGTGAAGTCAAACATCGCCAACCGGGAGGTTGGGCTATTAATGATCTCAAAGTGGGAAGCTTGGAGCACGGACGTAGGCCAAGGTTGCCGAACCGCGTGAACACATCAATGTCAACTCTCTAACTCTTACTCTTTATATTTATGCCTTGTTTGATTATATTATTGTGATAAATCATTTAGGGTTAGAAATATTAATATCGCACGAAAAAGTATAGAACGTCTAAATTCATCCCCCCCCCCCCCCCCTTTCGATATGACTGGCAAG
>CM039484.1:6237447-6252499 GCA_022433065.1 Begonia loranthoides | reverse complement strand
CAATAGGCGTGCACATCGATCCCTCAGTTGCAACAAACTACATGTAACTATGTTGAAGACTCCACACTAGAATCACTTCCCTAGAACACATTCAACACATAATCCATTGAACTAGTTTCACTATATCGCCATAGAGCTTTGACCTTCCTCTTAGATATGCCTTTGACGATACCACTCTGAGATAAAACTATAACTGGTGACGATATGGTGACTACATAACTTTAAATATCTATAATAAGCTGACGTATTGGCTTTGATGTAGACTCAAATTCCAACTTGAACTTCACCTGTGAACCTGACTTCTTCTGAGACTTCTCTAAAAATCATTTAGTAGGTGAATTCACAAATCTAGTAGTCTTGTTATCCGTTGCTATAGAACCATGTAACGCATACAAATTTGTAAATCTTTTATGTTCTTTTAACATGACGAGAGCACCCCTACTGATGATCATAACTCAACCTACAACGTTGAACTTGTACCCTTTCGAATCTAGAGTACTTAACGAGATCAGGTTTTTCTTCAAAATGAGAACATTTTGCACATTACCTAGTGTCCTCACAACTTTATCAAACATTCTGATTCTGATAATTCTAATACCAGCTATTTTATAAGGTGTGTTATTACTCATTAACACAACATCTTTTGAAACGGTCTCATACATCGAAAACTAATTTTCATTGTAACACATATAAAACGAACAAGTTGAATCCATAATCCAATCTTTATTTGGCATTGAGTTTCTATCTAACACAACTAGAATATTTTCATCACAAATGGTCTTCTTCTTTAACATCGGCTACACCAGACATTAGTAGTTGTTTTCCCTTCTCCATAGCTCTTTTAATTTCATTCTGCAATTTTTGGCACTTAGATTTAATGTGCCCCTTCTTTTGACAGAAGTAACAAATTCTATCACGGCTCCTTAAATTTCATATGCCCTTCAAACCCTGAACATTATCACTGTCTTTGTTGTTTGACTTTTGTTCTTCCCTAAACAAAGAGTCTCTCACCTCAAGACTTGGATCTAATAACAATCTACTTCATTTTCTCCTTTGGTAACAAGGCACCATAACCTTCTTCCAGAGTTAAACTTTCCTTAATGTATAAGATCATATCTCTAAAAGCACTATATGAAGCAGGTAATGAGCAAAGCAGAATCAACCGTAAATCCTTCTCATCATAGTTGCATTGCATAGTTCTCAAATCTGAAACTAATTCCTTGAATGCAGTCAAGTGTTCAGTAATAAAATCTCATTCTATCAACTTATGAGAATAAATTTGTTGCTTCAAATTCAACTTGTTAGTCAATTACTCCAATTTTAGCCATAATTTAGCTGTAGTTTTCTCGTTCAAAACATCCTACAAAATCCGATTTAACAAATGTAGACATCAAATATAGGGTTTTTTATTCTTTTGAATTTTCTCCTCTTCACTCTATGACGTGGACATTTTATCGAGCCATAATAATGCATTGTCTAAATCTATCAGTGCAAGCTCATCTCGTATTTTCACCTACCATAACAGAAACCTCATGTTCTGATCCAACAATGGAACGCCAAATTTCAACGACTCATCTCCCCAAAAATTTTAAAATTTCATTGAAATATTTGAAGTCCAACAAAAACAATATCTAATGAAAAGCCAAAAATAAACTCTAGTGAACAGAGAGAAATTTGTGACAATGCAGGGAGGAGATCAGGGAGGAGATCAGACTAGGGTGACAATGCAAGAAGGTCTGCGTGTGATGGACTTCTATCTCTATGATTGAGAGACAGATTCTCAAGGTGGGACGATGATGGAGCCAGCGTCAGTTGAATCGGCTTTGCGACTGCGGCTTTTGTGTGACCGAGCGGAGACAGATGGCTACAGTGGCGCTTGTCCTCTTGCTCGTCAGCGGCAAGTTGGCTTCACGGTGAAGGAATGGTGGCGACTGGGTTAGACTTTCTTCCTTCTCTCCTTTGATGGATTACAGTGACTTCTAGGGTTTTCTTCTTCCTTATGGGAGGAAGAATGATGAACGTAGAGAGGGAAATTTTTCCCTTTATGTTTTTATTTTAATTTTACTTTTTCTAAATTGTAATTTTTTTTACAAAATTTGCAAACATCTAAAAATTGTTCTATCTGAGTACAGAAACTCTCAATTTTACTCTAACACTAATTGTTGAGAACCAAACGTGAAATCAAAAAAAGAAAATATGTGGAAAACAAGAACATTGGGATTTACATGAAAACTTCTTTCGAGAAAAAAACTACCAACAGTTGAAAAATTTACTAATAAAAAATCAAACTACAATTAAATTTTACAAGTCAATCAATAATGTATAAAAAAAAATCATAAAAGGCTCTACTATTAAATGTGAATCCAACTTGATCTAACTAGTCACTATAAACCTTAATAAACCGCTATAATCAATTAACCATAATAACTTAAGAAGACTAAGTCATCTACAATTAATAGATAAGCGCATTTTCTTTCTCATTCTGTAGCTACCTTAACAAGATTGATTAGTTTCAAACATAATAAATAGTAATTAATAAAGGAAATATAATTTTTAACTTCAATGACTAAGTCTAATCAACCTTAAAAGAATAAATATATTGTCTTACTCTAGCAATAATAGTTTATTAGACCGCTTAATTTTATGTAATTTCAGACAATACTCCTCTCCAAGATATCTGCGTGATCTTATAGTTTTTAATTAATGAATTAATTTTTTATGTAATTATTTTATTAATTTTTATACAAAAAATATATATATATTCGGACTGCTGACATTTTCTCATATTCCCATTAGAAGGAAGCAATTGTTTATTGCGTTTGACTGTGTGTATACTTCTTATTCTATTATTAATTACTTCATGTTGACTGAATTTAATATCATTAACTTTTAAAAATTAAAAATGTTTTTTTACTATTTATTTTTCTTGACTCCGAACTAATATGTCACGGCTAGTTGGCATCATGTATAGTTTTCTGAATTTCTGATTATTATATACTACATAGATATATAATGCATGTATAATTTTTGAGAAAAAATGACTACAAAAGAAGAAACTGTTTAGTATTTTTCATTTTTATATCGTCACAATGTAAAATTAGAGTATACATTTAATATCTATCAAGATGATAACGATTAACAACTTATACAAAATTTTGGTAAAAAATTTAAAATTTGACTAATAGTGTTATACCCCAATTGCATGAAGATCCAACAAATAACTTATATATATATATATATTTAATAGAATTGTTTATAGCTTTCATTGTATATTGTGATTACCTAGTCCAATTTACATCTTTGGTCAATTCAAAGCAGTTTTTTTTTTTGGTCAACCTGTTGATTAATGCTATATCATTAGTCGTGGAGAGCTTGTGGACAAATTATAGCTCAAGCGTCACATGCATAAAATATGTATGCTCCAAAACCAATAGGCCATTAAATATCATTAAGACTAGCGTTTCACCGTGACGTTTAGATTTAACAGCCTAAATGACAAGTATTCTTGATTGATTAGTTTCATATTTTAATTAGAAAAACAATTGTATATTCTTTGTTGCTGTCACACCCTGGGCCCTACTCCCCTCGAGAACCGCTCCACAAACCAAATTTTCTACTTGGAAAACAATTGTATAACTCTCACAACTCGCAGTGGAATCTCACACACACATTGACACACTCATTGCACTCACGCAATAAGGCCACACAAAAATAAAATTCAACCCAAACAAGAAAGTTGTGTACTATTATTATTTACAAAACTGTATCCAAATTTATTTTACAAATATGGGCCGAACTAAAACTAAATATATCAAAATAAAAACTCTAACTCACACTATGGACCTATGTTGTACATACCATCAATTCAACTGATTTTTACTTTTTTGCCTTTGAATTGCCACCACATGTTCTTGACAAACATCAACATATAGAATCGTGAGCTTTTGAGCTCAGTAAAAATCTTAATCTAACGATCTAATAAACTATATCAATATCACAACTAACTATGTACTAAGCCCAACATTATTAGTCCTCACATTCATAACTTCTAACATATAACTTTTGATCAACTCTTATAATCATACATCACATATCTACGTTTTATCCAAATCTCTAGATATTCTAATTAATATCTCAACTACATAATACACTTCTTTATATAAGAAGTATTTAGTACATCTGTGGGAATATTTAGGCCTATAATTTAGATAACCATAGTCTATTTTTTAAAATTCTCATTTGCAATTACTCTTTATACACATACAATCATCATATGTGTTTTTATGTAATTATATTCATCATCAAACCCATGTGCTATTCCAAATAAGCACCATCATTTCATGGATAATATACTCCATATAAATCTTTCTTATGTGTTATTTTTTTTAAAGCACCTTTAAACTTAATAAAATATTTAATTCTAATGTGATTTCTCTTCTTATAGATTAACTTCTATTTTGGTCAATCTATAACTATCACCATTTAGACATTACCAATTAATGTCTAATTTCTCAAACAATCTCTCATATGCTTCTATAGTTTATCTAATGTCAATACTAGACCCCTCTAATATGTCTAATCTCAAGCTATCTAGACATTTATAACATATGTCTATCAATACCCAACTCCAACTATCTAGACATTCTAAGTAATATCTAACTCATGTTATTTAGACATTTTTATTTAATGTCTATCACAATTGATCTCTCTATGGAAAGAACTCCTCAACATCAACTATCTAGACATTTATAATTAATGTCTATCACCAATGTCCTTCTATATGAAGGAACTCCTCAATATGATGCACATATCATCAATGTCTAGGCTTACAATATAACAGGTCAAAACCTAGATACCATAACTATTCGTCTAACTATGTCATCCCATAACCCACAATTATGCAATGAATATAAAATGCATACCACAACTCTCTTTTCACAATGATACAATGATAGTGTAAATCAATACAATGCTCCATTTATTATTAAATGGTCATATATTTAACAAGTACTGTTTTATTAACATGTATGTGAATGTCAATATATCTGTGAATGTCAACATTTATGTGACTACCAACATGAATGATCATACACCATTGTATCTAAAGTTGCACGCGACCATAAGACTCCACCATACTGTCCAATAGGTGTGTCCATGAATAACAAAACCTCTGGAGGGCTAAAGACTCTCAACCCAAGGGAGACTCATAGTCATTCTTCTTTTATTTTCCCACTTTACATACATTACACAATACGTAGACTGGCAAGGCATATTGGGTTCTTCTGTGACCAATAATACCACCTAGATAATATGTTTTGTACATATAAATATATCATGATGCATGATTTGGCATCCTCACTATGCATACATTGAATGCATATAATACATACTAGTAATGCATGTAAAATAAATCATGCAAATCTTGTTATTATGCACACAATAATGATGTATGAGATGGTCTCATACATCTATCTAGACATGTTCTATCTATGTCTCAATCATCCCCAAAGGGTTTATGCATTGGGTATACAAATAGTTTTAAAATGTAAGGAAACGTCCCAAAAATACACGATCTGGTCGACTTCCCCCTCATAAATGGTCAATCGCTCATGATTATAGTCTAAAATGTTGGATCGTATGCACACCTAAAGAGGGGGTGAATTAGGTGAGTTAACGTTTTGGTGCAGTATTAATTATTCTATCCCTAAGTGATTTATCACAAATATAAAAGCAAACAATCACAAATAATAAGAGATAAGGGATAGAGAGATGCAAACACTTCGTTCACGCGATTCAACAAATCTACCTACGTCCACACTCCAAGTTTCTCACTTGGAGATCTTTAACCCACTAACATCCTCAGTTAATGGTGATTGGCTTCACAGATGCCAATCAAACCATATACTTGACTATTCTCATGACGTCACCCTTTGATTAATCTTCACAGGCGTCAATCTAGCATTTGTTGACTGTTACGGGGCGTTACCCTTTTGATCACCGTTTAAGTACAATTGAAGGAAATAGAAATTACAATTTAGAATCTAACTATCAAGGATATAATCTCAAGTTGATGATTAAAAGAGTTAGGCTTATGCACTCATTTGATTAAAGAGAATTCGTGTAAAAATTTTGGCAGTGTTTTGGTACGATTCTCTCTTGGTTGGACTTCAACTCAGAGTGCTTCAATATTGAAGACAGCACAACCGGTCAACCACCATTTGTTCAAACAATTGCCTCCTGACCATTGGAATGTTACCGTTGAGAAATATTGTCGGTTCGGTTGACCACTTTGTGAGCCCCGATCGACCGCTTCTTCACATCTCAAACTTCACTCGACTCTGTCCAATTTTCAGTCGACCACTTCTTCTCTAGTTGACCGCTTTCCTATCCTTGTAAATTGTAGAGCTCACTGTCTGATTACTGGTCAACCATTCCTCAGCGCCAGTCGACCACTTCCTTGTTCTGACTCTTCTCCAACCTATTTGGTCGACTACCCTCTAGTTCAAAGTTGACTTATACTCCATGTTTTACACTTTTTGAATTTTCTAAGTCTCAATTATCAATTTATAAACTACATGGACTTAAACAAACACATTAGTAAACATTAATACTCGTATTAAGGGTATTTTCAATGAAAATTAATAATGTATTCACTTGATTCAATAAATTCATAATAAAAAACTTATTAACCAATTAAATAATCATAATCAAAACAAATAACCTAATGTCTATTAGGCTAACATAAAAACCCGAGACTCTGTCCATTTTTCGGTCGACCATGCACACTATACTGGTCCACTGCGAATCATATAGATTCAACCCTTTTTCATTTCTCTCACTTGCGATTGACCAACTAGTTGTCCAATTTCCATAATTTAACATATCCATTCCAAACCAATAATAAGCCATTCTAGGATTTTATTCCATACCAAACCTAACCTATTTCATATCAAACCATACCAAATTATCCAAGATTATAATCTCATTATATAATCGGCCAATTAAATATTTAATTCTATTTAAACTCATTAAGCCTACCCTTTATCCATCAAATAAATATTTCTATGTTATCAAGCATTTTGTTTTGTTAATGCATCCCAATTATGCAATACATTTATGCATACCCTTAATTGATATATTAACAATCAACAAATTCATCTGATGTCTTTAATGAATTATCAAAACTTCCTTTCCAACCAATATAACCCAAAACGCTATTAGATAAAGTTAGCTAACTCCATATGTCATACTCATATTCAAATTACCCCAAATTGTAAAATCCAAGATTTTTAAAAATTTTTTACTTTCCACATGTAAATTTTTTTGCAAATTTTTGGTCAAGTGTTGAAGAATTGAATCATTTTGTCGCGTAACGACCCGTGTGCATTTTCAGTCAAATTGTGTTTTACCAAGTAGTAAGTTGACTGTGAAAATATTTTTTATAAATTATTTTGGCTAAGAGTTATTTTTGATTAGTGTTTAGAATGCGACGAATTTTAAGTTGGAAATTGAATTGGAATATTTAATATATATTATTTAATTAATAAATAATATATTTTTATTTTATATATATATATATGAGTGAAAACAGAGAAGAAATGAAATCTTTCATGTTTCCACTCGGCCGACAAAGAGTGTGGAGAGGAGAGGGGGAGAGCCGTTCGGGCGTCTCTGAATTCCAATGGCGGATTTGGGTTCTCGTCGTCCACGTGAGCAATCTTTGTAAGGGTGATTTGCGAATCAGTAAGTTTTTCTCCTTCGTTTTCGAGTACAAAGATTAGGGTTCGATTGGCTTCGAATTTACGGTTAAAAAACTCAAATCCGAGGGAAATTTCTGATTTATATTGGTAGATTTGAAGTCTATACAGGTTTATTTGTCGTTAACAGTAAAAAAAAATAGGGCAAAATGAGAAAAAAAAAAGGGTGTTTTTCGGGAAAATTGGTCTACCAGTAGAGAACGTGTCGCCAAAAGTCAACCAATAGGTTAAACTGGTCAACCAGAAATTGACCAGTGGCTAAACTAGTCAACCAGTGAAGAATTGGTCAACTAGAAGTCGACCAGTGGGAAAAACAAGTTGACCACTGGTTGACCAGAAAGGGGATTTTCATCCCAGTTTTGTCTCATTGAGCTGTTTGTACGTTGGTTGGGTTACTAGACTTGACATAGGGCTCTTCCACCTATTTTTGTTACTTATTGTTGGAAAATTCTTGACTTTTGGCAAGGATTTAGGCTTAACTCGGTTTATGGATTCTAAGCTAGTTTTCCACTAAAGTCATGCCTGATTTACTTTAGATGAGTTTACTCAACTGTTGAGCCTTGGATGGTTATAGACATGTCATATGGACCACTATGAGGTCTTGGTTGAGTGTCGATGTGTCTTGTCGACACTAAATGGTCCCGATTGACCGTTGTTAAGTCTGGTCGAAGATGCAAGGTCCCGGTTGACCTTAGCTTTGCCTCGACAATTGTTGAGTGGTATTGGTTGGCTACTGTGATGCCTTATAGACCATGGTTGGATATGAAGGGCTTCAGTTGTGTTCTCAACTGCTGAGTGGATTAGGTCGAGCATGCCGTGTTCCGTCTTCAATCACTGTGTCTTGTAGACCGGTGGGACTTCCTGTTTGTCTGTTGAGTGTCGGGTCGACCATGGTTGTGTTTTGGTCAATCGCATTGCTTGTTTCTCAAAGTTGGGTTTAGCGAAGTCCATTTGGCTTTGTCAGCCATACTTTGTTCTCCCTTGTGTAGATTATCAGCTCAAGGTGTAGGGAACATGTCGTTCCTCTTTTGAGTCGGGAGTCTTGTGTTGGTTCTTTCGGTCGGGGTTGGTTTTTGGTTTAGGATCTCTGTTGTATTCCTTGTGCGATTGTTAGGATGTTGGCATCGGCCTTGTTATAGGTTTTGGAGATGTCAGAGGTGTGACTCTTTTTGATAGCGCGTGGAGCTAGCTTTTTGATAAGCGCATCGTGGTCGGCTATAAGGTAAGGATTTTTATACTTTATGCATTGCATTGTATCAAGTTTTCAAATTGCTATTTTATGAGATACCACACTTGAAAACCTGACAGGGACTACTTCGATAGCACGTCTGTTTTTATGTATATGTATGTTTTCTCAAGTTTATTTTATCATACAGATATTCTACTTTGCTATGTTCATATATAATTGGAGGATGAACCTTCTTAATGCTTCAGACAGTGTTGGTGCTAAAGCATCACGAGACTATCCCGCGAGACCTTCTACTGCGTGAAGGTTGATTGTTTACACGTGCGAAAGTGGGATGGGCGTTGGTGATATGTCCTCGGGTTTCGATCCCAAAAGTTGATTTGGAGAAAGAAAGGCGATGACCTTTTCTTGGGTTTCGAGCCCCAGAACATGGCCAGGGTTTTAGTCACACAGATTGATGGGTTGTTTGTCGTTGAGCTTTGCATATCCTAGTACCATTCCCTTTAACAGGTGGTGTGACAGCTCATAACTTTGCTCGTTGGCAACCCTCGTCAATTTGGGACCTTATGGTAGCTAGTTGAGAAGCTATTCATCACAGTCAATCTCATCTGTTTATTTGATCGTACGAGTTGTGTCGTTGCGCAGCTTGTTTGCCAACAACCCGAGTGATGCGCTAGGTCTTCAGACCGCCGTCATTTGTTTTCTTCCAGGTGCATGAGGTGATGCCCGGTGACGGTTGCTGCCTTACTGTGATGTGTGCCGAATGAGTCCTTTTGTGACCATCATTTTTCATTGATGTTGATGTCAATATGAAAACACGATGAGAGTATTTTTAAGATATAGTTGTCAATACATACAACATATTTTGACAAAAGCCTCATTGACGACCTTGGGGCTATTTACTAAAAATGGTAAAGAGTTTTTATGATTTAAAATAAATGTACGGTAAATGAGAACCATGAAAATGGTTTTCAAAAAGATGAGAAACAAAAAACATTTTTATCATAAATTGCATTTAGTATCGATTTCCTACTAAGTTTGTCACTCACCCCTTAGACTTTATTTTTTCCAAGTTAAGGTGTAGGTTTTGTGCATGGGATCTGCATGTTTTATCGTGGGGCATTATCAGTATCCATTTGGTGGGTGTATCAACCTTCCTGTGGATGGGTGGATGTTCATTGGTCCAAATCCCTTTGTCTCAGGTACGTTTGGGATTTGTTAGATTGTTTGGTGTTGTTTGATTTAATTCATGCACAATACTTTTTTTTGTCTATTATTATATTATCCTGTCTTAGGTTGATCACTCTGTGGATCTCAACCCTTGTGATTTGGGTTTGTGCTTAATTTACTTGTTAAGACTTCCACTTCTCCTTAGCCTTGGGTTGGCCGATCGGGTTCTCTCCAAGAATTAGGTCGTCTGACCTAAAGATTTTGTTAGGTCTGCCTCTAGGTCATGACACAAATCATCATCAATTATAAATGTGACCAAAAGATATTAATCTCTAGTTTCATAATTCAAACTCTTCTACACAATTTATGTGGTAACTTTCACTCCAAACCATGCATGAGCATTATTCATTAACTCATGTAAATATTATCTTCCATTTAATCAATTCCAACCAAATCACACTATAATCATCAAGGATTTCCAACATGCAACCCATGAATTTCATATATAATTCTTAAACCCACCATTTCCTTTACCTAAACTATGCAATATTAACATAGTTTATAAAATATTTGGGTTAAGGTTCTTATCTCTTGAAGACAACTTATTCTTTACTTCTTCTTCTTGATCTTATGCTCAAAATAATCCTCTTAGAGAGAGGAACACTTTCTTACAAGGAATGAAAGGTCAATTTCTTCTCCTTCTCCTTTTTCTTTTTCTTTTCCTTTCTTTTCTCCTTTTCTCTTTTCTCCTCTGTTCCGCGTCAATCCAGCACTAAAATGGCTGATACACAATCATTCTTCAAGTTTCTAGAGGCATCAAGGGGTGAAATTACCCTTTTGTCCATTTTGTTCTTCAAACTTTACCATTTTATCCTTAATTCCACGGAAATTCACCAAAATACTATGGTTGATTCTCCTTAACCATTCATAACTTAAAGTGGTCACTTTAGCTTAGTTCTAAACTAATCCCCATGATTATCATGATTAATTAACCTTAATCATTCACCAATTACAACTTAATCACATATTTAGTCACTAATCCACAAGTGACACGTGTTAATACCCCATTGGTTGTCCTATTTTATTACATAGCCTTAATGTATTAGAAACATTTATTCTTTTATACACTTCTCTAAATTCCCACTCTAAAGTCTCATTTAAAGACCTTTTCCAAAATAGTGTAATTTTGAACTTATCTAACTTCAAACGTGCATAACTTCTATTGCATACATCCAAATCTTTTCAATCCAAAATCAAACACTTCATTTATGTGTCTACTTTATGTCATTAAAATGGTTTGAATTTATAATCACATAATCTATCCAATTAACCCCAAACAGTGACTACACTCATTTATAGTACATTTATCACTTTCGTGCAAAAATTCGTATCTTAATGATGCAAAAATTCATATCTTAATGAGCATACATGTAATATCCCAAACATTATCATACAAAATAGTATAGGACTAAGCTTAAATAATAAGTGAATAGAAAAGGAAAAATATGTGATAGTTAAGAGTAAGGATTGATTTTAAAAATGAAAGAGTAAAAAATTAAAGAGTACAGAGTGAAAACATAAGACATGGAAAGGAAGTGGTCTACCAAAATTTGTTGGTCGTTGATCCATTTCAATACAGAGTGCAAATCTTGAAAGTTGTGAGCGACCAGTGAGCCACTAGTTTTGGCAATAAGTAACTCTCGGGTGATATGCAGGTCGACCAAAACTATTGTGATCATTCAAGCTTAAAGACATATTGTAAAAGTTTTGAGAAGTGGTCAATCCAGGTGATCGATCGGTTTTAAACATATTGTAAAGTCGGCAAATTCTAGTTGATCGACTGAAAAAGGGTGGTCGATCAGTGTTTGTACAGATTATAAAGTTTAGAATTTATGGTTGATCGATGAACGATCAGTTTTGGTAATAGACTGCTCTCAGGCTGATGGGTAGTGGATCATGGAAATTGTGGTTGAACTACTTCAAGACAGAAAAGGCGATAATTAAGTCTAGGTAAGTCTTGCGATCGATCAAGAGATTGGTGGTCGACCATAATGGCAAGGGTTTGTCTAAAAAAAAATCATGTTATGTTTTCATTAAATAAAGAGGGTTAGTCATCACGAAGAAGCTGGAGATGCATGGCACTTCCCCACCAGCTTGTGTTGGCTGGTATTTGAGGAGGAATTCCTCTAAAGAAAGGAAGAATCGTGAAGAGGCAGAGAAAGGGAGAACCGTGGAGAAGAGGTAAAGAAAAGAAGAGGAAGAGAGAAAAGTTTGAGAAGAAAGGGGAGACTTCTTTAGGTGCTCCCTGCCTTATTCCATTTGAAGGTATGAATAACTCTCTCTCTTTGTGGTATGAGAGTCCTCTAATCTCTTGGTCTAAGGAATTAATGAAAAGCATGAAGATAGCAGAATCTCTGTGATGTTTAGAGAATTATAGTAACTTTAATAACTTTGAAAGTCAAAGAAGAAATTATGCACATTTTGAGAAAACCGTGGATTTTAGAATTGATGAGTTTAATGGATTATATTGTGAAGTATGCATACTTATAATAAAGAAGAGTATTCATACTTGGAAATGAGCATTTTGTATTATGGTATCTAAGTTAAGGATTTACAATACTTTAGACTAATGTCTTCTATTTTGTAAAGGAATGATAATATAAGAATTGATGTGTTTTGTTTAGGAATTGAAGATCAATGGCGAAACACCAAAGCAATAAGGTAAGCAATGGATTTGAGTTGCCCTTTTGGTTGCATCACAAGAAATAAGATATGTTATTTATGCTAGAATTAAGATTATAGATTTATGAGTCATTATGTTGATAAGTGTAGTAGATACATATACTCAAGTACTTGATTGAGATTATGGAGTCATAAAAGTTATTAGAAGTTAAGTCTGAAGTTTATAGTTAGTTAAGTTAATTTGAGAATAGAATGTACGTATTAGAACTAGAATGACTTATAGTATTGGTCATTGTGGATAATAAGCACACATGTCTTCATGCATAGTTCTTGCATCGAATCATGAAAATGTTCATAAAAATGATTGATGACAACGAAATTGAAATTGAACTTGAACTGAATAGGCGATTGTGAGATGGGGGGTTTAGCTACAAGTCTGCTTAGGAGAACTACATGATGATGTATCCCTTTCCTCGACTGGGGAATTGGGTGACGATTCTACCTAAGAGTACCCAAGAATGTATCTTTTCTCTTGGACTGATGTTCTCCAATCGTTATGAACTATTATCGACTAAATAATGAAATTGAACACAAATTGAATAAACGTAAATAGGTGATTGTGAGACGGGAGGTTTAGCTACGGTTCTGCCTAAGAGAACCCTTGAGGATGTCTCTTTTCTCTTGGACTGATGTTCTCCAATTCTTTTGTATTGTTATTGACTAAAAAGGAATAAACCTAAAAAGGAAAAATTTTAATGAAAACGCATGATTATATACTATACAACATATGCATATCATATTCACAATTACTATTTTTAGATTTTCATTCTTACTAAACATTAGGCTCATACCTTATGACTTATGATGTAGGTAATGACACCAGTGGAAAATGAAGAGGAATAGTCGATGGAGGATTTTCACAATGAGATATTGTGCTGACTAAACTAAACATGAATGATCAAAGGAAAGAAATTTGTTTTATATGTATAAGGTGTAAAAAGAATTTTGTTATAGCACATTTTCTTTTGGTTTTAATTGATTTTAAAAGGAAGTTATTTCGTTGTACGTTTCGTTTTTAAAGGTTTATAATGAAAAATGAAAATATGTCGCTACAATACATCCTGTTTATCCAATTTCATCACCAATCCATAGTCAGGTATCTGCTATTATACCAATTTTTAGTTTGGAAAGATATCATCAATTGGTTAGTTAATTTCTTCCTCAAAGTTATTTCTTAACACTTAATTGTTAGCCTAAATAGTATTAGGCTTAATTGTTTTAATGATGAATGTTTTGATTGAAAATTACAAGTTGTTTATTGATTAATACACTTAATTGTACAATCATTGTATTTATACGTATATTCATTGAAAATACCCTCAATACTGGTATTAAGTTGTGCTAACATGTTTATCTAAGTCCATATAGTGTATAAGTATCATATTGGGACTTGGAAATATTAAAGAAGGCAGTGACATGCTAAAGGTTGAGCATAGTGGCATTCTAGTCGACCAAAAATACTCTGCAAAGCCTGCAGTCGAAGATGCGGTAGACAGCACCGACCGAAAATGTATACAGATTACCCCTTAGGTTTTCAGTCGAGGGAGCAGTCGACAAGATTGACCAAAAACAATACAGATTACTCGAAGAGTTTTCGTTCGAGGAAGCGGTCGACGGTGTGGACAAAGAGATTGACCAAAAAACAACACAGAGATCACCTTGGGTTTTTGATCGAGAAGCGGTCGAGCAAAGAAGAAAATGATCGACTAAAAAAGTGCAAAACACACAACGGCTGGTTTTTAACGATGAGTTGTGGTCGACCAAAAAGGATTTGGTCGACCGGTTTTACGGTGTCTATAAATATAAGATACTCCAAAGCTCATAGCTAGGGGTGTTCAAATTCGGGTTCGGTTCGATTTTTGTAAAAAAATGAATCGAACCAATCGGTTTCGGGTTCAAAATTTTCAGACCTAAACCACTCTTTTTGTTTGAGTGAACCGGATCGGTTTCGATTCAACTATTCAGTTTCGGTTTCGATTCGGTTTCGGGTTGAATCTAAATCTATATTTATTTATTTTCTCATATATATATATATAATTTATACTTGTCGATCTATAGGGTTTCCCCTCTCAGCCTTTATGCAAAGTGGATCTGGATAACATATGTATGAATTAGTAAGATAGTAGAACCCTCTACGGTTTCATTACTGTTTTCCATCCTCTACAATTTCAATAATTTAAACCATTTCAATTTCATA
>CM039484.1:5955670-6227447 GCA_022433065.1 Begonia loranthoides | reverse complement strand
GAGAGAGAGAGAGAGAGAGAGAAATAGAGGCTAGGGTTTCATATCTTGAAAAGTAGGGAGAATAAATATACAAACTTTAAGGGAAAAGTAACATAGCAAAATAGGGTAAAGTGAAAAGATTGATATACCCATACAATATAAAATTAATAAAACCTAATTTTCCTAACATGCCACACCCCTCCCAAGCCCTCCTTCCAAACCTGTTCAAGCTCCAAACAATTGGTGTGAGAGATTTGCTTTCTGCCTAATCTGTAACATCTGTTGCATTAAGCCTTGTTTACTCAAGAT
The DNA here is from genome assembly GCA_022433065.1 of Begonia loranthoides. Lineage (NCBI taxonomy): Eukaryota > Viridiplantae > Streptophyta > Magnoliopsida > Cucurbitales > Begoniaceae > Begonia > Begonia loranthoides. The sequence goes on along the minus strand of CM039484.1, from coordinate 6,227,159 downwards.
AACTCTCTCTTTCTCGCTCTCCACACTGAAAATAAATTAACAGAAAGGAAACAAAAACACCACAATATATAGTGGTTTAATCAACTAGTAAACTAACTGTCCTACATCCACTGTTAAAGACCATTCATGTTCTCTTATTAGAATACTAGAACCAAATACAGAACAATCCAATATGTTTTTCACACAAAACATCAACAAACGAGTAAATAAGAGAATGAAATAGAGAGATCAGAAATCAACACACATATGAAGCAATATGAAGAAAACAAAGGATAAAAATACATCACCATAGTTCTTTAACTGAAGAACTAAGAAAACCAAGGAATATCGTAATCCCTTACAGGCGAACTTCTAACCAAACTTCACCAAGTCCCTCACCAGCAAACATCAAAAGTGCGAGTTGGGTGTCTCTCCTTAATGATGAAGGAATCCCCTCATAATATAATATTGAAAATTTGAAGGAAGAAGGTGTCGACTTCTTCTTTGCAAGATTTGAGGGATGTGTTTCTCTTTACAAGTTTTGTTATTTTATGACTTTCCCTATAAATAAGCAATGCATTCCATATCCAAAAAAATATCAACCGAAAGTAAAAGAAGAAAAAGGGAGAGAGTGAAAGAAATATCTTTGAGGGAGAGACAAAAAGAAAAAATGTGAGAGAAAAATAATACAGATGTTTTTGTGTACATTGAGAAATCTAAGAGTAGTAATTTTCTTTTAGTGAATATCTTCTAAAATATTTAACTTCTAGAAGAATATTGTAAATCTTATTTTCATATTGCAATCTTTCTAGACTCAGTTTTTTCCTGATTTGGGTTTCCACCTATGATTCTTGGTGTCAATTTTTCCTACTAATTTTCTTACTTCTTGACTTTATATTATAATAGTGTTGAAAAAATATTCTTGATATTTTTTAATCACATCTATTATCATTTTTCATACCGCTTATTTAGTAATGTAATTGTATTATGTAGGTAAATTCTGTCAAATGAGACTGGATTTTAAGTGGGATCTTTTGTGACACCTTTAACCTTTCTTGGAAAGATAATTTTGTCAAATGAGATTGGCTGGACAGTCTTTTCTGAAAATTATTCTGATCAGAACTATCCTCGTCATTTTAGCTCTATATTATTTTTCTCAACAAGTAGTATAAGAGTCTCATTATTATGGCGGAAAGAATTGAAATTGAAAAATTCAACATATATCATTTCTCATTGTGGAAATTAAAAATGAAGGAATTATTGTGAAAGATGGTTATGCTATGGTCATCAACAATAGAGCGATAGCCATTAAAGATGAAAAATGTATCAAAGCATATGAGGATGCTATTGTCAATTTGCACCTTGCTATAGTAGATGAAATTTTATCAAGTATCTCTGAAATGACAATTGTCAAAAATATCTAGGATATTGGTACATTGGAAGTTTTCTTTCATAATCAAAACAGGTAATTAAGAAAAACTAGATAAATAATTCTCAATAAAATTAAATAATTGTATTAATTGTCAAAAAGTCTCTCTAACTATTACAATAAATATTTTTAAAGAGATTTTCAATAATAGCATAAAATGAAATATTTATGATAGGAAACTAATAACAAAGAAGTTAAATAATTAGAAATTTAGTTAATTAGGAAATGAAGAAAAATAAAAATTTTAAATAAAATAAGAAGTAACGAAATAGGAAATAATGGTTTGTTCAACATCAATCTCCTTCTCTTGAAGAAAACTCATCCTTGAGTTATGTAACTACAAATATTCTTCTTAGATTGAATATGAATTTTGTGTTCGATGCTTTAAAAATTAGGGGTGAGAATTGGTTCGGTTCAAACTGGGTAACCGAACAGAACCGAACCGACAACTTTTGGTCAGTTCGGTTCTATTTTAGTAAGGAAAAAAATTAGGTTTGAACCAAACCAAAAATAGTCGGTTCAGTTCTCGACTCTGCTGATAAAAATCGAGTAACCCAAAAACCGAACCGATAATTAAAAAAACACCCACAACCATCGAGACTTGAGCACCTTTTGGCTTTTGCCCTGCCCAAAGAAAAGCTCGCCCCATCCGAGCTCGAACTTTGCAAATATTGTACAGATTGTAGCCCATTCAAATGATTGAATTTCTCTTCTCCTTTCTCAAGCTTTGATTTTCCCTTCTCAATATCCGACTATGTCTCTGATCTTGCAACGTTTTCATCTAGGTCTGTAGATTGGCTGCCATTGTTGCTTGAGATTTGTGTGTAACGTGAGCTTTTGTCTTTTCTAGTTATTAACGACGTTGGGAATGGAGGTCTCTCTTTTCCCAATTATTAACGACGGGAATACTCCGAGCTGCTGTTACCCTCTTGTTTGCCTGCCAGGAAATGATTTCTCTTTGTGTAAACGGGTTTTGTTGCATTAGTTTCTCTTTTACTCTGTTAGATTTATGCTTTGGCCATTTATATGTATGTCCATAAATGTCAGTAGGTTAATGCTTTGGAGAAATTTTCAAAAACTTCCAAAAGTTAGTTTGCTTAATGAAATAGAGTCTAGTTATTGGTAGGGACAATGTTAATTTTTAAATTTTCTGTCGTTCTATGCACAAATCTTAGGTTTTAATTGAATTTCAAACTGTTAAATTACTGTAATGGTTATTCCATGTGTTGGATAAACAGAGGATTTTCCAGCTGAGAGGTTTAAATGTAAGAAAGTGTGGGGTTAAACTGGAATGGGCTCTTCCATGAAAAACTGAACCAAAACTGAAATCGAACCGATAAAAACCAAAACCAAGGTTCGGTTTTGGGTGTGGTTTTTCACTATTCTCAGTTTGGTTTCTGTTTGAAAAATTCAAAACCAACCGAGTCGGTTCGATTCTAATTTGGCCAAAAACTAAACCTAACTTAACCATTCCCACCCCTATTAAAAATTAAGTTTGTTTATTTAAATTTGTAGATATCCACCACATTAAGGTTTCTCAAATCACAATATGTTTTCCTTTGATTGTCATAACTTCATTTTCACTTTGAATTCATGAGTATATGGTCACCAAGTCACAACATAGTCTTCAGGGAAATTATGTCCTCTGTCTGATGAATAATTAATTGCCACGTCGATTCTCGTCATAAATTTTTCCTTTGATGCCACTAGAGATACCACTTAATCAAATTAACGAGAAAAAGGTGGTTTGTTCCTTAGGGTAGGTCAAAACCCTAGTTGGCTAGTCAAAAAATTCCCCACTGAAGTTGGAGTTGTCTCTGTCACTGGCCATAACCCTTGCTAGAGGTCTAGAAGGCTTGGATGTTCTTGAATCGGCTGAGGTTGACGTTGATACATGTGAAACCCATCATTTTCTCAAATCGTTAGATCACACCAAAGGAAGTCACAATTTCCAACCACTTCCATGCTAGTTCCCGTTGTCTAGACGTTTGTCACAATTGGTCAAAGGTGCTTTAGGATGTCAAGGCATCGCAACTGCTTGACTTGCAACGCGGTGTACAAATCTGCCTCTTTGTTCATTGTGGTTGATGTTGCTCGTTCATTTTCCATGTCAATCAACAATCTGTGGTGTTCGCTAGTCTCATTCGACAGCTGTGGCCAATTGATCTAGCTGTGGCTAGTAGCTAACTGAACCCTAAACGGTTGGTCGTCGTCTTCAGTCATATTAGAGTTTCTGGTGGAAATTTTCTCTCAATTCGTCTTCCAAGGTTTGTCAAGTTTTCTCTCTTCGTCTGATTTGCTAAAATCAAATATTTGAGTCCATCGTTGTCATCACTCTTTGTTAATCATCGTTGTTTTCAATGGTTTGATTTTCAAAGAAGACAACATCTCGGCTTCTGATAATCTTTTTGTCAATCAAATCCTAAAACTTAAATCTAAATGCATCATTTTTGTATTGATTATCAAAAAAATTATCAGAAGCTTAGATGCTGTCTTCTTTGAAAATCAGACCATTGAAAACACTAAGAAAGATGTTGAAATCACTAATGAGCATCTAGTAAGAGTTGATTCAGTGAAATCAACTTTTGACGAGGAAGATACTAGAGAATCTAGTGATCAAGTAATTGATGATGTTGACCAAAGAGAAATAAATATTTTCTCTAAATCAATTGCAAAACTTTAGCCAAAAATGTCCACAAGAGATCATCGACCATTGAAAAGATACTCTATAAATGAGTATATAATTATCACTTATGATGATGAACCCAAGTGCTAGGAGAGAGCTATGGAGCATCTACATAAAAAGAACTGGTTGGATACGATGCAAAATGAGATGAGATCATTGCATGAGAATCACATATACAAATTGGCTCAGCTTCCAAAAGGGCAAAAGACACTCAAGAAAAAATGGGTATACAGACTCAAAGTTGAAAATAAAAGTTCACAACCAAAGTATAAAGCACAACTGGCCGTGAAAGCCTTTGGTCAGAAGAAAGACATTGAATTTGAGGAAATATTCAAACCTGTTGTAAAAATGTCATTCATATGAGTGGCAAATTAGGTACGTCCTCTCATATATGGGTCCTTGATTCTAGAGTTTCACATCATATATCACCTAATTTCAATTCTTTTGTGTCTGTAAATTCTGCTCCTTCTGTGTCGGTCATGACTGCTGATGGTAATCTCATGCCATTAGCAGTGTTAATTCAGTTTGTAAGTCTAACTTGTCTCTTTCTGATGTGTATCATATTCCTAATCTTACTTTGAATCTTATCTCTATTTTTCAATTATGTGATTCTGGTTTCTTAGTTTCCTTTACTTCTTCTTCTTGTTATGTGTAGGATCCACTTTCCAAGAAGTTGATTAGGACAGGCCATAGGCAGGGGGGACTATACATCTCAGATGAGCTAAGAGTTCTTGATGTTGCATCTTCTAGTATTGATTTGTCATCTCTTCGTTTGAGTTCTTCTTCCTCTAACTTTTACTTATGGCATTCTCATATTGGACATATTTCTACTTCTTGTTTAAAGTACTTGGTCACTACGTGAGCTTTAGGAAAATTGCAAACTCATGATCTTTCAGATTGTTATGGTTGCAAACTGGCTAAGTTTTTAGCTTTATCTTTTCATAAAAGTGTTTCTGTTTCTCACGCACCATTTGATTTAATTCATTTTGATGTGTGGGGACCTGCACCTATTCCCATAAAGGGAGGATCACGATACTATGTCTCTTTCATTGATGATTGTACTCGTTATTGTTGGGTTTATCTTATTAAATGTTGTTCTGACTTTTTGGAAATTTATCATCTATTTCATGCTTTTGTCAAACCCGACATAATGCCATTATCAAATGTTTTCGATGTGACTTGGGTGGTGACTATACCTCTAATAGATTTTCTCATTTGCTTGCTTTAAATGAGACTTTCCATCAAACCTCTTGTACTGACACCCCAACAAAATGGTGTTGTGGAAATAAAACATAGACATATTGTTGAAACTGCACGTTCCCTCTTGTTATCTACCTATATTCCTAGTGAATTTTGGGGAGAAGCAATTCTTACTGCTGTACATTTAATCAACAAAATTCCATCTTCCATCACTTTAGGTTTGTCACCCTTTAAAAAATTATTTGGTCATGCTCCTGATTACTCTACCTTGAGGGTTTTTGGTTCCACTTGTTTCGTTCTTTGACCTCATGTTGAACGTAGAAAACTTTCTTCTCGTTTTGCCCTTTGTTTTTTTCTTGGTTATGGTGAGGGTCAAAAAGAATAACGATGTTATGATCCTGTTAGTCAAAAACTTTATATTTCTCGTCTTGTTGTGTTTCTTGAACATATTCCATTCTATTTTAGTCCCTTTGACTCTTCCAATCTTCAAAATTCTGATCTCACTTGTATTGAGCCATTTTGTACTGACTCAAATGATTTCCCACCTCTTTCTAATGATGATTCTCGCAGGGTTGATACTTCAACTCTACAGATATTGGTTCTCAGCTTATTGATGTTCTCTATGTTCCTACTACTTCCCAAGATGCTCCTATGGTGGTGGATCCTCTTCCTCGTTATCCTCTACGATGCAAAATGAGATGAGATCATTGCATGAGAATCACATATACAAATTGGCTCAGCTTCCAAAAGGGCAAAAGACACTCAAGAAAAAATGGGTATACGGACTCAAAGTTGAAAATAAAAGTTCACAACCAAAGTATAAAGCACAACTGGCCATGAAAGCCTTTGGTCAGAAGAAAGACATTGAATTTGAGGAAATATTCAAACCTGTTGTAAAAATGTCATTCATATGAGTGGTACTTGGATTACCTTCAAGTCTAAATTTAGAGATAGAACAACTTAATATTAAAACTGCCCTCTTGCATGGTGAACTAGAAGAAGAAATCTACATGAACAAAACAGAAATATTTGTTAAGGAAATGAGCATTTGGTATGTAGATTGAACAATAGTTTGTATAGATTAAAGCAAGTCCCACGACAATGGTACAAGAAGTTTGATTTCTTTATAGTTAATCAAAGATACAAGAAAAATTCCTCAGGCTATTGTGTGTTCGTGAAAAGATTTATGGATGACACATCTATAATCCTTTCACTTTATGTTGATGGCATATTGATTGTGGGTCAAGATAAAGAAACCATTACTAAGTTAAAAAAAGAACTTAGCAACTCTTTTGTCATGAAAGACTTAGAACCAACAAATAGATACTTAGGATGATTATCACTCGCAATAGAAAATATAAAAATTTTTGGCTATCATAGGAAAAACATATCAAGAAAATTCTTAGTTGATTCTACGTAGATAAGACAAAGTCGGTCAGTACTCCACTTACTAAACATTTCAAGCTTACTTTTGAAAAAAGTTTTTCTACCATAGAAGGAAAAACATAAAAGCAAAGAATTCCATATGCCTCAACAATCAATAACTTGATGTATGTTATGGTTTATACAAGACCTAATATTTCACATTCTATTTGAGTAGTCAACCTTTCTATCAAATCTAGGCAAAGAGCATTGAAATGCAGTGAAATTGATTCTCAAGTATCTTATAAATACTTTTAAATTAAGTTTGTGTTTTGGGAATAAGAAGCCATTGTTAGTAGGCTATAATGATGCAGACATGGCTGGAGACATCGACTCCAGAAAATCAACATCATAGTATTTGGTTGCATTTGGTAGGAGAGCAATATCATGGCAATCTAAGTGTAAAAATCAGATGCATTATCAACAACAAAAGCTGAGTTTATAACAGGTGTAGAAGCTTGTAAAAAAGTTTTGTGGATGCAAAAATTTCTTACAAAGTTGAGTCAAAAAACAAGGCAAATATATCTTATATTATGACAGTCAAAATGTTATTCATTTGAGCAAAAATCTAAGTTTTCATTCAAAATCAAAACACATAGATACCAGAAGTCATTGGATACAAGATGTATTGACCACCAAGCAAGTATATTTTAAGAAGATTCACTCAGATGAAAATGACTCAAACATGATGAAGATCTTTATTGGATTTGATAAATGTGTTTCTCTTTATAAGATTTGTTATTTTATGACAAACTTTCCCTATAAATAAGTAACTTCTCAATGCATTCTGTATATAAAAAAACACTCATCTAAATACATAATAAGAAAGAGGGAGAAAGTGAAATAAATATCTTTGAGGGAGAGAAAAAAAATTATGAGGAAAAAATAAGAGTTGTGCTTTTTTGCATAATGAGAAATCTAAAACTGGTAATTTTCTCTTGATAAATATCTTTTAGAATCTTTGATTTCTATTAGAATATTGTAAATCATATTTTTCATAGTCAAATTTTTCTAGACTTGGCCATCATGTTTTATACCTATTTGGGTTTTCATGTAAAATTCTCAGTATCTATTTTTGCTATTACTTCTCTTACTTCTTAACCGTTATATTATAACAGTGTTGGAAAAATATTCCTAATATTTTTGGATTACATCTGTTATCATTTTTCATATCGCTTATTTAGTGGTGTGATTATACTGTGTAAATAAACTCTGTCAAAGGAGACTAGATTTTAAGTGAGATCATTTGTGACTCCATCCGCCACCCCCCCACCCCAAGTCTTTACGAAAAACTTATTTGGAAAAATAATTATGTTTAAAGAGATTGTCTGGTAGAATTTTTCTTGAAAATTATCACGTCATTCCAGTTCTATATTATTTTTCTTAGCGTAAAGTCTTTTTGACTCTCCCTTTCTCTTGAGTTTCTTGCCTCTCTAAATCTTGCATCGATATCCTCTCCAACTCTCTCCTCTAAATCATAGATCTTCTCCTTATCTTTGCCAAAAGAAATTTCCCAAAAAAACTTGTATCTCACTCGATAGAATACTACTTTAACCAAAGTAATTGGGCATAAAACCATGGTTAAAATAAATTGAATTGCAGTTAGAATTAACTGTGCAGCAAGACTTTATTTTAACTACTCCACATGGTAATACAATCAGCATAATATAAGCTCAAAAACAATGAGCTACAATTTTATCAACCAAATTTAATTTAAACTACACCTAACCATGTAATTATAGTGAAAGCACAATCAAATAATCATACCAATTCAAGATAAGAGTTGTTTTACAGGAAATTATGAAATTACCATAATTTCCATTATATAAAAAACATATTAAACTATTTTGTAATTGATTTTGAATATTTTGTCACATGTTGTTCTAAGGCTAACTCTAGTATTGTGTGGCCTAGATGATGGGCATGCAATGATTCCATTTGCAACCCTCTTTCTATCACAAATTCTGGCTCATGGACAAGATTGATCACTGTTTATTTGAGTTTCCAATTTCAATAATATGTTTTCTCGCTCACATGTGCCCCGGTTGGGGGCACTATAACACTCTGTTTTTGTAAAACACGTTTTGTAGTAAATTATTATGATATGTTTTTTAAACTATCAATTAAAATGATGTTGCTTAAATTCTTTTGCTATAAAGTAATACTTTTAAAACCAACCACTATATCGTGCATGTAACACCCCAACTTTTTTTTTAAATGGATAATTATTTAATTATCGGGGTATTATGAATGACGTATTCGTAAAAATTTCATTTATTGAAATTAAATAGAATTTACTATAATTAAAATAAATATTTATTTAACAAATTTAAATTATAATATTTGAGATTTATTATAATTGTTGTATATTAAGAATTAATTTAATTGTTTTACATTAAGGAATTAAATAAGATTTATCGAAAATTAATATAGGGGAAAAATAATAGAAAATGATTTAATAGATAGGATAAATTGGATTTAATTTAATAAATTAAATCCAAATGTTAGTGTAAAGGTTGAACCGGTTCAGCAAGAACCGGTCCAACCATTGATTAAATCAATGCCCCTCGGCCATTTGCAGGAAATGAGAGCCCGAAAGAGAGAAGAGATGAGGCGAGAGATCGATCGGAGGGAGATCGCGAACGATGATCGGGATCGCGACGAAGGGCGAGGGAGCGACAGCGATGGCGGGTTTAGTGTGAGTGACGTCCAGGTGCGGTGAATCACGACGGTCACTAGCGGCTAGGGCTCGCGAATTTGGAACTCCCATGGGCGTGGTTTTTGATAATGGTTGAGGTATGTCAGGTCGATTTCTTCCTCCCCCTTGTGTTCTTATGGTCGGGCATGGACTGGGTCAATCGGCGGTGGTGATTTGTGGCTGGCAGGGATGACGATCGGCGATGGTTGGATCGGCTGGACAGGGCTTCGGTTCGCGTTGGGCAGCTTCACTGGTCCGGTTGCTCGCAGTTCTGTTCATCCAATCTATTTCATTGATTCGTATCTAGCGGTTTTGATGGAAGCTGAAGGCAGTGCGTGGAGATCATGATCCAAAAAATAAGGATCTGTGGCTGGTTACGGGATAGCTTGGTCAGTTTCAACATTTCAAACTTTCAATTTTTTTTGTTTATATTCTGGAGAGGCAGAGGGAAATGGAGAAGAATTGCTCACGGGCACTGAGAGCTGGGAGCCGAGTCTGGTGCTTTTGGGAAGGACCTAAACCATGGAGTCGTTGTCCCTGTTCTTGGTTCGTCAAAATGGTACACGTAGGTGCGGAGTCCTCGAGGATGTGAAGAAGGAGTTGACGAGAGATTTGCACGCGCAAATATATGATTGGCCAGACTATATAAAGTGAGAGACGTAGGAGTTGTAATTTAATTAAGTTTTTCTTTTATTAAATTGTATTTAAATGTTTAAATTATTTTCGTTAATTGTAATTAAAGTGTATTTAATTGTATTTCAATTTCTTAGTTCGTTATTAACGCTTCTGCAAATGTTTTTATTTTCAAAATGTTTTACTTATGAAATGTTTTAAAGTATTCATAACGGCCCGGCGTGCACTCTGTTATGTTTTCTCAAAATTTAATGTATTTTTAAATATTTAAAAATCTAAGTCGTTACAGTGTATTCATAAAATCTTCGCAGCGGAAGACTTTAACAATTAAAATACATTTCTTGCCAAAACTTTAAGTTTTAACAGTCCTTTACAAATTTCGTATAAAATATTCATTCCATAAAATAGTAAAATAAACTGTGGAATTACCTAACCACCAAGTCTTCATCATAAGTAAGCTCCCTCAACGTGATTTCGCATTTGCCATTTCTTCTGTAATATTCATACCAACAATGCAAATTTCATCTATAAGTCTAAGATTTAACAAATAATGCATGTAACCATGAACATGACATGACGTGACACTTATTTCTTTTTTTCTTTCTTTTCTTGTCTTTCTTTCTCTTTCCTTTTCTTTCATTTTTCTTTTACTTTTCAGGTATGAGTAGACTCTACAGTGAGACAAATACTACTTTTCTCCACTCTTTTAGGAGACAGACTCCACCTTTTCAGGAGTCATTCATTAGTTGTTGTGCAATTTAATGCACAATGGCCTAGCACCCTTTTGTACCAGCCAGCCCTAGGTTGCACTAGAAGCAAACTAACAAGCTAATGTCCCACTGGCCCACCCTTTTAGGGCAGCCTATCCTCAGTCACCATTTACGTACTTTTCTTTCATTTTTCTTTCTTATTCTTTATTTTTCAGATATGAGTAGGCTATACAATAAAGCACACACTACCTTTCTCCACTCTTTTGAGAGGTCACCACGTCTTTTGTTCTAAGGACGCCACATCATATTTTGGGTTAGTGGTACGAGACGCTAGCTTATGAACAAGTCCGTGCAGGCTTATCACCCAAAGCAGACAATATTCATTTTGGCTAAATGATTACTCATTGTATCATCGAACGTAAATGGAATGAAATGAAATAAATGTAAAAGGGCGTTTAGAGCTAGTGAGATTAGTGACGGTCATATTTGGTAACACCCTAGATAGATGTATCTCATCCCATGTCGGAATTAAGTGACAGTTAAGTCCAACATGGACCATATGATTTATCTTTTTTCCTGAACTCCAACGTTTGGACTAATAAGTAAAATGTAAACTGAATGACAAAAAAGATAGGTTCTTTTATGAAAACAAAAACTATATATGTTTTATAAAGTTTCATAGCATGAGTATTTTATATTTTCTATCTTTTACTGAACATTAGGCTCATAATTTAAATCTTGTGATGTAGATATGCACATGGTAACGAGGAAATAAGCAATTGGTGGAGAGCTTTTTACGATGAGATTGTGCTGGCTAAACTAAACAGAAACGGTTTACGGAAGGGATTTTATTTTATATGAACAAAATATACACTTTTAATAATAAAATAAAGTAATTTTATTATATTACTTTTTCCTTTTGTTTGATTAGTTTTAAAAAAGGAAGGTTTTCTGTTATACATTTTAATTTGTTTTAAAGGAAAAGAAAATTTGGTACAATTACACAATTTTCTGCCCAATTGTTTATTGTGTTTGAAATGAACATTAAATTACACCCCTTGATAAATTTATTATCATTAACCTATAATTGGCTTCCTCTTTTTTTGGAAATCGAACCTTTATGTTACACAAACTAATGTCGTCTATGTTCTTCGACTAGTGAAAAAACGAATGATTGCGAGAATCTTAAGTAAAAAATTAAAACAACAAAACATTGATTTTTACATGGTTTCAAATTAAACATTAATTTTCTTTGTATAAGAAACAATAAATAATCTCCAAGAAAGCTAAAATGTATCTTCAATCGTTATACATGTTTTGGCAAGTTGCTTTAATATATCGACTGCAAAATAATAGCAAAGAAATGACCAAAGAGGGAGTGAGGCGCTCGAAAAAATAAAATAAAATAAAATAGTACGAGAACCATAATTCAAGTCCCCAAAATCAAACATTGAATTTGAATGAGTTTGAGTTAAAGACATAATAAAATAAAAAAAATCTTAAATTATTGGATAAATAACAAAAAAAAACAAACTAAACTATGGACTCAGTGACAATGAACGCATTGAACAATTTTCACTAACAAATAAAATATTGAACTATGATAAATGAACTAGTCAAACATCGTTGTCACATCTTTTGTTAAAAATTTAAATTTTTTTTAGCAGCGTATAGGTCATCGTTTTGCAATAGACTTGTATATGAAGTAGTTGTAGTCAAGAACTTGCTTTCTACAGCGAAATACAAGTATTCATTATGAAAATGATATTTTCTGTAGCAGAAACATGTCTTCCGCTGTAGAAAGTAAATCTTATTCTAATGACTTGTTTTCCTTAGCAGAAGGTAAGTTTCTACTGTGAAAATGACATTTTCTACATCGAAAATGGTAACTTCTGCAACAGATACTTGTCTTCTGCTACGAAATATTAGTTTCCTCAGTGAAAACATATCTTCTATTCTCATACCAGTCAATGTATTCAAATATACTCTTCTTGATACAATAATCGAATAATTTTTAATATCAACTTCGTACTATCATTGACCTACTCAATCCTAAAGACTAGTGAGTATAAACAATCTGATATAGGGTTGAAACAGACCAATTGAAGTAATTGGTCGTGCTTACAGTTGACATTGAGTTGTTAAAATGTCAGGACACTAGGGTTGTGCTGAGAAAACTAAGACTTCACAATGAAAAACAAGTATCTGTTGCAAATAGGGGTGGAAATCGGTTTGGTTCAAACCGAGTAACCGAATTGAACCAAACTGAATGATTTTACTTGGTTTGGTTTGGTTTAAAATGGGAAAAAAACCAAATTTAAAACCGAATTGAATATAACCAAAATCTTTGGTTTGATTCTCGATTTTAATGAAAAAAAAACTGAGTAAAACCGAACCGAATCGAAATAAACTTAAATCAATGCATTTAACCTAATTCCAAGAATTAAATATTTACTATTACACTTTACAATTTTTTTTACAAAATTTTCTTAAATAATAAAACTATAATGTAATTAGGGAAAATGACAAATTAACCATCGTGGTTCGCAGTCAATGACAAGTCAACCACTATCCTTTATTTTCTAACAAATTAACCATTGACATATGGGAAAATGACAAAACCAACATCGATGTCATGTTCACTGTTAAGAAGCTGACAGGGCGCCGCGGCGTCTAGGTCGCGGCTTCCAGATGGTTCAGGCCGTGGTTCCTAATGGTCTAGACCGCGGCTTCTAGATGGTCCAGACCGCGGCATCCAGATGGTCCAGATGGTCTGGACGTCGCAATCTGGACACCGCGGCATCCAGATGGTCCAAACCCGCTGTCCTGGACTCTGCGGTCTGGACGCCGTGGTCTGGACCATTTGGAAGCAGCATCGTCCAGACAGCAGCGTCCAAACCGCGGTGTCCAGGCCTCGGAGTCCAAATGGTCAAGAATTGCTTAGAAATTCAGTGACCACCTGCTTCATGATTAAGCACCCACTTCATGATTAAGCAAATTCAATACCTCTCGAGTGGTTGTGATTCAATGCCTTCATGATGAATCAAATTCAGCGATTAAGTAACATAAAATTTGGGGAGAGTTCCTTTACGATGAAGAACTTCACGTATAAATAGTGGCAACAATTATAATGCATCTATGTGTAAAGAGATGTTTTGATTAATTTAAACCAAAAATGCAATGAAAGTATCATATTATACATTCAGTCACTACAAATGGTTACCATGAGTCGGCAATTCGGCTCCGAGCACCATCTTCTACGCCAAGTTTCAGAATTTTGGAGCTGGGTCTTCGACTTTGAAGAGAGTGAAGTGGACGGGAGTAAGGAATATTAATGCAGCTCAGGCGACTCTGTTTACAATTTCTTCATTTCTTGAAGGCGGGAAGTCGGCCGCCGGAGTTCCTTTCAAAGCCAGTCTGTAATTTGTTTTCCATAACAGCAAACGTAACAGCAATGTTGGCTTTGTCATTTTTCCATACGTCAATGGTTAATTTGTCAGAAAATAAAGGATAGTGGTTGACTTGTCATTGATCGCAAACCATGATGTTTAATTTGTCATTTTCCCATGTAATTATTTATATGATTTTAATTTATTGTGATGTAATATAAATATTTAAAATAACAAATTATATGAATTAACAAATCAATAATACATAAACGTCATATCAAATATTGTCTACACTATTTGAAAACTGAAGAGTTAAGAAAAACCTAATTTTTTTGTTTTTTTCAAAAACTGAACCGAAAAAATCAAAAACCGAATCGAGGAAAACCGAAAATCGAGGTTTGGGTTTTTTATCAGTTTTCCAATAGATTCGGTTCGATTTCGGTTTTTTATTTTCAAAACCGAATCGAGTCGATTCTTTTTCAATTCATCACAAAAAATTTTATTGAGACCTAGTCGCAAAAAATACTTTTTTTGCTACAAAAACTAGTCTTCTACTGAGGAAAGTCAGTCTTTTTCTATTATAGAAAATATATTTTTTCGTAACAGATATTTGTCTTTCACTGCAAAAAATAAGTCCTTAATTACAACTATTTCATATACAGGTCTGCTGCGAAGATATGACCTATTATTTGTGGAAAAAAATTTTAATTTTTAATAAAAAATGTGACAATGATATTTGTCTTATTTATTTCTCATAGTTCAATATTTTATTTATTAGTCAAAATTATTTAATATTTATCTTATCACTAATTTCCTAAATTATTTCATTGATGCTTCAACTTATACATTTGATCATAAGTGTATTACTCTCAAATGAAAATGAAAACATTGATAGCGTGATTGCAATAAATCTATTTGAGACTTGTGGAAGATGAATTATTTCAACTAGAGAGGAGAAGATGATGATTTATAAAAATAAAAATAAAAAATGTTTCAATTTATGAAGATCCAATTTTATGCTATGAGATTTCAATTAAACCTGAATATACTGCCATATTTCAGTCGAGAAACTATTAGAAAAAAATATATATTTAAAATTAGGTTTTATTTATTTTATCTTATACGGGTATTTTAGTCTTTTTATCTTTACCCTATCTTTCTATTTAGTTTTCTTTTTAAAGCTTGTATATTGACACTCCCTATTGTTTTATGAAACCCTAGCCTCCATTTGTCTCTCTCTCTCTCTCTTCCTCTTTCTCTCTTTGTTTCTTTGATGATTTGTATAATTTCTTGAAACACCTTTGCATAGTTTTTCATAGTATCAGAGCATAGTTCATTCCACAGCTTTCACAAATCCAACTTGCCTCAGCCGATTCATCTTCTCTTTGATTTTGTCTCTTGATCGATTGGTAATTCGTCTTTTTATCTTTAATTTATTTTGTGCAAGAGATAATTATTATTGCAATGGCCGGTGAAAAAGATGATTCTCTTCAGTCTATTAGTGTGCAATTGAATGGGCAGAATTATTCGTATTGGAGTTATGTGATGCGAAATATTTTGAAAGGAAAACGTATGTGGGGATATGTTTCTGGAACTTTTGTTAAACCTAGAGATGATCAAGATGAAAAATATGCAGAACACATGGATATTTGGGATGCTTGTAATTCTAAAATTGTTACTTGGATAAACAATTCTGTATTGCAATCAATAGGCATCCAACTTGCGAAGTATGAGACTGCTAAAGAAGTTTGGGATTATCTAGAAAGATTATATACTCAATCTAATTTTGCGAAGCAGTATCAGTTAGAGATTGATATTCGTGCTCTTCAACAAAATAATATGAGTATTCAAGAGTTTTATTCTGCTATGTCTAATCTTTGGGACCAATTAGCTCTTACAGAATCGGTGCAGTTAAGAGAATTTGCACCATATATTACTCGTCGGGAAGAACAACTTTTAGTTCAATTTTTAATGGCTCTTCGAGATGATTTTGAAGGTCTTCGTGGCACAATTTTGCATCGTAATCCCCTTCCGTTTGTTGATTCTGTGGTAAATGAGTTATTAGCTGAAAAGATTCGCTTGAAGTCACGAATTGATAAAGGTATTCTTTCTTCTCCTAATCTATTAGTTTATGCTGTTTCGCCTAAGCATCCTTCTCAAAACCAGAACAAGCCGCATGCAAAAGTCGGCCATGATGAGTGTAGTTTTTGCAAGCAAAAAGGTCACTAGAAGGCTCAATGTCCTAAGTTATTGAGTAGAACACAGTCAATGCAGCAATCAGCTCCTTATAAGTTTGGTAATATTTCGCAACAGAAATCACCCAATATGGTAGCAATTGTTCCACCCACAAATTCAGGAAGCACCACAACTCCAAGTACTACAATTGCCGCACTCACAGAGCAGTTTCAAAAGTTTATTGCCTCGCAGCCACAAGTCTTGTCAGTCCCTTCTAACATAGGTTTGCCATCTAGTAGCAAATCAGGTATGTCCTCTCATATATGGGTCATTGATTTTGGAGCTTCACATCATATGTCACCTAATTTTAATTCTTTTGCATCTGTAAATTCTGCTCCTTCTGTGTCTGTCATGACTGCTGATGGTACTCCTATGCCACTAGCAGGTGTTGGTTCAGTTTGTAAGTCTAACTTGTCTCTTTCAGATGTGTATCATATCCCTAATCTTACTTTGAATCTTGTCTCTATTAGTCAATTATGTGATTCTGGTTTCTTAGTTTCCTTTACTTCTTCTTCTTGTTATGTGCAGGATCCACTTTTCAAGAAGCTGATTGGGACAGGCCATAGGTAGGGGGGACTATACATCTTAGGTGAGCTGAAAGTTCCTGAAGTTGCAGCTTCTAGTATTGATTTGTCATCTTTCCGTTTGAGTTCTTCTTCTTCTAACTTTTACTTATGGCATTTTCGTCTTGGACATATTTTTACTTCTCGTTTAAAGTACTTGGTCTCTACGGGAGCTTTAGGAAAATTACAAACTCACAATCTTTTAGATTGTTGTGGTTGCAAATTGGCTAAATTTTCTGCTTTGCCTTTTCATAAAAGTGTTTCTGTTTCTCATGCCCCATTTGATTTAATTCATTCTGATGTGTGGGGACCTGCACCTATTCCCACAAAGGGAGGACCACGATACTATGTCTCTTTCATTGATGATTGTACTCGTTATTGTTGGGTTTATCTTATGAAACATCGTTCTGATTTTTTGGAAATTTATCATCAATTTCGTGCTTTTGTCAAAACCCAACATAATGCCGTTATCAAATGTTTTCGATGTGACTTGGGTGGTGAATATCCTCTAATAGATTTTCTCATTTACTTGCTTCAGATGAGACTTTTCATCAAACCTCTTGTACTGACTCCCCCCAACAAATGGTGTTGCAGAAAGAAAACATAAACATATTGTTGAAACTGCACGTTCCCTCTTGTTATCTGCCTATGTTCCTAGTGAATTTTGGGGAGAAGCAATTCTTACTGCTGTGCATTTAATTAACAGAATTCCATCCTCCACCACTTTAGGTTTGTCACCCTTTGAAAAACGATCTGGTCATGCTACTGATTACTCTACTTTGAGAGTTTTTGGTTCCACCTGTTTTGTTCTTCGGCCTCATGTTGAACGTAGCAAACTTTCTTCTCGCTCTGCCCTTTGTGTCTTTCTTGGTTATAGTGAGGGTCAAAAAGGATACCGATGTTATAATCCTGTGAGTCAAAAACTATATATTTCTCGTCATGTTGTGTTTCTTGAACATATTCCCTTCTATTCTATTCCCTTTGATTCTTCCAACCTTCAAAAGTCTGATCTCACTTGTATTGATCCATTTTGTACTGACTCAAATGATTCCCCACCTCCTTTTAATGATAATTCTTGCAGGGTTGATACTTCTAATTCTACAGATATTGGTTCTTAGCTTATTGATGTTCCCTCTGTTCCTACTACTTCCCAAGATGCTCCTATGGTAGTGGATCCTCTTCCTCGTTATCCTCAACGAACACGTAAGTCTACTCAATTACCTGATTTTTTCTACTCTACTTATTCAGCTTCTTTTTCTTCCTTTTTGACTATTATTCACCAAATTGTAGAGTCATCTTCCTATAGAGAGGCTGTTCTTGATCCTTTCTGGCAACAGGCAATGACTGAAGAATTCTCTGCTCTATACAAGATGAGTACTTGGGATATCGTTCCCCTTCCTCTGGGAAAGACTCCAATTGGTTCTCGTTAGGTGTATAAGATCAAAACTAAATCAGATGGATCCGTTGAGCGATATAAAGCTCGCTTAGTTGCTAAAGGATTTTCTCAGCAATATGGTATGGATTATGAAGAGACTTTTGCCCCAGTGTCTAAACATGTTACTATTCGTACACTCATTGCAGTTGCTTCTGTTCGTCAATGGCCTATCTATCAAATGGATGTTAAAAATGCATTTTTAAATGGGGATTTGCAAGAAGAAGTTTATATGGTGCCTCCTCCTGGTATTGCTTATCAGCCTGGTGAAGTTTGCAAACTAAAGAAAGCTCTATATGGACTTAAACAGGCCCCTCGAGCCTCGTTTGAGAAGTTTTCTCGTGTAATTATATCTCTTGGTTTCTGTTCCAGTTCACATGACTCTGCTCTATTTGTCAGGTGCACTTCTTCTAGTCGCATCCTTCTCTCTTTATATGTTGATGATATGATTATTACTAGAGATGATGTAGATGGAATAACTGAGTTAAAATTGCAACTGGCCCATGATTTTGAGATGAAAGACTTAGGTTCTCTACGTTATTTTTTGGGGATTGAAGTAGCTTACTCTCCTCGTGGTTATCTTCTTTCTCAATCTAAGTACATTGCTGACATTCTTGAACAAGCTCGCCTCTCTGATACTCGCACAGTTGATACACCTATTGAGCTTAATGTTCGGTATTCTCCTTCAGATGGGATTCCATTATCAGATCCTTCTTTGTATCGTACATTGGTTGGTTGTTTAGTGTATTTAACTATCACTAGACCTGATATTGCTTATGCAGTTCATATTGTTAGCCAATTTGTTGCTTCTCCCACTACAATTCATTGGGCAGCTGTGCTTCGTATTCTTTGATACCTTAGGGGCACCCAATTTCAGAGTTTACTTTTTCCTTCCACTTCTGCTTTAGAGCTACGTGCCTACTCAGATGCAGATTGGGTTGGTGATCCTTCTGATCGAAAGTCTACTACTGGCTTTTGTATATTTTTAGGTAATTCTCTTATTTCTTAGAAAAGCAAAAAACAGATGTTGTCTCTCGCTCATCTACAAAAGCAGAATATCGTGCGATGGCATCTACTACTGCTGAAATTGTTTGGTTGCATTGGTTACTTGCAGATATGGGTGTTTCTCTCTTAGACTCGACTCCCATGTATTGTGACAATACTAGTGCTATTCAGATTACTCGCAACTCTGTCTTTCATGAGCGCACAAAGCATATCGAGATAGATTGTCATTTCACTCGCCAGCATTATCAGAATAGCACTATTACCTTACCTTATGTTTCTTCTTCCATGCAAATCGCCGATATATTTACCAAAGCACATTCTACTTTACGCTTTCGTTTTTTGGTTGGCAGACTCTCGATGTTTTCTATTAATGCATCGTGAGTTTGAGGGGGAATGTTAGAAAAAAAAATAGATTTAAAATTAGGTTTTATTTATTTTATCTTATACGGGTATTTTAGTCTTTTTATCTTTACCCTATCTTTCTATTTAGTTTTCTCTTTAAAGCTTGTATATTGACACTCCCTATTGTTTTATGAAACCCTAGCCTCCGTTTGTCTCTCTCTCTCTTTTCCTCTTTCTCTCTTTGTTTCTTTGATGATTTGTATAATTTCTTAAAACACCTTTGCATAGTTTTTCACTAAAACAACACCCAAGAACAACTCATAGTTGCCAAATAATACTCAGAAATTGGGCAAGAAATTCATGAAGATGGTCAACATAGGTTTTGAAAGGATGTCTCGTGAAATTCTTCTGTAGATATGACTTTCGCCTCCGGAAATGAAAGGGCCCAAGCTCGCGCCATTGTTTCTCATTCTCTAGAGCGATTTCCAGCGTCGGTTTTATTTTGATCGAAAGCTCGACAACAGTCATAGTGTACTTGGGCTTCTTCAACAATTCTTTTTGCCAGGAAAAAATCAGAAGCATTTGTTGCGCCAAGATCCCCATTAGGTTCTTTCTTAATTATTTTTTTTATCATTAGATTGATTCTAATTTTTCTTAGCTGTTCGATTTTACCATGTCGCTTTGAAGTTGCCGGAGCGATGTTGCAAACAACCAGGTTCAGAACAGGCCAGTCCGTTCATATGAGTTGGGCTGTTCTGAAATGGGCTGATTTACAATTAAATGGACTGGTCAAACTTGGCAGGGCATATATGAAATGTATGTCGGCTACGCTGGGCGGATTCGAAATGGTTTGGCCTAGTCAAGTGGGCTAGGCTAGGCAAGTCATGAGAACTTGACTAGACTAGTGTGCAAGGTTTTGACATGAATTTTCAGAATGGGCTATATAATTGGGTTTGGTTGGGCTTTGGATTCAGACTAGGCAATACAACTCGGCTTAGCGGTGGAACTGGGAATGGAACTGTTGGGTTGTACACTTGATCGGTATTAGGTAATAGAACTGGGCTGAGCTTCCCTGGAAGATGGGTTATAGTTCTAGACTGGGGTTTGGGAGAGGAAATGGATGGTGTGGATTGGGCTATGACTAGCAGGGCTGGGTTGGACTAGAAAGGTTGGTGTAATAAACAAAGAAAAGCCGACCCAATCAAACCATGGAGAATATTGAACTTGGTCAACAATTTGACCAGGTTAGCGAACCAAACCACCCAGGATTAAGGGTGTGTAAACCGAACTAAAATCGAAGAATCGAACCGAAACCAGTCGTTTCGAGTCAGTTTTGTTTAGTTTTGCACACACAATAACTAAAATTCGGTTTTTCTTATCAAAAACTGAAATTCCCGGTCCGGTTCGCGGTTCCAGTTTCTCAAAATCAAGGAACTGGCACCGAAGTGCACCCAATTAATTAGGTTTCTTCACTCTTCTGCGTAGCGTCTTCATTCCAGCACTCACTCAGCAACTTCCTTCCGACTCCCACCGAGCCACCGAGCCCCGAGATCCACTCTTCATCGTCATCGTTGTTCGTCCTGAGTTCCTGTAGCTATTCGTCTTCATCTTTGTCCCGAGTGCAGTTTGCAGAAGACAGACACTTCACAGACTAGTTGATCATCATGATTCTATCTCAATTGTGAGTAGTCTTGATAAATTATATCTCTAATTCTACAAGATTTAGTTATTATCTATCTAATTCTGGTAAATTATATCTCTATTCTCCAGTGCATAATAGCCTAGAAGTGGGATAGCCTCTGTTAATGAACTGTCGAAACCTGTTATTCCACTTAGATTTGTTTGCCCTCTGTAGTTTTTATACCTCTGTTATTGTTTTCAGATAGTGGGTTTTATGTTGATGAAGTGTCCCATCATTTTCTACATGGTCTTGCTCTAAGCCTGCTTGTTGGTGTGTATCTAGTAGTCTTGATCATAGTTGTTCTCTAGAGATCTTGTTTCAATGATAGAGTTATTACTCATGGTTTCTACGCATGTTTTCATGATGCTTTCTGTTATGTGGTTTGAGATCTTGGTTAATGATTTCTTTTCATGCTTTCCTCGGTTGTTTAGGTTACCAATGATATTGCTACTAACAAATTGTAATTGATAGTGTAAGATGAATCATGCTCTGCATAACTAGTTGTTAATCCTTGAAGACATCATCTCTGTGATAGATTTATACTTAGACGCTTCTCTGTAAGAGTTCTTATAACCTAGATGTTAGGGTTCAATATGACCCGGATTCTAATTGGGCCAGGTCGGTTTAGCCCACATTAGAGGTTTCCTAATTCCTGCAGGATTAGGTTTTCCAATTCCAGTATGAGTAGGGTTTTCTTTATTCTATAAATATATGTTTGAGCTACAAAGCTCGTTGTACCGATTTCTATTAGTGATTTCTCTCATCTGCCCGTGGTTTTTTCCCGTCTTGGGTTTTCCACGTAAATTCGGTGTCTACTGTTTTCTCTTGCTCTTTTCTAAATCTCGTTCATTATTTCAACAATTGGTATCAGAGCAAAGTTGAAGGTTTCTAAAAATCGAGGTTTTCGATTTATCGGAGGTGGAACAATTTTGTGATTTTTGGTTTTGGAAAAAGAAATTGAAAAAAAAAATTATTTCTTATTCTGCACTGCCCGAAGAGCTACCCGCATCCCTTCTTCTCCAGCAAGCTGCCCTCCGAGTCTTCTTCCTCTAGCAACGAAGATCTGCCTTGGGTCTTCATCTCCCTAGCAATGAAGCCCGAGTCTTCTTCTCCAACGAAGAACAGAAGCTGTGCGTCGTCGATCGACTCTGTCCAGCGGCGAAGAACTAGTGTTGAGCCCGATCCAAAGCAGCACCGCCCGTCGTCGACCCGCATCGCGTCGTCGATCGTCAAAGAACAGTTTTGCCTCACCGACGGCCGAAAACAGAGAAGTAGCGCCGCCGTCCGACGATCCAGAACAGAGGAGAGACGTCGGCAAACTCTCCCGCGCCAACGTCAGTCCATCACCGGTATTTCTCACGGCGTCTCAGATTCCCAATCCGTCCAGCCTATTGAAAAACAAGGAAAAATTTGTTTGGTTGATAAATTTGCTGGATTTGGGATTTTCGAAAATTGGGTAAATTATTTCAGAATAATTTTGGCTATATGTGGTATATTTTTGGGGCTTGAATTTTGGTGTGGATATTCTATAAGATTTTTAGGGAAAAATTCTAAATTTTGAGATATGACTTCGATGAAATATGAAATTCTGATGTTGGATCGAAATACAAGGTTTCTGCTATGGCAGGTAAAGATGCGGGATGTTCTTGCTCAGATGGAATTGGACAATACGTTATTGGGGTTCAATAAAATGTCAGCGTCTTGGATCAAGGAAGAAAAATTACTAAGGGACAGAAAAGTGTTATCTTTGATTCGTCTTCATTTATCAAATGAAATTTTGGAAGATGTGTTAAAGATGAAATATGCTGCTGAAATATGGTCAACGTTGGAAGAATTGTGCGTGCATAAAACCCTAACGAGTAAGCTGCATTTGAAGCAGTGGTTATATTTTCATCATATGGGAGAAGGAACTTCAATTAAAGAACACTTGACTGCATTTAAAGAAATTGTTTCGGATTTGGAAACAATGGAATGCAAATATGATGAGGAAGATTTGGGTTTTATTTTGTTATATTCATTGCCTGCATCATACAATATTTTCCAGGATACCATTCTGTACAGTCGGGACACGTTGACTCTGAAAGAGGTCTACAATGTTTTTCTTTCAAAAGAAAAGATGAAGCACCTTGTAGTTAGATCTGGAACTCAAGGAGAGGGCTTGATTACTCGGGGTAGAACATTAGAGAGGTCCGATAAAGGGAACAGTAACAGAAAGGGTTCAAAAAGCAGATCAAAGTCAAGGAACAGAAACAAAGTTTGTTTTTTCTGTCAGAAAAAGTGGCATATTAAATCTGAATGTTACAAATTGCAGAATAAAAGAAAAGAGAAAGCTGATCAGAAGGGAAAACAACCAATGAATTCTGGTGAAGCAGTTGTCGCTGAATAAAATGATTGTGAATCATGAGGAGATCTTCTAGTTGTATCTGACGAAAACTCAAAGCATCCAAGGAGTGGATTCTGGATTTGGCCTGTACATTTCATATGTGTCTCAATAAAGATTGGTTTTCGACATATGAGCCTGTGTTAAAAGGTGCAGTATTGATGGGAAATAATTCATCGTGCAAGATAGCAGGGATTGGTTCGATCAGAATCAAGATGTATGATGGAGTTGTCAGAACACTTAGTGACGTGCGACATGTTCCCGATTTGAAGAGAAATTTGATCTCGTTGAGTACTCTTTATCTGAAAGGGTACAGGTACACCGGTAAAGGTGGAGTTTTGAAGATCAGCCGTAGTTCTCTTACTATGATGAAAGGGCAAAGAAAATCTGGAAATTTATATATTCTGTAAGGATCTACAGTTGTTAGGGATGCTGCAGTTAGTACTTCTTTGTTAGATGAATATCTCATCAGATTATGACATATGCGTCTAGGGCATATGAGTGAAAATGGGATGAATGAGCTTAGCAAAAGAGGACTTTTGAATGGTCAGAGCACAAATTACAATTTTGCGAGCATTGTTTTTTGGGAAACAAAAGAGAGTCACTGTAACACCTCGATTTTTTAAGTGAAACAATTATCGGGGTATTACCAAGAACGTACTCGTTGGATTATATATATTATAGAAATTAATGTAATCAAATATTAATTAAATTAAATTATAATATATTTTATTAATTGAGATTAATATTTATAAGTGGGAATTATTACTTAAGTGGGGTTAATTGGGTTTGTTTTAAATTAGGGATTTATTAGGGAATGATTAAAATAGAAAAAAAAATAGAAGGAAGGTGGCTGAACTGGTTCACTAAGTGAACCGGTTGGAGGAAGAAAAGACTGGCCTCTGGACATTCTTCGCAGGCGAAGACGAGAGAAAGAGAGAGGCGACGAGGGAGAAGGGAAATCGGGAGCAAGGGCGAACGGCGACGGGCGAGCTCGGGACGGTTGTACGATGCTACGCGACGGCGTGCGCGACGTCCAGGCGAGGTGGAACGGTGTTCACGGTTAGGGCTCGGAATCGGGGATTCCACGAGAGCGACTTCCGACGACAGTTCGAGGTTGGGTTTCTCTCCTTCTTTGTTGTTCTGTCGATTGGTTGAGGTCTGGAGTTGTGATTTGAAGGATGAATCGCCAATTTCCCGTCGGCAATGGCTTCCTCGCAATGGCCAGGGGACTTCGGCCGAGTGTGGTTGGTGAACTGAACCGCTCTGCCCGGTTTGGTTGGGATTGTTGTCTACTAATGCAGACAACTCCAGCTTGGAATTGCACTCTGCATTTACTGGGTGTAAATGCAGAGTGGGGAACACTTTTAAAGGCTGGAGAGATTTGTGGGATTTTTGTTGGGAAATAATTGTATGATTTTAGGTTAAAGCTTGATAGAGAAGGATGGTTGGGGGAGAAAAATCAAGAATGAGGAGAGAGTTGTGAAGAATGAGCTCTCTGGAAAGCTGGAGCCAAGAGTTGAAGTTCAATGAGAGGTTATGCTCTCTGCCCTTATCTTTGGCAGAGAGCGACTCTCTCCATTATTCTGCAACAAAATAGAGAAAGTTAGAGAGAGTGAGAAGAGGTTAGAAAGCATTACTCTCTGCCCTCCAATTTAGCAGAGAGTAATTCCTTCGTGGGCTGAAAAACATGGAAGGAAGGGAGAGGAAGACCAAATGTGAGCTGGAGATGGTGGGGTTGGCCAAAGGGTGATGCTCTTTGGTTGTGCAGTGAGTTTTTTTTCAAGAAATAGTAAGGATTAGGGGTGTCTTGGCCATGTAGACGCCCTACACCACAAGTGTGTGTGTGGGTTTAGTGTTAAAATGTTGAGTTCTGTGTTTAATTTCTTGTTATGTTTCCTTTTTATTGTTGTGAACTCTCTCTGTGTTGTTAGCTTAAATTCAATCGGTAGATTTGTGATTTAAATGCCTTAATTGTTGATGCTCTGAATTTATATAATGGACAAGTGGAAGATGAGTTATGCTTAGATAATGAACAAGACAAATGAGCTAAGTGTAAAGATATTGTTATGAATTGTCTTTTATAGTTTAACTTACAAGCTGCAATTGCATCATTGATGTTCTGTTACTATTTGGTTTCCTTACGTCCTAATCCTAGCATGTTTGGAAATTATAACAATAACACTAAGCATGTTTAGTTAGCTGATTTATAAGTAACTAACTAGCATATCTAATAGTTAAGCAATGAAGTATGTTAACCAAATTGTTAAACTAAACCTTTTAAGTAGAATCAAGCATACTAATTAGATACATGTACGGTAATCAAATGTAATAACTAGCATGTTATTTTATGTTTAATTAACTAACTAGACTACGATTATAATAAGTGAACCTTGAGCATGTTAATGAACTAGCATAATTAGTTACAGTAGTTGATGGGCATGTTAATCAACTATTTGATAATCGCAACATGTTTGACTTAGCTTGCACGTTTAATTATCCGCATGTTAATTAAATAAAGTATCAAGTATGAGATTAACTAATCACAATTATTAATTGGATTTGAACATGCTAAAGAAATAATTTCATATTAAGGAAATAATGTAAGTAATTAAAGTAGTCAACTTGGGCTTGTAAATCACTTAGGATAACTAAGTAGAATAATCACCTAGAATAAATATAGGAAGTATGTAAATGGATTAGGAAATTAACTAGAAGGATAAACATGTTAATTGGTAGTATTGTATCCTATTAATTCAAGCATGTTTTCCTTGTTAAGTTCATTGTATATTGTTTTGATTGGGTGTTCAAGTGATATTACTTGCCTTGGGTGTGCTTTCAATCCCTATTATTCTTTTATATGCGCATTTAATTTCAAGTTATTTTTATTTAATGCGCACTTCAATTTCATAATCAATGCTTTACTTTACCAAAGGGTAGAATGATAAAGAATATGAAAAGAGAATGAAGTAACGTGAATGAGTTAAGAGTCTCAAGGATCTCACTTATTATGCAAATGAATGTTTTATAATTACTTTTGTTATTGTTTTCTTGGTATTGCTTAAGATCTCGATTATGATTACATGTTCTTATTATGTTATTTTCTACTAAACCAAATATGATTAGTTAAGTAGAATGAAACCATGAAATCAACGTAGGAACATGTTAATTTATTAGGATAACTTATTAGAATAAGTGCTTAGAAATATAAACGTTGGAAACATGTAAATGGACTAGGAAGTTAAGTAGGCTAAAGAACTAAAGAACTAGAATAATTATCTTATCTTCTTGAGCATGTTCAGTTTATTGTTCATTCGCTGTTTTAATTTAATGTTGTGCTTGTTTTCTATTGTGCGCAGTTTTTTCCTTCTATTATATGTTTTACCTTATTTATATGCGTTTTTAATTATAGTTGCTTTCAATTTCTTTGAATGCGCATTTTAATTTTAGTGAATGTTACGTTATACGCATCATGCATTATGCATCATGTTAGGGTGAGAAGTTATGGCACGCATCACGATAATAGAAACTAATAGGGAGTGCCGCTTTGGGGTGGTACTCACACATGCATGAGTGAGGATAAATTATGAAAATGGGTAAAAGCGTTAAGATAATATGGTACCATCAGCTTAGCCCGGCACAGGAACTGGAAAAGAAAACGATAAAAAAGGGAGTTGGGGGGCGGATGGATAGCGGGTCTAGTTTGCAACTAGTCGAACCCCCTCCCTAATCGGGTACGGGAGTTCTAGTTGCAAATAAAAGGCTAGGTCTGATCACTATACCATTCCAAAGGAAATCTTTCAATCTCCAGCTTGATGTACGAGTAATGGGTAGCGGGTCTGGTCTGCAACTAGCCGAAGCCCCTCCTTGATCGGGTATGGGATTTCTAGTTGCAAATAAAAGGCTAGGTCTGATCACTATACCATTCCAAAGAAAATCTTCCAATCTCCAGCTTGATGTACGAGTATGAACGAAAGTAAAGTAAAAAATGAACGAATGACGTAATGAAATGATCGGTTCGGGTGGCCCCCATTGCAAAAGGACTAAAGAGAGGCATTTCACATTGCATTAAATCATTTTACTTACTAAGCCTTTGGGCGTACAGTTACTTGTGGTGTATGTGTAGGTATATATACGTGAAAAGAAATGCACAGACTTAGGAGTAAATGCGAAAGACGACGAACAAACAATTAAGCAGGGATGAAGGATTTGCACGCGCGAGACTCGTGGCTGGCTAAACTTTAATGAAAAGAGAAAACTGTTGTTATTTAATGAGGTTTAATTTGTCAGTTTCATTTATTAAATGCAGTATTTTAATTGAGTTTTTTTTATTAAGTTTCTTTTATCAAATTATTTACGCTTCCGCAATGTTTTAAATAAACGATTTGTTTTACGCTGCCGCAATTTATTTATTGGTTTTCAATACGAGTTTAACTAAATTTCAGTAGCGATCCGGGTTTGGCGTCGCACCCTGATAACTGTTTTAAAAGAGATTTCAAAGGCCTTAGCCAAATTTCAAATTTTCATGCATTTTCAAGGAATTACAAAAGTCTGGGTCGTTACAGTCACATTCACAACAGTCACTCATAGTACGAAAGAAGTACTAGATTATATTCACTCAGATCTTTGGGGTCCAGCACCGGTGTCTACTAAGGGAGGGGCACATTATATGCTGACCATGATTGATGATTTTTCTAGAAAGCTTTGAGTGTTCTTTCTAAAGAAGAAAAGTGATGTATTCATTACGTTCAAGGAGTGGAAAACATTAATTGAAAAGCAAACAGGGAAGTAGGTAAAATATCTATGCACCGATAATGGGTTAGAGTTTTGATCGAGAGAGTTCAACTCTTTCTACAGGTCAGAGGGAATTATGAGCCATCTGACAGTCCTGGGTACTCCACAGCAAAATGGAGTGGCAAAGGTTCGGTATATGATTTCAGATTCTGGTTTACCTAAGTCATTTTGGGTTGAAGCTGCTGCTACTGCTTGCTATATTGTGAATCATTCTCTGTCAAATGCTCTTGATAAGAAAGCTGCTGAAGAAATTTGGTCTGGTAATCCTGTTGATTATTCAATTTTGAGAGTATTTGGTTGTCCCGCGTATGCTTATATTGATAATGGCAAGTTAGAACTCAGATCATTGAAATGTATATTCCTTGGATACCAGTCTGGTGTCAAGGGATATAAGTTATGGTGCCCTAAATCCAATAAAGTCATATTGAGCAGAAATGTGGTATTTGATGAAGCTGCTATGCTTGGTAATTCGTCTTCTAAAGGCTTGATAGAAAAGATTGATCATCTATCTAGTAGCGAGGTTGAAGTTGAAGTTGAATCAGGGTCGACATCAGAGTCTTCGGGTCATACTAGCTCAGATAATCAGGGTGACATCGTTTCCACAAAATCACCAGTATCAGCTTCGCCAGAATATTCCATCGCTAAGAATAGACTAAGAAGAGAGATTAAACCTCCACAAAAATATGGTGAAGCAGATTTAGTTGCTTATGCTTTGAGTGTAGCTAAAAGCATTGATTCCAGTGAAGAATCGTCTACTTATTCAGAGTTCAGAAAATTCAAAGAAATTGATGATCGCCATGCAAGAGGAGATGGAGTCTCTTCAAAAGAACGGCACATGAGACTTAGTTAAATTGCCAAAAGAAAAGAAAGTGGTTCATTGCAAATGGGTGTTCAAGAAGGAAGGTATACCAGGTGTTGAAGAAGATAGATACAAAGCACGTTTGGTTGCTAATGGGGTATAGTCAAATTCCAGGTGTAAATTTCACTGATGTGTTTTCTCTAGTGGTTAAGCATAGTTCGATTCGAGCTTTGCTGGGTGTTGTGGCTATGCATGACTTTGAGCTTGAGCAGTTGGATGTGAAAACTGCATTTTTACATGGAGAGCTTGAGGAGGACATCTATATGTAGTAGCCTGAAGGTTTTATTGTCTCCAGAAAAGAAGATTATGTTTGTTCTTTGAAGAAGTCCCATTATGGTCTAAAGCAGTCACCTAGATAGTGGTATAAGAGGTTCAATTCATTCATGCTTGCTCAAGATTTCAGAAGGAGCAATTATGACAGTTGTGTCTACATAAAGAACAGTCAGAATAGGTCAGTGATTTATCTACTCTTATACGTCGATGACATGTTAATCGCAACTAAAGATATTGAAGATATCAGAAGGGTCAAAGCACAGCTGAGTAAAGAGTTTGAGATGAAAGATTTGGGAGCAGCCAAAAAAGATACTTGGTATGGAGATACAGACAGATAAAAAAATCTGGGAAATTGTACCTAAGTCAAAGGGGGTACATTCAGAAAGTTCTCTGCAGGTTTAACATGAATAAGTCTAAACCTGTTGGTACTCCTTTAGCAGCTCATTTCAAGCTTTCATCAGACTTATGTCCGCAATCAAATGATAAAATTAATTATATGTCACGAGTTCCGTATTCTAGTGCAGTGGGA
The DNA here is from genome assembly GCA_022433065.1 of Begonia loranthoides. NCBI lineage: Eukaryota > Viridiplantae > Streptophyta > Magnoliopsida > Cucurbitales > Begoniaceae > Begonia > Begonia loranthoides. The sequence continues at coordinate 6,196,920 of CM039484.1, read as the reverse complement.
TCTCTCATGTATGTTATGGTTTGCACGCATCCAAATTTATCTTACACAGTCAGTGCGGTTAGTAGGTACATGGAAAATCCAAGAAAAGAACACTGGAGAGCTGTTAAGTGGATTCTTAAGTATCTGGGTGGAACTAGTGATGTGTGTGTTCAATTTGGAAGAACTCAAGATCCTGTCATTAGATATGTTGATTCTGATTATGCGGGGGATATTGATAAGAGGAGATCTCTTACCGCATATGTTTTTACAGTTGGTGATTGTGCTATCAGTTGGAGAGCTACCTTACAGGATACCGTTGCGTTGTCTACTAAAGAGGCAGAATATATGGTCATTACAGAGACTTGTAAAGAAGCTATATGGTTAAAAGGTTTGTTTGGTGAGCTTAGTGGAGATTTGCAGATTGCAACAGTGTTTTGCGACAGTCAAAGTGCTATCTTTCTCACTAAAGATCAAATGTTTCATGAGAGAACGAAACATATCTGTAACGACTCAGATTTTTCATTCATTTAAAAATACACGAAATTTAAAAATTTTGTAAGATAATTAAAATTCTTTATAATCAGAGTGCAAACCGGGCCGTTAGAAACTATTTCTTCGTTAAAACATAGCGGAAGCGTAAATCGTTTACAAGGAAAATCTTTTGTTTTGCTTTACTGCTACAAAATTAAATATAATTTAACTACAAATTGTTTTATTTCTTACTTACTTAGCCTGGCCAATCACAAGCTCCTTCGTGTGCAAATCTTTCATCAACTGCTTTGTGTTTTGTTTGTCGTTCTTCTCGTCATTCACGTATACTTGCACCACAAGTAACTGTAAGTCTAAAAAGACTTAGTAAGGAAAAGGAAAAAATGCATATGCAATGCCTCTATTTAGTTCACTTGGAATAGATCCACCCCAAACCAATCTTTCATTACGTTTCATTCATTCGTTCATTCATAACTCGTACATCGAGCTGGAAGTAGAAGAAACACGTGTTAGATGGAATAGTTGACCGATCTCTAACCTTATGTAAGCTAGATCCGGTCTACCCATCCGCCCAACAACGCCCCATCATTCATCATCATTATGATCATTGCATTCGTTCATTTCATTTTCCTCACTCATGCATGTGAGTACCATATCGAGAGCACTCCCTATTTGTTTCTATTAACATGATGCATGTTGACATAATATAAAAGAATTGAATCAAATAATACAAATAGCAAACAACGCATAACAAGAATTGAAATAATGGAAATCAACGATGACAAGAATATTATAATTGAAAGCAATATATGAGTGAGGTGAAAACGACCTATGACACACTTGATTCTACCAAACATACAATTAGGACATAGCTAAAATAATAAACTAATAACATACAAGATATCTAAACAATTTCAACATGCACCACAGTATTACGAAAGCTTAGAAGCAACTTATCAATTAAAGGAAACATACTCAACAACAACAATTGTAAACATGTTTAAATTATAATTATAAAGTATTAAGCTAAACTAATTATGCATGCTCATCTATACTAACCAAATCTAAACATGCTTAATAATTAACAAACGGGAACGTGCTTATTAACTAAACAGTAGAATATATTTTTATTCCAATCAATTAAACATGCTTTCATTCAATTAGTTAACTTACTACCTTAATGGTCTAATTAATTAACAATGCAAAGAGAGTTCTATTTAGTTAGACATGCTCGGTTTAGTTAATTACACTAAACATGCTCCTATAATCATCATCCGAATCAATCTATGCATGCTTGAATTATGAAAATAAAACAAGTATAACAATTAAAAAGCTAAAACGAATAACAAGGTGAATTATGCAGGAAACTACAATAAAAGAATATAACCAATAGAATTTAAAGTCTCTATTAATTAATCATCATACGTGCATACCATGTCATCCTTTATTTCGTCATTCTATTCTACAACTTAACATCAGCATTCGTCCTTCATTCATCATATTTCTTTACGCTAAACATTAGCAATAAGAGGTACCAATTCTATTCCTAATCAAAACCAAGGAAAGCAATAAACATCACAACCAATAGAATACTCTGCACAAACTAATCAAACATGCACATCAAAGAAAGCAATACAATTCATACAATACTTGTGGTGTAAGGCCTCCACATGGCCACAACTCAATCAAATTCCTTACCTCGTAGCTTTAACGTGCATTAGCATTTCGTCGTTGTTCTTCTTCTTTTAATATCTCCACAAATACCTTCACAAATTAATACCATTTATCATTAATAATTATGAATTATAAACTTCTCTACCCTTAATTACGTAGTAATTCTCGGAGTCCCTTAATACCTACGGGAAACATAACATCCAACAATTAATCACTCAAACACTTCCAATAGGAGCATAAATTCCATTTAACATATTCCTTAACCAAATTCCTCAACCAAATTCAACAGAGTAATTAACCAACAACATTCAATTTCTCAAGAAATAGAGCACAATTCCAATAACTCAACATTTCCTCAACTTAGCCTCAACTAGTCAGAATTCAACCAACATAGACATTTAGCATACCCACGGCCAGCACATCTAACAGACTTAACATTTCCAACTTCCAACAATTCATTCGTAATATATACACTGAACATACTTCGAACCAATGACAACACAGAGACTATACTTAGCCCATGACAGTTAATCAAAACTTCAGAGCATCAAAATTACAGAGCATACAACACACATCCTATCTCCAAAAATCCATCCAGAACATCCATCAGATTGTAAACCAACACAAGCAGGAAAGGTTGGGTTACCTGAGGAACACCAAGAACAGCCAACAAATCCACGCAACCAACCCGAGCTTCAGTAATCTGACCGAGTCAGAACCCGCAGCCTCACCTTCGCCGACCCTCCTCTGCTGATAACTGCCAGCTCGTCGATCGTTGCCATCACGCCGTCATCGTCAAGCCATAGTCATTCGTCGCCATCGCCGGCCACCAGGAACAACAGAACGTCGGAGTCCACCTTTGCCCGACGCCCAAAGTCGACGACTCGAGCTCCAACCCGCGAAGCCGACGCATCTTCGACGGCCTGAGCCCTAGTCGCGCTTGCCGTTCGCTTGATCGGAACGCACCCAAGCTCGAGCCCGATTGCGCTCATCGCTCGTCTCCCGATCGATCTCCTCTCTCGCTCTGTTTTTTTTTTTTTTCCCATTTCTTCGTTTTCTCGCCTTTCTCCATTTCTATTATGATTCAAAAATATGACCTAAGGCCATAAAATCCTAGCCCCACTCTCTAATTCTGTTAAGAAATCGCGAAATGGCCGAAGGCCATGTGTCACAGTCCTACTTTTGAGAGACTTTTTCAGGAGGGCCGTGCGGCACTCGTTGTTAGGGGGGAACAATGAGTCAGCCTACAAAGTGTGCCAACGGCACCGAGGGCCCATGACGTTAGAACAAGCTTGAGTGTCTAACGAGCGAGCGAGCAGCGAGCGAGATTTATCGAAAGCGTCATTGAGCATAAAGAGAATAGTTTGAATGTAAAAAGCCTTTTCATTGATTGCTAGCAAATTACATTGGGTAGGGGGGTCTACGTGCAGTCATGCCTCTCCCCCTAAAGAGCATTCTGGACCATCTTCACTATGGCAGGAGTAAACATGCTATAGTGGCGAGGAGTCACTTTGCCCAAAATGGAAATAAAAGAAATACAAGTAAATTACTATAAATGGAAATAAGTCTAACTAAGCAGTAGGGGCGGCCATGGACAACACGTCCTGGACAAGCCCGGATTCTAACACCATGCGATTTTCTCTCTCTCTTTTTTTTTTCCTCAATTAAATCATTTTATAATTATTGGATTAAATCTAAAATTCACAAATTATTCTATAATTATACTTATTGAATTAATTAAATCATTTTATAATTATTCAATTAAATTCAAAATTCATAAATTATACTCTAATTATACTTATTAAATTTCGATAAAATTCGGGGTGTTACAACATCGATATTCGTTATCATTTTATTCGTGAAGTGGTTGCTCGTAGTGATTTTACAGTTAGTAAAATCAGTACACATGATAATCCTGCTGATATAATGACAAAGACTTTGCTCACACCCAAGTTCAAACATTGTTTGAGCTTGGTTGATATTAGCTGTTGATTTTGCCCAGATGGGCATTTATGGAAGATGAGGTTTTCTAAAGTTATATTTATAGAGTGGAATTTGTGTCAATGGGGAGATTGCTAGGGTTCAGTATCACCCGAATTCTAATTGGGTCAGGCCGGTTTGGCCCACATTGGAGGTTTCCTAATTCCTGCAGAATTGGGGTTTCCAATTCCAGTATGACTAGGGTTTTCTTTATTCCTATAAATATATGCTTGAGCCGCAAAGCTCGTTGTATTGATTTCTGTTAGTGATTTCTCTCCTCTGCTCGTGGTTTTTTCCTGTCTTGGATTTTCCACGTAAATTCAGTGTTCATTGTTTTCTCTTTCTCTTTTCCAAATCTCGTTTGTTATTTCAACACTAAACGTGGAAAAGTCTCTGTTAATGAACTGTCAAAACCTATTATTCCACTTAGATTTGTTTCTCCTTTGTAGTTTTTATACCTCTATTAATGTTTTCGGATAGTGGGTTTTATGTTGATGAATTGTCTAATCATGTTCTACATGGTCTTGCTCTGAGCCTGCTTGTTGTTGTGTTTCTGTCTCAATTATGAGTAGTTTAGTTTTATTTGCTTATGTTTATGTCTGAATTGATTATTTTTTATTTGGCTAAAATAAATTCTGAAATTATTCAAATTATTGAAACTGTAGATAATGGAAAGCGTTAATGAAACTATAAATAGTCGTTCTATTAACTCTATTACTGGTCAAACGAAGAGGAAAAAATCAAAAGTTTGGAATCATTTTACTATGATAGAAAGCACTAATAACAACCATAGAGCCAAATGTAATCATTGTTCATAAACACACGCATGTCATCCAACGAAGAACGATACTTCAAGCTTGAAAAAACATATTAGTTGTTGTAGAAAAATATTGGCAAGTTTAGATGTGAAGCAAAAGACTTTAAAATTCCAAAATATAGATAATATGGGATCAACTTCCAATCTTTCATCTTTTAGTAGTGCAACTTGTGGAGAACTAGTGGCAAAAATGATTGTTATTGATGAAGTGTCTTTCAAGTTTGTTGAAGGTGAGAGTTTTAGAGTGTTGTTCCAATATGTGCAACCGAAATCTATTGTACCCTCTAGAACTACGATTGCACGAGATATTGTTGGAATGTATGAGAAAGAAAAAACAAAGTTGAAAGAATACTTTAAAAACACATCTCAACGAGTATGCTTGACTACAGATACATGGACTTTAATTCAAAATTTGAATTATGTGATTTTAACTACGCATTATGTTGATAGTAATTGGACTTTGCATAAGAAGATTATCAATTTTTTTTATTGCAAATCATAAAGATGAAACAATTGGTAAAGAAGTAGAAAGTTGTTTATTTGAATGGGAGATTGAAAATGTTTTGACAATCACAGTGGATAATGCTTCTTCGAATGATGTGGCAATTTCATATTTGATTAAAAGTATTCGAAATTGGAATGAATTAGTTTTGAATGGGGAATACATGCATATGCAATTTTTTTCACATATTTTGAATTTGATAGTATGTGATGGTTTAAAAGGCCATCACAAATCTATCACGAGAGTATATCGAGCTATGAAGTACGTTCGATCTTCGCCTACAAGACTACAAAACTATAAGAAATGTGTTGAAAATGTAAAAATTGTGTGCAAAAGTAGTGTTTCTCTTTATGTGCCTACCAGATAGAATTCCACATATTTGATGTTGGAAAGCGCAGAAAAATTTGAAAAAACTTTTGAGAAATTAAAGAAAACTGATATTCAATATATTGTAGATTTGGGTGGAGAAAGACCTCCCACAACAGAAAATTGGAGTAATATTCGTGAACTTATCAAGTGTTTGAAAATTTTTTATGATACGACTGTAAATGTATCAGACTCCTTACATGTTACTGCTAATATTTATTTTAGTGAAGTATATAATTTAAAAGTTGTTATCCAAGAGTAAGCTGAGGGCGATAATCCATTATTAAGAAAAATGACTATTGAAATGCAAGGAAAGTTTGATAAATATTGGGGAAGCTGTGGTAAAATAAAATTTTTGATATATATGGTAGATGTATTAGATTCGAGATATAAAACAAAATTTTTGAAACATTGTCTAACCGCGTTAGTTGATAATGATAAGGCAAATGATTTGATCAATCAAGTACAATTTGTGATTGAAAGATTATATCTCAAGTACAGAGATGATTCGGGGTTTGAAAATTCAAAAGAAATTTGTAATACTACAAGTGTTGCAACAACATCTACAATGTTGAGATAAAAGAGCAGTTTGACCTACAATAAGATATATGAGATGTTCTATAGCCATCACGAAGAGCGCGATATTTCAAATACTATGACAGAAGTTGATCAATATTTATATGAAGGGTTGGAATTATTTTCAAACAAACAAGATATTCTAATATGGTGGAAATTGAATTCATTGAAATTTTCAATTTTAAGCAAATTGACAAAAGATATATTGGTTATTTTTATTTCAACTGTTGCATTAGAGTCAGCTTTTAGTAGTAGATGGCAGGTATTTGATTCATTTTGCAGTTCTTTATCCCCAAAAACTGTCAAGGCGGTTATTTGCACTCAAAGCTGGATTCGATCATCAAAACATCAATCAATCAACTTTAATGATGATGTGGATGATATTGAAAAATTTATGTTTTATATTGATAGTATGTTTTTTTTATATTTGTTTTATTAATTACTATTTTTATATATTTGTTTTGAACTTTTTTCAGAGATTATATCAATTAATGAAGATGATGAAGTGAATTAGTCAGAATTTAATAGTGATAACAACTTATAACAAGGTATTTATATTTTTGGTTCATTTATATTTTTTTGTAATTATTTTTTTTTTCAACTAATTACTTTAAACTTATTTTTTTCCAGTTTATAATCCGAAATCTGAAGACACTAGACAATGCGAAATGCAATGATAATTTTTTTTCGGGTGATATATCCGAAGTCTTAATTTTTTTTTAATTTTAGAATTTTTTTTTTTTTGGTTTTGTAACTTTACTTTTTTAGTTTTTATATTTATTTTTTATTTTTATATATTTGTTAGTTTAGGGTTGTTTTATTTATAGGGTACCGTGTGGATGGTGTGAATTATATGTTTTTTTTTTCTTCTTTTCATTATCATACAGGCTTTTTTAACTTGATAATCTCTGTTAATTTGCATAGAAACAAAGACTTTAGATTATAGATATTTGATCATAAGGTATTTGCTATACTGTAAGCGATATTTGTTATACTGTTATTTAAACTGTTATTTTACTAAAGTCCCTGTAAGCAGTATTTCCAGTGATGAAACAAGAGCATAAATGTAAGTGGGGGCCTTTATTAGATATGGAGGATAATATATAGCAATTACAATAGGAGGAAGAACATAAGTAGTAGTCATTGTTATACTGTTATTTAAATTGTTAATTTTTGATTTTATTTCAACTGTGTATACTATTATTTAACTGCGTCATCTAAAACCCTAAAAGTATTTGAAATTTGAGTTTTATTATAAATTTTAAATAAAAAAAAAATTGGAACTAAAATTGAAATTTCGATTCGGTTATGATTTTCTCTGTAGCTAATTTCAATTTTGTTATACCAAAATCAAAATTAACCAGTTTGATTCGATTCCACGTCAAAATTAGATCAAACCCGACTGTGCACACCCTACTCAAGATAGCATCCTCAAACTCCTCCAGTAAATTTAACCAAAAATTGATTTTATATTAAACAAATGAAAAATCTTAATTTTTATATTTATTAATTATTTTGTCGTCGTACGTGGCCATTTGGGTCATTGTAGAAGGACGGTTAAAGATGGTAAGACTACAGTGTAAACTCAGAATAAAGAGGAAGGGAAAGTGACAAGAAGACGAAGACGACAAACACAGAAAGACAGCGTGGGCCTCTTAAGATCCCAACCTTCCAACGCAAGCATTCGTTCGAACGTCTTCGTCAGTTTTCACCGCTCACATCCACTTCACTCTCCCTCACTTCATCCCTTATCCCAGTTTCTCTCTCTCTCTCTGTCTCTCGATCCTCCTACCTCTCTCTAACAATGTCAGTATCATGCGGTGTAGAGTGCGTCGTGATAGCCGGTTGTCTGCGCTGGGCTTGGAAGCGCTGCACATATATCGGCTCCTACGATAGCGCCACATGGACCGAAGCCACTTCTGAAGAATTCGACCCCGTTCCTCGAGTTTGCCGCTTGATCCTCGCCGTTTACGAGTCCGATCTCCGGAACCCTCAGTTTCCTCCTGCCGGTGGCTACCGTCTGAACCCAGAATGGGTCGTCAAACGTGTTACCTACGAGCAAACCCTAGGCCACGCACCGCCTTATATTATCTACGCCGATCACGACCATCGAGAACTAATTGTCGCAATCCGAGGTCTCAATTTGGCGAAAGAAAGTGATTACAAGCTGCTTTTGAATAATCGGTTAGGGATGCAGATGTTTGATGGCGGATATGTTCATCACGGACTCTTGAAATCTGCGATTTGGTTGCTGAACCAAGAGTCGGAGACGCTGAAGAGGCTTTGGGTCGAGAATGGGTCAGACTATAACTTGGTTTTCGTCGGTCACTCACTGGGGTCTGGTGTGGCTGCGTTGTTGACTGTGATCGCGGTGAACCACGGGAAGCGGTTGGGCGGAATTCCGAGAAGTAAAGTCCGGTGTTACGCTGTCGCTCCGGCCAGGTGTATGTCGCTTAATTTGGCCGTCAAGTATGCGGATGTGATACACTCTGTGGTGTTACAGGTGAGGAAGAAACTCCATTGGTTGGTGTATTTTTGTTGAATTGATGTCTCTCTTTTCCAGGATGACTTCTTACCCAGAACACCAACACCATTGGAGGATATATTCAAGTCCATTTTTTGGTAAGTTTGGTTAGTTAATTTTCTCAGGTCTAGAAAATTCAAGTATATTTTATATTTTCTTAATCCTTGTTTAGATTATTGGCATGAAATTATTTATTAATATCGCTTAACCCAGGCCTAAATGCTTTGGACAGTTTGCCTTGCCTGATATTTTTGGTTTGCTTGAGGGACACCTTCATACCAGAGGGTAGAAAGCTTAGGGATCCTCGCAGACTTTACGCTCCTGGACGAATTTATCATATTATCGAAAGAAAATTTTGCAGGTTCTACCCATTTCAAACTAAGTTGTCCTCGTATAGTCATCATCTCTTTCAACTTGTTGGAAATTTTCATATTTTAAACTCTTCTTGCCCAGATGTGGGAGGTTTCCCCCAGAGGTTAAAACGGCCATTCCAGTTGATGGACGATTTGAACATATCGTCTTGTCGTGCAATGCCACGTCTGATCACGGAATTATCTGGATCGAAAGGGAGGCAGAGAAGGCCTTAGTGGTAAGTGGAGAGTGATCTTGACATTTATGGTAGTTCCCCTTATAAATACAAATATACAACTCCAGTTTTTGATGTTTTGAGTGAATGCTTAAACTAGTTGTGGAGATTTGTTCTAGATTATCTGGTCTTCTCATTCCAATTGGATTAAATTTTGGCAACCATTTGCACCACACAGAGAATGAGGGAAAGCAGTCCACAGACAGTGATGGCTGCTCCAAAAGTTCAGCGAATAGAGAGGCTACAAACCCTGGAGAAAGAACATAAAGACGCGCTCGAACGGGCAGTGAGTCTAAACGTCCCACATGCAGTGACCACTGCCGAAGATGACCCACCTGTTGTCGAAGAAAAGCCAGCCGAAAAGCATATCGAAGAGTCCTCAAAACCCATGTTGAAGTCTGGAAGGACCAATTGGGATGAAGTTGTTGAGAAGCTTTTCAAGAAGAGTGAAACAGGGGATCTTCTTCTTAAAAGAGAAGCAAACGAGGCTCAATCACAATGAAAACAACACCACGCTTTTCCTTTTCGTGAGTTTTAAGGTTAGATTTCTCAGAATATTTGTTATTTATTCTTTACTCGAACGTTTTCTCTACACCTTTTGTTACATGTATATAATATGATCAATCGAGGGGATACCTCCCATTAAAGAGAGAAGAAATGCCTTAAAAGTTTGCAACCTTCCCAAGAGTAGTTACACTAGGTTAAGATTATAATGAGTTGCATACTAATAACCTATTTTAATGGAGTACATTGAAGTAAATATGATTATTTGACTGACCGAATAATTTTTTATCCATTTCCATTTGGAATAAAGAAAAAAATTAAAGTGTAATTAACAAAAAAAAACTCTTATAAAATAAGAGACAAACTACACTTTAAACTATTTTTGTGAATAAATTAAACTATGCATTATGAGAAATAAACAAGATAAATTTTACAGTCACGATTTCTGTTAAAAATAAGTCTAAACGTCCATCGTAGACCACTTTGTCCACGGACGTGAACAGGTTCGTGGCGGATGAGAATAGGTTCCCATATTATTATAGTTGGTATAGAAATTGGGTGTTCGAGGCACGCAAGGGATCCACGAACATGTTCACGAAGAAGCGTCCACAGACGTGATCGGTTCATGCATACTTAGTTTTGGAAAGATGGATGACCACACATGAGGTGAGTCCACATAAGTGTTGGTAACCATGAATGTATTTGTCTCTACGAAAATATTGGTGTTCATAGATATTTGGTTTCATAATGACACGTGATTGCGCATGAGTTGTATCTACAGAATGTTAAGTGTGAGGCAACTATCCACAATGGACACATAGGTTTTCGTCGCGGATATTCGCTCGTAACTTAACATTCCAAGGACACAACTCATGTGCAGTTACATGTAGAAGGATATGTTTGCGGATACTTGATTTTCAAAGGACACATGATCGTGCACATGATGAGTCTGTGGATACTTATTTTAGGAAGGACGAGTGTCGCATATAAGGTGTATTTGTAGAAGTGTTGGTGACCGCGAGTGTGTTTGTGTCTGCAGAAATGTTAGCGTCCGCAAATATTTAGTTTTGGAAAAACACGTAGTCACATATGAGTTGTATCCACGAAATGTTAAGTATGAGGTGAATATCCGCAACGAACATGCAGGTTTCCGTCGCGGATATCTGCATCACACTTAACATTCAGCAGACACAACTTATGTAGCTATGTGTCATTCTGAAACCAAGTATCTGCAGAATGTTGGTATTCACAAAAGAATATGTATCTGTGGAAGTGTTGGTATCCGTAGATACTTAATTTTAGTAGGACAAATGGTCGCACACATGATGGGTCCGTGGATACTTAGTTTTGGAAGGATGGATGACCGCTCATGAAGCGTATATACTGAAGTGTTGGTGACTGCGAATACATGGTTTCTGAAAGACACATGGTCCTGCATGAGTTGTGACTGCATAATGGTAAGTGTGGAGCAGATATCTGCAGTGGACGAGCAAGTTTCCACAGTAGATGTGTGGACGTTCGAGGTTTTGATCCTTCTTAGGAGCGGACATTTGGATTCTTTTATTTTTTTTGTCATATGGACGTCCGTCATATAAGTACAACCATCCGCCTTCATGTAATGGGGTATAATCAGGCGTCCGTCCACAGACATAAGGAACATGTTTTTTAATAGAAAACGTGATTGCAATGTTTACCTTGTTCATTTTTCATAGTTCAAGATTTTATTTGTTAGCGAAATTAGTTTAAAATTTGATTTGTCACTAATCATATAGTTTAGGGTTTATTTTTGTTAATTATCCAAAATTAAAATAAAAATAGTTTGAGCCAATTATTAAAAGAAGAGCTCTAAATTTAAAATAAGCAAATCTGCATTTTCCAGCCCATTGTATCACACAAACATGTGCTCAATAAGAATGATAGTGTGTAAGCCCACCCTATAAAGACCAAGGATGACCTAGGTGTGAGTTCGCCCTATATTAGTGGAAGTGTATAATCACACATCATTTGGAAGAATAGAAAATGCATGGTTTATAAGTAGGGTTCCCCTCCCTACCTAATACAACGTGTTTTGGGCTAATCTCAATAACAAAACTATGCGGGATTTGGTCCAAAGCAGACAATATTGTACTGGGAGCACCGGGAGATGTTACAAATGGTATCAGAGCGAAATCCCAACCAGAAGTGTAGCCGACGAGGACGTCTGGTCCCCAATGGGAGGTGATTGTGGTAGCCCTCCCTATGAAGGCCATGAATATCTCAGGTGCAGGTCTAGGCCATATCAGTGGAAGTGCACAATCTTATATCGCTTGGGAGAATAGAAAATGCATGATTTATACTGGGAGCACCGGGAGATGTTACACTCTATCGCCACCAAGTGCACAAACTTACACACTAGGCTGACCTTGTGGATTGCAAATCTTTCAAGACATAGTTGCACGACATTTGTAGTAGAAAACAACAAATTTGAGCATATTATATCCAAGTTGGAAATATTCAAATAAGTCATGCTTCCCTGGGAAATCGTTGGCTCTTCGCAATGGCTGATAAATGCAGAAAAGATTACGAATATAGAACAAGATACTCTTGTTACTTGTCAACACTGAAAACAATCCTATGGCACCAGAGATTTGTGAAAGTAGATGAACCGCAATTAAGTTCTTCACCAACAGCATATATTATTAGCATATCATATATAGTTTTGAGCTTGGCTTAGCAATTGAGTAAGACGATGGCTGTGCATTCACTCTCAAAGGACCTCTTCCATTTAAAACACAAAGCGGTATGCACATGTTAGATTTAATGGAAAAATGAACAATGACTAAAGTGATGATATTTGAAAGGTTTATGTTTGATTTGTAAAAAAAAAAAATAGTTTAAAGTCTAATATATAAATAGTTTCTAACATTAAAATCTAAATTACATTTTACCCTACCAATAATAGAAAAGACTTTACAAAGTTGGATTTGATGGAACTAAAAATTGGGACATTGTCGATAGATTGCATTTTTATAACATTCTAAAAATAATGGAAATAAATTCCGCCCAATGTTTCGAGTGACAAATAATACCAAATAAAATTATGATTTAGGGCAATAATCAAAAGAATGTACAAGCATTAAAATCCTAACTTCGATTCAATTTGCATATGGAGCAACGGATCTAAAGTTTCACTCTCAAGTGCAAAATCACATAATTTTCCTTCCAAAATCAAACCCATATTCAAATCTCAAGGAAGAATACTGAACTTCCATCTCAAGAACACCATTATTTCTCTATCATACTACAAATCGAAATACGTTTGGGAAGATTTGTCACAAAAAAGAAATGTAGTTAAGTAAAAATGATAATCTCGTATCTAGGATGATCAACGCCCCAAAAGGGACCTGAGACAAAGCGAAGAACGATCTGATTCAAAAATAAAAGGCAGGTGTCACGACCCGGTTTTTCTTTCTTAAAATAAGCATTTTTAAAAAACATTTTCTTTGGAAATCGCATAAAATTAAAACTTTTACGTAGCAGAAGACTTTTCATTTTTAAAACCATTTAAAGACTATAAGTAAAACCCTTTTCTTAAAAATCTTTACAACTTGGAAAACTTTGTTTAACTTAAAACATTAATCACTTTATACATTTATTAATATCTTTACAAGACCTTTTACATTTTCTCTTGATCTTTTTCCTAGACAGCCACAAGGTCTGCGCATGCAAATCCTTCATCAACTACTCTTTAACTCGATCTCACATGTACCTACATCACAAGACTTAACTATGAACCTAAGATTCAGTAAGTGATATAAAATATGCAATGCAGCTTTTAAAACACATATGCAGTTTTCTGTTTTCGTTTTTGTTTCCATTTCCTTTACTATTATCTTGATCTTAACTTAACTATTAACTTGACTTTAGTTCCTTGATCTTGATAGGCGTTAGAGATGTCAAAACTTGATGGGGAGAGTGGCCAACTCAAGACTTCACATCACGTCACACCTATTTACGTTTATTCACATTTCATATCCATTTCTATTTCCTTTTCAAAAACCATGCATAAAACTATTTTCGTAATATTTTAAAAACCATGATGCATGAATGCGTATGAATGCATACAATTATATATCCTCAATTTAATCCTCAAAGCATGAACAATATGAAATTCCTTAACTAAAAGAACTTAAATCTATAAATACATCATTAAAACAACAAGCAATCACACAACAATACATCCTCGAGCAGTAGCAAATCACAACCTATTAATCTAGTAAATACAGGCAGCAAACAAGCCTTAACTCTGGCGATATAGGCCCCAAGACCAAACATATCACTTATTTGGCATCCTTAAAGCTTTTAGCACATAAGTTCTTCCTCTTCAATACCTTCAAAATTAATAACATTTAATCATTAGCTTCATTTCTTTAACAATCATTCACAAAGTTTCATAAACCATAACACTTAACAATTTCTATCTATTTATTTTCCTTAACACTATAACCAATAAAAGAACAACCTTAACTTACAGAACCTTAAACATAATATTTTTCTTCACTTCACTAATTATCATATACGTATACAACAAATGCATATACATATTCCTCAATGTCCGAGAACAATATCCTAAAAGTGCAGAACAACTAACCAATAGAACACTCCACATATCAGTAGTTAAATCTACTTATCTTCAACAATAATCATCAACAGAGAATAAAATCCCAACAGAGAATAAAATCCCAACAGAGAAGCATTACTAACATTCTTCACTCATATCTTCCACTTTCATTCCTATTAAATCCATAACAGAAGCAAGCAGAGAGCCAAAAACCCATTAAACATTCACATCTTTTACTTTTATCATGACTTTTACCTAAAAATCTACAAACCACAAAGGAAATCAGCATTACCTGAAGCACACCTGAGGAAGAAGGCAGTTCTTCCATCTCCTTCTTCTTTCTTCTCTACGTCACTCTCGTAGCTCCTTTCTCTCTTAGTTTCTTTCTCCAGAGAGCTTCCTCACTTTGTCTCCTTCAACGAACTCTCTCTCAGCTCCCTTAATCTTTCCCTCTTTCTCGCTTCCTCGTTCTCTTTTTATTTCTTCTCAGAAAAAGCGTCCCTCATACACTTCACCTCTCCCCAAAATATCTCACCTAACTTCTCATTTATACTGCCATCTGTAAAGGAAGGACACATGGAAGAAATCCTAGAAAACACAGCCTCGGGATTCACATTTTCCTTTGGGTCGGATGATCAAGCTTCTCCTATTTTCGACTGACACAACAACTTAAAGCATAGCCTTCAGAGACTGCAGTGGAGCTGGACGATCAACGATCGACCGCTAATCTTCACAATTAGCTACAAGCCAAGATTCCCAGTCGATCACTGATAGAACGAAACAGTGCGAAAAACAGTTTCTGGCAATTTGCAGTGAGGCTGATCGATCACATGATTAACCACCATCCAAAATTCTCGGTTGATCACTTTCCCGACCAGACCAATGCCGCTCACACACCATTTTAGCCACTTCCATATTTTCGCCAAGCACAAACGATTGATCACTCGATCAGCTGATTTCACATCGCCCAACTATTTACATGCCACTGACATTTTTGCTAACTTAACACTTTCTTTACCAATTTAATAATCTCCTTCACTGCTTTAACAACTCTTTAAATCATAAACCACCATTTACTCAATTTATCCTCAATTAATCCATACTTAGAACCATGAAAAGCTAGGATATTATAATTCACAATAAAATCATTCCATAATCTCTAATAATTCACAATTATTATTATCCTTACTCTAAGCTTAATCTGACCCAAAGATTCTGGGTATTATAGTAGCGAAAAACTCAAGTTGACTAAAATAATCAAAGCCCGAACAAAAAGAGGATAAACTCATAGTCCAACAGTAACATCAAAGATAAACAGTAATATAAGTGAAACTATGTCAACCCTTAACTTCATAACAAAATCTCTCGAAAATAACAATAACTAAAAAGGAAAATAAATTGTCGAGTTCACTCCTGCTCTGGCAACTGGGAATCTTTCAAACTAAATCCTGAAATAAGGGAGGAGTCATATGAGGCGAGTCTACTAACTCAGTAGGGATAAACTTTATGTTCAACAATATAAATAAAAGAATATGTAAACATGTCAAGTTAAAACAAGTTATGTAGTATCGAACAAAACACAGTATGATACATTTTCAAAACAACCCAATATAGTGTAGTACCTAACAAAAAATAACCCACTATTGTAAATTTCAATGAAAATGAAGTCACTTACAAACTCCGAGCATATTATGTCATCAGCAGTAACAATAAAGGCGATACTCGACAATCGCAATCACCACGAATGACCCTGATTAGATTTAGAGTTTTGTTTATAGGGACACAACACATATAACTGTCTCATTACTCTAGATAACAATAACAAATAAATACATCCTTCAAAAGTCAAATGTGCATAAGGAAAAACAAGACCCCCGCATAGGTCAATCAAACTTTATTCATACGATCTAGTTCTTCTTCAGCAATGGTTCTTCTCTTGTAGTCTCTCTCAAATTCATAAAGGAAAATAGTTTTGAGATCAACACCCCACATAAATAGGAATCCACTCCTTTGAAATTCGCCAATTTGTAATGTTTGTGGGGTTAGGTGACCTACCCCAATTATGATCATTGACCTTGGCGAATGAGTGTTTCGTTAATTTAGCTGAGTGTCTCCTCCTCCTCATCAATGCATTGGTCCATCATTTCAACATTTTTTAAAAAAATTCAAACTCTTCTCTGTCTATTCGCTCTTTGTTCAATTTCCATTCTAAGGAGAAAAGGGTGTTCTGCAACCAGCAAGCCCCGAGGCTGAGAGGGTCAATTTTGGTGAACAACTTTGAACTGTCGTCGAAGGTATGAAAGGGGTGTGATTCTCAGACATTCTGATAAGGAAAATTTTGAACTCAAGTCTCCGTTCACTGTGTACTTAGGAATTGATTCTTTTGGATTTAAAGTTTGGATTGATAGATGGAAAAAAGTTGTAATCTTGCACAAAAACTAATTTTGTTATATTCTAGAATATTTTGGTTGGTTTCGATTAGAGTTTTGCTGAGAAAATGGAAAATTTGGAGAAGAATGGACGTTATCCAATTGTCTGGTTTGTCCAGACTAGCCAAAAATTCACCAACAGGAGTGTAGGCTTTTGTGGCGGGAGCCCATATGTAACACTCCAAAATTCATTTTCCCTAAAATTTTAAAACTCAAAAATTTCCCCTAAATTGATTGAAAATTTAGGTTAAATTAATTTATTTAAAACTCTAATTAAAATTCTAGAATTTCTTGAAATCATCAAAGTCTTTAAGTAAGTGGAAGAAAATCTAATATTTATTAGGGAATACCTAGTTAATTAATTTTTTAGTCAAATATCAAATAAATATATCCATTGGAATACAGAAATAGAGTTGAAAATTTCTACAAATACAATAACAAAACATGTTTAAATACTTTTATTAATGAAAGTACTAACTTAAATAAAATTTCAACAATATCGTTCAATAAAGTTCCAATCATGATTTATTCATAAAAGAAAAAAATAATATTTAAATAATTAAAATCATTATTCTGACCAGATGATATCTTCATCTATAAGTTCATCTGCCTCTGGAATATCTTCGATCAGCCCAAATTCACCTTCTGTTAAAAATTCACCTACATCACAAAACTAGAGGTGAGATAAAATCAGTACGTAAAAATATATGCATAATTAAATTAATTTCATGCATTACTGAATTTCAATGCTTAAAGTTATATACTGTTTGGAATTCATTTTCCAACTCTACTAAACTTCAAGCTTTCATTAATCATCGCAAGGTTTCATGCGTTCAGGCTTTCATTAGTCATCTCAAAATTTTTATGCATTTAGGCTCTCATCATTAGCCATCACAACATATTTTCCGTCAATTCCATCGAATTCACTAGCATACAAGATGACTTATTAATTTTTATATTTATTTAATTGTATGTCAATATATAATCATGCATGTACAATTTAAAATATTAGGATCAAAATTATAATACCATGATTTCCTGTAACGAAATTTAGTAAGGATAATTAAAAAATTAATTGGGTGTAATAAGATTATTTGGATAATTATTGTAGAATTTAAATTGGACTCGTGATAATCGTTAATCGGTATTCAAAATAAGCCAGAAATTAGAAATGGGTCGATTAATATATGGTATGTATATTTCACATATATTTATATATTAAGTAAGCAAATGAAATTAAGAAAAATAAAGGAGTGGAATTAAAATGAAAAGAAAATGGGTAGGATTGGGTTGAAAATGGGAGATTGAACTTGTTGAATCGCCAGTTCGGTTTTGTGAAAAGAAAAGAGGGTTAAAATGGTGAAGTGAACCCGCGGCGAAAATTTGCAGAAAGAGAGAGTGAGAGGGACGCGGGTGAGACACAGAGAATACGGCAGAGGCGAAGAGCTCGGGAGAACTATGGCGAAGGAGGGGACTTCCGCGGAGGGTTGGGCTTCGCGATGGAGCTGCAGGTGTCGACGTGAGGAGGAAGTGCGATGAAGCACAGGGCTAGGGCTCTGAAAAACCGAACCCGCGGGACGACTGAAACGGATCTCCCACAAGCTGGAGTTCTACATCGCCGAACCAAGTCGAACGTTTGGCAAAGTTGGAGGGGGGTTCTGAGTGGCAGCTATGGTGAACTGTCGACGACAGTGTGAGGTAAGGTTCCCCTGCATTTTTGGCTGAGCACTGTAAAGTTCCTTGGTTCTGTGGTTGGACGTTGGATTCAGCTTTGATGATGGGTTTTGTTTTAGGATTTCTGTAGGGAATGGAAGACAGTGGTGGAAAAGAGCAGAGAAGAAGAAGAAAATAAGGGTGAACTGTTCTCAGCTCCTGGGGTCTTCAGGTATCTTGCCTTCCCTCTTGATTTTTATGGATTTTATGTGATTGATGCTCTCTGTTTATTTATGAACATTCGGTAGATGAATGAAGGATATAGTGCAATGTTTGGTCAAGCTTTGTGATGCCTCTGGACGTTAAATTTATTCTATTGTTTGGGGATTTTGCTCTTTGATGTGCTTACAGCTTACTGGTTATTGTTGGAGGTTGTGCTTTGTTGGTTTTAAACTGCTCTCTGTTGTTTGATTAAGCTATGGTTCTGTCCACTATAAAAATGTTGGGTTAAGGATAAAAGATAAATTGATTATGCTGAGGGAGTTGTGTCGTTTATGCTCTCTGATTGTTATGGAATAAGTTATGGCTGTGTGCATGGATTTATAGTTGCCAATATCATTATAATTGCTCACTGGTGAATTTGGAATTCACTTGAACTTAGGTTGGTTAAGTAATTACAAAATGGATATGTACAGTTGAGGTGTTATTGGACATGTTAGAAAAGCTATCCATTATTGGAATGAATATATTCTGGGCTAGCATTACTATTTCCAAATGTTATTGGGTGCGCATGCTTATAGGAGCTATGTTCCGTTTATGATAAGCTGTAAGTAAGTTAGAGAGGAAGGCTTTGAAATAAATAGAGAAGTTGTTTATAATTTTGTAAATTTGGTATAGTGTAAGCTGTTGGGCATTTAGTCTAAATTATGGAAACTGTGAAGTTAAAAGAAAGGTGAGATAAAATTATGATGATAAATGTTAATGGAAGCTCTTCGAGTTAACCTCTGTCTTCGGGTAACTCCCTGCTTCTTTAATGGCTTATGGATTTATGGATATGACTATGTGTATTTACTACTTTGTTGGTGATAATTAAGGATAGTAAAATATATTGGGGTTATCTATTGAGTTGGGACTTTATGCTTCTATTGTGTACTACTTCGAATGATATGCATGGGAGGCTACTCTATTATTAGTTCACTGTTTTGATGGGAGCTGAGACTCTTTTCTGTTATTTGGTTAAGTGAATTAAGTGGTATTTGGATTGTGGAATCCTATTAAGTAAATGAATAAAGAATAGTGGTATCGATGATATATAAGTTATTAAGTTGTGACTGTTAATAATTGAATGCTATTAATGGTGAAGGTTTTGTGAAGGTGTTAAGAGAAGAAGGACAAAGTGCTGATACGCGTTAAAGCTTCGAGATAAGAAATAGGTGGAGTTGTGACTAGTGGAGGCCCTACACCACAAGTAGCGTCTCGTTTGTTAATTGACTGAATATATTCTCTGTGAACTGTTTAGTTTTGCTCCTGCTCATATAAATTCATACTACTCAATATCTCACTTTGTATACTGGATGATATTGCTCTTTGTTAGTTCATAACCTCTGCATAATTATACTTCCCGCTATATAACTACCCTGTTAGTTTGGTTGTTGGTGCATGAATCTGTTAATTTAAGCAATATTATTCTCTGGCTTATTAATTAGAGTAGCATTGTTAGTTTAGCTCTCACGTATTGGTTGTCTATCTTAATCACTCTGCTGTTGGTTAAGAACACTAAGTTGCCATAGTAAACATCCATGCCAAGCATCTCTGTTAGTAATTGCTCAGTTTATTTCTCTGCTATTAATTGCTTAATTTGGTTCTCTATGATTAGCTGTTTAGTTAATTCTTGCTATTAGTTGCTAATTTAAGCTGAGCATATCTAGGATTTTGAATATTGCTACCATTTCCTTTAATTACGACTTTCCTTAATTGCTAAATATTGTTACTACTTTCTTTAACTGTTGAGCATGTATAGGATCCAATGTTTGCACACTTTGTGGAATGTTTTGGTTGCATTGATATTACTTGCTTTGTGGGATTGACTAGTAACTTGCTTTAGTTATTGGCTTGAACTTAATTTAATTGGATTCGCTTCATTTCCTGTTAAATGATATCGATGTATATATTGTTATGACTATTACGCCGCATTTATATGCATCATAATAATAGAAACAATTAAGAATGTCATGTTTGGATTGGTATTTACATGCATTTCATGGAAGAGAAATGGATAAAGTAAGTGAATATAAGGGAATTGGAGGTTGAAGAGGTAGTTCGGATCTAACCAGGTGGACTCGAGATTATGCCCTTCCCTTGTTGGGTCGCGAGAGTCTGTCTACTCGAGGGTTAGATGCCAACTAGCGACTATTCTCCCTACGAGGGATACCTCCAATGTCTCAGCTCAATGTACGAGTTAATGTATATGACTGTGAATAAAGAACAGATTTGGTGAATTCCATTATGACATAATCAGTTACAGGCATGCATCATATCGCATCTCATTTCTTACTGAGTTTTAGGCTCATAGTTTGTTTGTGGTGTAGATACACGCATGAAAACAAGTAAATGAGCAGTTGATTAACGATTTGCACACGTAGATCTTGTGGCTTGCTAGACTAATGAGTAAGAGAAAGAAAAAGATTTTGGAAAGAGTTTGATAAAGTATTTGAATTATAAAAGAAAATGAGTTTATGTAAATGATTTAATAGATGTTTTTTAATTTATAACGTGTTTTATTCAATTAGTCTTCCACTGTATTTTACAAAGGGTTTTAAGAAAAGAATTTTAGTATCACTTTTGAAATGGTTTTAATAAGTGTAACGACTTGAATTTTTATACATTTAAAAATGTGTTAAATTTTGAGAAAAACATGTCAGAGTGCGCCTAATCCAGACCGTTACCAACCGTTCATAAAAACTCGTTATAAAAATCATTTATTTGATAAAATATGCAGAAGCGTTAAAAATTATTTATTTCAAAACATTTCAGAAATAAAATATTTGCGGAAACATAAAGATTTTAACGAAATAAACAAACTGTTACAACTAAAATTTAGAACACCCTTTTGGAAAGAACTTAATGAATTTACAATTTAACTCTTTGTACCCTAGCCACTACAAACTCTGCCCGTGTAAATCTTTCATCGACTGCTTTGTGTTTTGTTTGTCGTTCTTCTCGTCAAACACGTATACCTACACTACAAGTAAACTATAAGTCTAAAAGACTTAGTAAGAAAAGAGAAAATGC
The DNA here is from genome assembly GCA_022433065.1 of Begonia loranthoides. NCBI lineage: Eukaryota > Viridiplantae > Streptophyta > Magnoliopsida > Cucurbitales > Begoniaceae > Begonia > Begonia loranthoides. The sequence continues at coordinate 6,174,950 of CM039484.1, read as the reverse complement.
ATATGACATGCCTCTCTTTAGTTCACTTGGAATAAGTCCACCCCAAACCAATCTTTTCATTACGTTTTATTCATTCGTTTATTCATAACTCGTACATCAAGCTGAAAATTGAAGGAACACGTACTAGATGGAATAGTCGATCGGCTTCTAACCTTATGTAGGCTAGATCAGAACTACCCATCTGCCCTTCAATCTCCCATCATTCATTATTCATCATCATCATCATCATCATTCATTTCATTTATCATTTTTCTTCACTCATGCATGTGAGTACCACCCTGAGGGGCACTCCCTACTTGTTTCTATTAACATGATATATGAGACATAATAATATGATAAAATAAAAGCAGCAAAAATAGATAGTGAATATATTTAATTGAAAGAAATTAAAACAGCGAACTATACATACAACACATATAATGAATAGCTACATTTATGATCAATTAAAGAAGACAATAATAACGAATATTCAATACAGCGAATAACCTACTTAATTACACGTTCATGAGAACAATAATAGAAATTGAAGTTAAGGACAACAAATTATTAGTACCTACTAAACATGTTGCTAATTAAACGAAAACATGTACTTAACAACAAATTAAAACATGTTTGAATTATAATTATAAAGTATTAAACTAAACTAATTACGCATGCTCATCTACACTAATCGAACTTGTACATTTGAAATTAACAGCTAGCTCATTAAATTAACTAAACATGTTGGACAATTCGATTTAATAAGAAATATACTAAACGAAACTATACCAATTAAATCTAGAGCATTGATCGCTCCTAACCAGAATCAAGAAAAGCAATTAATACGAGAGATAATATGTAAAGTAAATATTTCAAAATAAATGTACAAAATAGGATCATCGTGAATCACATTCATAACTTCTTCATGCCTTTTTTATCGTCCTATAACTTTCTATTCATTATTCATTTTCCTTTCTAATCCTTTCATTTCAACAATTGCAATAGAGTAGTTTACCAAAATTAAACACACAGCAAGTCAAATTCAACACACAATATAAGCAAGCAATGAACATCAAGGAAAAGCAATACAATTCACACAATACTTGTGGGTAGGGCTTTGACGACCAAGACTCTATCCAATCCTTATCTCGATTCGATAATGCATATTAGCACTAAATCTTTATTATTCATCTCTTCTTTGTACCTTCACAATTTAATAGCGTTTAATTATTACTTAATTTCATAATCTAATCCCAACTAACCTCATAACAGTTCATGAAACTCATTAACGCTTAAAATGGAATAGAACCATCCCAAATAAATTAATCCCAACAACAAAATTCTAAAATGTAAAACAATCAACCATCAAACCAACCCCAATAGATTATTCCAATAGGCATCAAAATAATTTATGCATAACCACCTTTTTCCAGTGCACAATTTTACTTTACAGATTGAAACACACACCACAAATAACTCATTCTAACTCATTACAATTTCTACCAAAAACTCAACCAATAGGGGGGTTATGGTCTTATCATAGCAATTATAAATCCAATTCCAACAACAGAGAGTATTCAGACCTTATAGAGCATAATTCTCAAACTTATTCATCTATAAATTCTGTATCAATTACCATCAGACTAAAGAACATTTCAAAACACTCCAAAACTATCATCAACACTAATGATGGAATTAGCACTTAAAAACAAAATCCAAAGACTGAGAAATCAGAGAAGAACTCACCAGCGACCAATGAAGCTCTCGGCCATCAATAATGCCATCTCCAGAGGCTGAGGAACGCCGAGAACAATCAACCTAGGCCGACAAACCGGGTCAGTCATATTAGGGCGAAGCACTCAGGTCGGAGCTTGACTCGAGCTCCTGTGAACCGACCTGACCCGAACTCGCAACCCATCTCCTGCTGACTGCGAAATGCACGTCCCAATAATCACACCTCCAGCTCGTCGGTCGTTGCCAACACGCCGTCGTCGTCAAGCCATCGCCATTCGTCGCCAATCTGATCTTCGACCCGTGAAAACCGTCCAATCTGTGCCTAGCCGCGGCTCGCTTCATCGATTGCCCGTCGCCGTTCACCCGCACGCCGGACAACATCAACACCGCGCACCCGAGCTCACCGGATGCCGACTCGTCGCCGCACCTCGCCGTCGATCTCTCGCCCCTTTCTCCATCTCTCGGATCTCTCTTCCTCGCAGCCTCTCTCTCCCTTTTTCTCTCGTCACAATTTCTCTCCGTTTTAATCCTAATTAATTAATATTAAAATATATTTAAGTGTTAAATATTCGTATCGAATACTAACCGATCCAATTTCTAACTCCCGACTTATTCCAAATATTGTTTAAAAATTATTAGAGGTCTAATTTAAATTTCTTAATTCTATTTCCTAAATTAATTTATATCAATTAAACTTTTAATGAATTCTCTTAAATTATAATCTAACAGTTGTATTCTTGGTAATACCCCGATAAAAATAATTATCCAACTTAAAAAGTCGGGGTGTTACAAAAAGTCTTTCGATGTAATTTGGAAAACGGGTTTTAAGCAAAGGATTAACGCTCAGGTTTTAAAAAAATGAATTCTATTTATAATTCTAAAAAGTTTTAATAATGAAAGGACTTTTGTTATTTTCATAAAAGAAAATTTTTAAATTTCACGCGATTTTAAACATAAGAAAAATCGGGTCGTTGCAAAAATAATATAATAAAGTTACAAAATAATTTAAATAAGAGTTTGGCTTGTGATGTAGGGTCAATAGCCAAAACTTTGAAAACCAATATCTTTATTTACTTGGATTCCGAGAAAATAGAAATTTTAGGGTTTTCGTAGCCTTCGAGTAATTTAACCTACCTAAAGGATTAATGGTGGTTAAATTCCTTCTAAAAGAATAATCCTTGAAAGAAGTTGGTTAGAAATTCCTTACCAATTAAATCCTTAAACGGAATGGGGTTGAAATCTGATTCATCTAGAAAATTTAGGAGAATTTCGAGTTGAAATTGGATTGGGTTGGGTTTGGGTTGGTCCAGAAGGTTTGGTCTGGTCTAGTTTGGTTCGGTCTGGTCTGGTTCGGTTCTATAATACCCCGACTTTTCATAAGGAGATTTAATAAGGATAATTGAAAAGTAATTTGGGATAATTGAATTAATTAGATAATTATCAGAGTATTACCAAGGACGTAATCATTAGATTATGATTTTGGGAATTTATTGTAAAGTAGTTATGATTAATTTGGAAGAAAGTTATTGGGGGGATTGGTTGGAATTAGAAATTAAGAGGATAATTAAATGGGGATTAAGTGAAAAATCAATATAATGGAAATTAAAATGAAAAGAATAGTTTAAATGGAGGTAAGGAAGAGATAGACTCGGTGGAAAGGAATTAAAGAGGGGAAGTGAAGGGCTTAACTAGTTCAACCGAACCGGTTCATGTTGTTTGTTGGCATGGTCGAAATCAAAGGAAGAAGGGGGAAGAATACGGGCCATTTGTGCAAAAGAAGAGAGAGAGTGAGAGAGCCGATTCATGTTGTTTGTTGGGCCCGGTCGAAATCAAAGGAAGAAGGGGAAAGAATACGAGCCATTTGTGCAAAAGAAGAGAGAGAGGGCTAGGGCTCGGGGTAGCAGTTTCGCGGGTTGGTTCGATGCAGCGCGTGTCAAGGTGAGTCACGATTGTTGGTGCTTTGTCGATTTTGAGTAATTGGTAGTGATTGGCAGGGGATGGAATGGTGACGGCGAGGAGGCGGCGACTGATGCGTTGGATTGGCAGAGGTGGGGGGGCTTCGGTTTGCTAAGGAATCAGCTGGAGGTTGTGGTCTGGCTTGCGGTTTGCTCTGAATCGATTCATCCCAGTGGTTCTTGCTCTGGAGAAGATGACAATGTGCAACTTCAGAAAAGGATGAGAGGGAGGATTCGAACGATGAAGATATCGTCTGTCACCTAGAATCGTGGGATACGTGTCTCATCCCTTTTAACCTAGTCGTCTGGGTATAAATACAAGAGGATTTGAGGAAATTGAGGGAACGGCTGGTGGTCAAGGCAAAGAAGGGAGTTGGAAGAATAAAGAAGGCTCTAGGCTCCTTTGTGAACCGACGATAGGAGAAAAAGAGGAAGAGGATGTGTTGGGTGTTGAGGACTGAATGGGCTGTCTCCTTCCTCGAGTAAGTCTCTGCCTTCTGCTAGCTCGTTTTCCTCTTCATGTTAAGGATTGTTGGAGGGGTGTTCAGCATGTTCTCTCGGTTCCTTTAGAATATTATGCGCTGTTGATTGACTATGCAACCTTTGGTTCTCTGTTTCTAAGTGTTGTAGGTTGATTCTTGTTCAAGGGTGGAGTGCTCTGGTGATTAGATGATGGGGTTGCTTCCCTCGACTATTGGGTTGGTAAGTTGGATCCTTTCTCTGTTGTCTTTGGATGTTTGGATTCATGGTTTCGGCCTTTCGGGTGATGGTCGTTGTTATGGATTTTCTGGATGATTGAAAGCATGTGGATTAATAACTGCTATTGTTGGGATTTCGTTCTATTATTTTAATAAGTGACCTAAGTGATATTTGGACTATAAAATCCTGCTAAGTGAATGAACGAGGAATATGACTCTCTGCTAATATTTAGTGCTGAAAATATATGAATCATGCTCTAAAATTGTGGAATGATTATACTTTGTCAGGTATGAGTATTGTGGACATATACTCTTTGGGATTAATATTCTGTGATATTATTGATTCTGCATTAGATCATATGTTGTTGGTATTGATAGACGATTTTAACTGCTATTACATTGATTTGGTCATGTATTCTCCATGTTAAGTAAAAGATAATTAAATGGGTTGTGTTTTACTGTATTGTTATGGTTTGGATTAATGGAACGATATTATCTTGGATAATGCTTTATGTTGGACATTATACTCGGTTGGTTTGATTTCAGTTCATTATTGGATAAATATATTCTGAAAATTGGATCAAGTTATTATATGTGCGCATGGTCAATAGATGTTGATGTTCATGCCTTATTTGGACACTAATATTGGGCATTGGTTTGATTGAATACCTATTATGTGGGTTGAATCATGTTGGGATTTTGATTAATCTACTAAATTAGGTTATATTAATGAAGCAAGTTTGTTTAGAAACTCTAGTATATAATGTAGAAGGATTAAGGATAGGAAAAGACGTTGAGATTAATAAGTTTATTAATTGATTAGATTAATGATTAAATGTTATGGAATTGTGAAGGTGTTAACGAGAGAAGAAAAGGATAACGAATAAGCGTTGAGCGCTTTAAGGAAACGAGATAAGTGATATGTGTGTTTTGGTTATTAGGGCCCTACATCACAAAAATATGATATGCATATTTGCTTGTTTACTCCTTTATTGGATATTGAGCATGTCTACTGTTTTAATAGCACGTCTACAGCTTTATGAGTATGTCTATTGTATTAAAAACATGTTTACAGTATTCATAGCATGTCTACTGGTTTATGAAGCATGATATGTGAATTGTATGTTGATTGTGTTATTAGATTTTTTTAATGATATGATAGAGGTTGCATGCATTCACGAGGATCATGTATAATGGTTTTCAAATATTACGAAAATGATTTTTATGCACGGTTTTGAAAAGGAAACAAATAACATGAAAAGGATAAAAGTAAATGAATAAACAGAATAAATAGTAAATGAATACATTACAGGATGAGATGAGGTGTCAAAATGCCTGGGAACAAATGCGTTACAAAATGAGGCTGTGTGTCAAAAGGCCTAGGAACGTGGGCGTTACAGGATGAGGGACAGAGGTTACCCTAAAGGCCTGGGAACGTAGGCATTAAATGATGAGACAGTGTGTCAAAAGATCTGGGAACGTAGGCATTCCAGGATGAGACGGTATGTCAAAAGGCCTGAGAATGTATGTAAACAGAAAAGAGAACATGAACAGAAAGATAAAGATTAAAATGTAAAAAAAAAAAAAAGAAAAGTAAAGTAAAGAGCGACTAAAGAAAAGAAAAGAAAAGACAAGATAAAAGGTTTCTGTGATCTGGTAGGTCAAGCCTGACATAGGAACAAAAGAAAATAAAGAAAATAAAATAAAATAAAAGATAAGTAATGAAAAGAATATGAAAAGAGGAATGGATACAGATATAGGAACGAAAACAGAAACGGATACGAAACGGTATGAGCAAGATACTGATATAGAAATGGGAACAAAAACAGTAACGGAAATAGAAACAAAAACAAGTTTTTAGAAACCGAAATGAGTTTTCGGAAGCCAAAATAGATATAGATACGGATACAGATACATCTATCGAAACAGACACGGGAACGAATACAAAAATGCGTACGATCACGCATACCAAAACGGATACAGAAATATGAACGGAAACATAAACAAAATATGAAAGTGTGAAAAGATAAAAGACAAAATAAAGAAAAAGAAAAGAGAAACTACATACAGTTTTGAAATTCCACAGCATGTGCATCTAGCATTTAAGTTCTATCACTTACTGAGCGTTAGGCTCATAATTTATGACTTGCGATGTAGGTACAAACACGAGAGATAATGATGAACAGATTAAGGAGCAGCTGATAAAGGATTTGCATGGGTGAGTCTTGTGGCTGGCTAGGCTGATGGTATCAAAGAGCAAAGAATTTTGTAAATATAATGTAAGCAGTTGCGATTCATTTAATGAATGATTTATGCTTTCGCTATGAAACGAAATAAAGTATTCAACTATTAATAACGATTTAAGTAACGAGTTTAAGAAAAGGGTTTTTAACGATTAGGTTTTAAGGAAAGAACTCTGATTCCATCTTAAAATGTTTTAATAAAGATTTTAGTCATTTTACAAAAGTTTTAAAATTTACACAATTTTTAAGGTAAGAAAAATTGGGTCATTACAGGTTCGGTCTGGTCTGGCCTGGTCTGATCCGATTCACCCAACTTAAAATTAAGAAATAGTTCTGCTTCCTTCGTGATTTGCCCTTCTTCTTCACGATCTACTTCTTCTTCGTGAGGGAGACAAAGTGTCGAGAGAGACTCCTTCTCTCTTGCCAAGCTTCGTCGTCAGAGGGAAAGATTTCACCATGCTGGAAGGGAGCTCGACTGTGACACAGTGGAGATGAATTTTCTCCTAGGGTTCGGGCAAGGAGAAAATTCTTTGTCAGGAAGGTTGACAGAGAACTATGGAGAGACTGAGACTTTAAGTTTGAGAGGTGAGTTTCCTTCTTCACCTTAACCCTCTATTTATAGAGGAGATTTTCAACCGAAAACACCAACAAATAAAGTTGGTTTCGGATTCTCCTCAACAACTTCAGAGTTGTTGAGCTCCAAAAATCATGTTCAGCTCGGATTCCTCACGAGCGGAAAGGATTTTTTTGAAAATAAACGCAAATTAGGGTTGGGTATTTTGTTGGATTTTTTATTTTGGAAACATTCGAATTTTGCTTTCAAAATTTGGATAATAATATGTTATGATAGAAAGTCTAATTTGAATTTCAAAAAAATCTAAACCCTGGTATGTTACACCATACTTCTAAAATTGAGGATTTAAATGTATATGGGGGCCTATGCGAAAGACAAGTGTCCCAAGGAATATTTGCTTGTAGGAGCATTTACTCTCACGGGGAGAGCAAGAATGTCTCAAAGAACACGTGTCCACGTAAGCGCAGCCTCCATAATAGCGAGCGAACGTGTCTGCGGGACTAAATGAAGGACATATGTCTACACTTGAGAGCTTCCGCTCATGTCTGGGATAGCCTGTGAGGAGCTCGTGGGCAGAATGGAGAATTTCAACAAAAGCAAAAACTTCCACTATGAAAAGTGCGCCTAAGATATAAGTAAGCGCCTTGTTCCATGGAGAACAGTGCTAGTGTGATAAGTGTGATGCACGTGGAGCAAACGTCTGGAATTGGATTCGAGGAACTCCCAAATAGTTTTAAAAATTCTCAATATTTTGGAAATTGTTTCAAAAATTCCACAAGTAGGTTCTTATCCCGATCATGGGTTCCAACGCAATTTACAAGGATTTTTCAGAGAAGAATTTATTGGTAATCCATATATTTTGTTTGGTCCATCAGATTAACGTAGAATTTGAACCGATTATTTTCTTATTTGATTGAGCGTTTCCTAGCCATTAGTAAGTCATTGAGGTAGACGTTTTATTTTATGTTCAACATGGCATTGTTTTCAAAATGATTATTTTAAGACATGTTCTCATATAAAATGACAGGTTCATTATAACCATTCGTTTTTACAATATTATATATATGATTTTCGCTGAACACATTTTATTTCGAGCATGCACATCATTTATTAATCATCTTAGTTGAGTGAACCAAGTTTGATTGGCCAGTGAAGGAGTCCTGTTTTATATACACACATTTGACCATTTGGGAATGTGTTTGTGGTGTTAACTAGAGTAATAGGGTAGGTGTCTGTGTCATATCTGTAATATCTCGATTTTCTATAACGGAATTAAGTAAAGATAATTGAAAATTAATTGGGTATAATTGGATTATTGAAGATTTATTTGATGAAAAAATTAATTTAAGAAATCGAATTGAAGAAATTAAATTGGATCGATAATTATCATCAAACAATATTCAGAATAAATTAAGAATTTGAAATGAGTCGAAAATAATTTAAGTAAATGAAGAATTTAATTAAATTAAAAGTGAATTATTAATCGAAGGATTTAATGATGAAGGAGATTGATTGAGAATTAAAATAAAGGAAATAAATTATGGGTAAAGAGGCTAAACCGGTTTAGCAGGTAAACCGGTTCGAGCTGACGGGTTCATGGGTTAAGTGATGGGTTTTTTTTTCTTCTTGTTGAAAAGAATAAAACTGTGGCTGAAATCAGGGGAGAAAGAGGGAGAGCCGAGAGAAGAGAAGGGGAGACGCGGGCGTCAATGGCTCGGGACGGTCTAGGAGACGCGGGGCTGCATTCCGGCGTATGGCGCGGTGCGGTGCAGTCCGGCGTGCTGCAAGTGACCGGTGCGGAGGCTAGGGCTCGGCGTTGCCCAGTTCGCAGGGCAATTGAAACTGTGTGCTGCGGTTTCGTTGCCAAGGTAAGTTGGTCGTCTTGTTCTGTAAAAATTACCTCTCTGATGTTCAATTAATTGGAAGAATTATTGGACAGATTGATGAATTGGGTAGCAATATTGTTGCCAACTACTCAGTGGACCTCATGTCTGTGGATCAAAAACATGTTTTTAGTAGCCATTACTTGTTTTAGGTGGCAATTACGTATCTTAGGTGTCTATCTGCCAACCACCACTCGTTCCTGCTGTTAAAGGGAAGGACGGGTCTTCTGTGTAGGGAGAAAAAACCTTGCTGAAGTGAGCCAAGAGAGTGTGTTATGAGGGTGGTTCTGAATTGAAGCGAGTCGCCAGTTTGGACAATCCCTTGCTGAATTTCTCACCTTCATCGGTTGGTAACTGTGAGGTAAGGAATTGGGTAGAGTCTTGGCCGTCAAAGCCCTACCCACAAGTGGAGTCATTCTATTTTCTTGTTTGAATTCCATGAGTTTTCCTTGCTCGAATTCTATTGTTGTGACTCTAGTTAATACTTGTTATTACCCTCTTGATAATGCTTGGGTTGGTTAATTCCTTGCGTATTCGATATATATAGATTTTGTATGAATTCATTGTTAGTTTTTATCCAATTATAGAGCATGTATGTATATTCTTATTCACTATCATACTTCTTAACTTGCTGTCAAAATTTATACCATGTATGCATGTTTAATTCGCTGTTGTAGATTATTAATTCTGTTGATTCATAAGGCGTGATAACTCATCCTAATTTCTGTTGAATTGACTGCTATTCCACATTTCTTTTCTGTTAATTTCAATATATAATAGCATGTTTTAATTGTTGAGAACTCGCTGCTGTTTCGCTATTGTTCCGTGATTTCTTTACGTCAATTCTGCAGCATGTTAAAGCGTTCTAATCTCTGTTAAATTCACTGCTCTTTCGTAATTGATTTCCGTAAATTTCAGAGTATGTTAGCTTGGTTTAGTTGTTGCGAATTCATTGTTGTTTCACTGCTGTTCCATAACTATTTTCCATCAATTTTGAAGCATGATTAGCATGTTTTAATTGCTTTGACCTCGCTGCTGTTATGGTTTTCGTTTTCTGTCAATTCAGAGCTATATTTGTACATTTGAGTCGTTGGAAACTAGTTGTCAATTCGCTGATTATATGCTGTTATTTTCTGTTAGGATTCAGAACATATTGCACGTTTTATTTTGCTGCTATGTTTTGTATTCGCTATCAAATGATAAAGCACGTATGCATGTTTTCATTCACTGCCTTATTTAGTATTCCTTGTCAATTCGTGAAGCACATATACACGTTCAATTTGACTGTCATATTTTGTATTCACTATCAGATTATAAAGCATGTATGCACGTTGTTCATTTGCTGTCATATATTTTGTAGTTCACCATCAAATTATAAAGCATGTATATTCATTTTAATTCGCTGTCAAGTTACGAAGCATGTATGCATGATTTAATTTGCTGTTATATTTCGTATTCGTTGTCAAATTATAAAGCATGTATGTCATTTTCATTCGTAGACTTCATATCTTACAGTTGATATCAAAGCATCGTAGCATGCCTTATTTGTTGTTACTTGTTATTATTTTTAGTTTTAATTCAAAGCATGATAATTGTTTTTAAGACATTATTGGTTTGTTGATATACGCTGTGAATTTCCAATGATTCATGAAATATATTAGTCGTTATAATTTCTAGTAGAATTGTTGTTATTCTACTGTTAGCTTCCGCAGGGTTCGATATTCGTTAGTGTGGTTATTGACTGTATTACTTAATGTGTACATGATTATTTCCTACTACTGTGGAGTGCATTGATTCACTGTTGAATTGTTGTCGAAATTCTGTGATTGATTTCCGTAGTGTATTCCTTCTATATTCTAGAAATCTTGGTAGTATGGACTTGTGAATTCATTGGATGAATGATATCATTGTGTTTCTATTGTTCGTATTGCATCAAAGTGCATTCATGATAATAAATATCGTAGGAAATACCACAAAAAGGGTTGGTATTCATGTGTGAAAAGACAATGAAGAAACTAAAAGAAAGTAAGGGAATTTTAGGCTGGGTTAATGGTTCAGATATAACCGGTAGACTCGAATAGAATTTAATCTGCCCACATTGGGTTTGAAAGCTTGTCTACTCTACGGAGTAAGATGCCGATTCCCCACCATTACCCACCAGAGTCCTCCAATCTCCCAACTTGACCTACGAGTTTATAATATGTAATCGTGAGTAAAAAACAGTTTGGGGCGGATCCCATTTTGACATAATCAGTTAGAGGCATTCATATTGTATATCTCAATTCCTTACTAAGCCCTTGGGCTTACAGTTTGCTTGTGGTGTAGGTGATCGTGTTATTGTAATTAATCCAAAGAGGAGCGGTTGATGAAGGATTTACACGGGCAAGCGTTGTGGTTAGTAAGGCTAAAGACATAACAAGAAAGACAGTTTTGAAATTGTAAATGTAATCAGTTGTTTATTATTTTGTAATTAGTTTAATCGAGCTTTCGCTATATTTTAGAAAAATGATTTATACTTATAAATTTACATGGTTTAAATAATGAGTATAAGAGAAAGAATTTAACGGTTTAGTTTTGAGAAGAAAACTCTGATTTTAATTAACAATAATTTAAGTTGCTTTGTAAAAGTTTTAAATTTATCGCATTTTTAAATATAAAGAAAAAAACTGGGTCGTTACAGTATCCTTGGGCGCAAAACCTTAAACCTAATCAAGATATTATTTCATGACTTTAGCGAATGCCGAGATTTTGTGGAGCCTATTTTTCTTACAGGCCACACTATACTTGACGTTTTCCACTTTTGCTTCACTAATCGATGTCTACTGAGTTTTAATCATATGTTTTATACATGGCATGATTACCCATTTATTTTATAAAATTCTAATTGTTGAGTATAAATTTTTATCCCTAATTAATTTAGTCGACTCACCTCAACTACATTCCTTCATGTATAAATTTGAAAGATCACCAATTGTCGTTGCATGACTGAACCGACACTTCCTTTATTATTTTAGTATTTTTATTTCGAGAGTTTTGTGAAGTTTGACTTATTAAAAATCTGTAATAATAATTGCATTAATTTCAGTAAATTTTTGGCACTTTTATTTTGGGCATATATTATCACTTTATTTCGTTGTCATTGTTGGACATTTGGTAAAGACTATCTGGACAAGCTCTGTGTAATGACCCTAAATTTCATTTTCCCTAAATTGTAAACCCTAAAATTTTTCCCTAAATTGATTTACAAAATTAGGTTTACTTAGGTCGTTATAAACCCTAAATTACAAAAAAAAATTTAATATTTAAAAATAATACAATCATTATTTAATGCGAAAGTATTAAATAAAACAACTACATTTATTGAAAAAATAGTTTAAGTTTATTTATTAGGGTTTGTCCAATTAATTATATCTCATTAAATAAACTTTATATATAAAACAGTACTGAATACGAAACATTTAATTAAAACTTCATTAAATAAGATAGTTTTAAAATCCAACTACAAACAGAATTTATTTAAATAACTTTAGTCATTTCCAATTAAAGCTTGAACGCATGGTAATGTTGGAAAATAACATACTGGTTTTCATTTCCAACATTATACCATTAGCCATCTCAATAATACCATGTGTTCTGGCTTTCAGAAAATCAGCGGTTTCTTACCCTCATAAGATTTCATCAATCATCTAATATCATGTTTTCCATAAATTCCATCAAATTCATGCATTCACACTCACATACATAATGTCCTGTACATTTTATCTTTTAAATATCATGTGTCAATGCCTAAAAATGCATGTCCAAGTAAAATATCAGAATTAAATAATAAAATGAGTATAAGAAAAATAATATGTCTTTTGATGTAGGGTTTATGGCCAAAACGTTGTAAAACTTGTGTTTTACTTACCTAGATTCTAAGAAAAATAGGGTTCTAGGGATTTCCTGAGCTTTCGAATAATCTAGCATGCCTAATGGATTTATTGTGATTAAATTCCTTTTAAAAAAAAATAACAATTCTTGAAGGAAATTCGAGCAAAAATTGATTACTGATAAAATCATAAAATGGATCGAAGATGAATTTGGATCGGGTCAGCTCGATATGGCTAGATCGGTTTGGTTCAATTAGTTGCAATGGGTCTGGTTCTATTTGGTTTTTGCTAGCCGATTTGGTTCACTTGGCTTGGACCAGTTCACTTGATCTAGATGGGTTCAGCTAGACAAAAAGAACCAGACCTCGTCTTCTCCTTCGTTCTTCTTTGTAGCAATAATGAGAGAACTTCTTCTCTCGGCTTTGTCGCGGACAGAGGCGGAGATTCGTTGGAGGAAAGGATTCGCACAGGAAGAGAAAACTTGGTCAGAGAGGGATTTCGTTGCGGAGGAGGTATGTTTCAAAGCTCGAGAGAACTCTGTGATTTTTTTGTGTGAATTTTGTTTACGGTGAGACCCTCAATTTATAGGAGAGGTCTCACCATTCTTTCCTCCGAAAGATTGTCATGAATCTGGCCTTCCATTGTGGCCAGGTTCAACGACGAAAAATGAAAGGGAATTGATTTTTCTAATTACGATGAATCCTGTGTAGCAAAAATGAAAACCAAAATAATTTAGGGTTTTGATTGCTATTTAATTTGTGATTGATTCTGTTTTTGGAAAAATTGATGAAATTTGAGAATTTGTTTTTGATACTGTCATGCACCAAAGGGGATCCGAGACAGAACGGGGAACGATCCTGCCAAAAATTTTGACCCATCTCTTAATCCAAATTTTATAAGCAGTGGAAACATAATAAAATTTAAACTCACATGTCAAGCCCATAATAAAGGTCCATAAGTATAATTCAGCACAAGGATTTTGTCCAAATTGGAGGCTTAATCTGGACTGCGATCCAGTGGCAATTCTAGACGCAATCCTGATGCTCACACGAGAGGGCTTAGATCTTACCCGTAAAGTTGTCGAGAAATATAGGCGTGGCCATCCTTAGAATAAAGGCAGCCCTTTATTTGTGAAGCAACAGATGTCCTTTATCGTCTCAAATCCCGGAATGGAATCTTGGAATATGCAAGTTGGCAACTTTAAGCTGCCGATGGATAAACTATGAATGAATGCACCACTTCTCACCTCCTTGGATAAGAATGCGGATGCAAGGTTTTCTCGTGATATAACTCACACAAGAGGATAATAGGATATGACTCACCAAAGGCCTTTGGATATAACTCACCAAAGAAAGAAAAATGATGACTCCAATTTCTGAATCAAAGCAAAGCTTTAATTTGTGTTCAATTCAACTCTCCTAAAACATAAGCAGTGATGGCTTTATATGTAACGACCCAGATTTTTAATAATTCGTTAAAAATATGTTAAAATTTGAGAAAACGTGTCAGAGTGCACCTAATCCAGACCACTATCAACTGTTCGTTAAACTCGTTATAAAAATTGTTTATTTAATAAAAATACAGAAGCGTTGAAAACAAATAGTTATTTAAAATGTTGCAAAAATAAATATTTGCGGAAGCATAAATAATTAAAGGAATGAACTAAACATTTAATTACAATTTAAGAAGGAAAACTTAATTTAAATTACATTACAACTCAATTACATCTTACTGCTTGTAGTCTGGCCAACCATAAGCTCGCTCATGCAAATCCCTCATCCACTGCTTCTTCATTGCTCGAGGAACTTCACGCGCCGTGTACCTACACCGCAAGTAAGACGTGAGCCTAAAGGCCCAGTAAGAAAATGGGTTTATGCATATGAAATGCCGCTCTTTAATTCCTTGGAATGGGTTCCCCCCAAACCAATCCTTTAATTACATATATTAGGAATGGTTACGTGTTTTAGGAATAGCTCATATATGGAGCATGGAGTTTGGGGAATCCTACAGTTTCTAATTAATTACGTTAATAGTCTTATGATCCCGACAAGGGAATGAAAATTCTTTTCCTCACTCAAGGCGTATGATCACCCCGTGGTGATGTTCCTAATTGTTTCTAGCGATATGAGACTATTCTAAAGCACATACAAGGAACTATCCTAATAGCACATTCAAGGAATTAAGCAAAATCATAGCGAACATGAGAGCGCACGACAATAATTAAATCAAAAGACTACAACATGCCTGAGGGGTTTATATCATACATTCACTTACATGCTTATATTAATTAAGGCATTTACATTCTTGATTGATTAACGTGCTCGGGAGTTTGTGATTTACACTAGTTATAATCACTCAATTTAGATAGCATGGTCAAGGGTTTTATTCATAGCAAGAATCATTCAAGGCAATATCGACAAAGAACATATAGAAAATCATGTAGGCCATCACCAACAATAAAACAACACACTAAATTGATTACATGGTCGGATTCGTTTATTTAATAACTCGTTAGTTTGTCATACTCATTGGGTTATTTAACAACTAATTAATTAGTTATGCTAGTTAATTATTCGTTAGTTAAATATTAGTCAGATTCCATGATTAGCTAATTATTAAACGTGCTAATTGGTTACACATGCTTTGGCTTCGATTATTAAACTAACTGTTTGAACATAACAATTACAATTTACACAGCTATTTAACTAACTAATGATAACACAACCAACAATAGAAAGAAATTATCACAGCACTTAACAAAAGAATTACATAACACATTAAGGACGTATAACAGGAAATCACTCAAGAGAAATACCATCTAATTGACAACTATTTAATACTTGGTGTAAGTAAGCACACAAATATCATCTATCATTTAACAGCTAACATTCAGGGAATTATAGTCAACTCACACACCCAACATCACTTATTAAAGAACTAACAGCACACTTAATAACAGAGTAGTGAAACCAACAACGATACACAAATCACAGGGCAATCCAAACCTATAGCAAGTTCGCATAATCAGTTAAGGAAATTATCTACTAATCTTCAACCAATATTATACGTGGACAGCCAAGCATAGAAATTATGCATCTATAATAACAAAGGAATACAGAGAACTAACCTATAAAACATCCAAAACATACAATAAATAAACAGATGATTTATCAAGAAACAGTGAGCATTCCAAGGGGATTATCAACAATGAAGAGATAGATCTATAAGGAGAACTAATCATATCAAGTATCTAAAATATGCAACAACGAAGGTTTCAGAGATCTAACACTCCAATCATCCAAACATAGGAGCATACAACATATCCAACATAGAAACATACAGAGTACTAACCTACTGTGAATAAGTATATAAACATACAAAGCATCATAGAAAACATAGACTCCACAACACACGCACCCGTTACTTGCAGTTTAGGGCCTCCACCTGGCCAACGACATGCCCAAGTTCTTACCTTGGAGCTTCAACGCACATTCGTATTTAGTCACCTTCTTCTCTTCTTGTACCTTCACAATTCAACAACATATACTTATTAATATCGACCCTTTAACATCATTCGAATCTTACCAAACATATCCCTAAATCACCTGTACCATCCACATCTATCCCAACTTAATAGCTTAAACTTCCATTCACTAAACGACCTATTAACATTTGAAAAATCAATCCATTATCAAAATGTGCGCAGCTGATCGACACCCAACGACAAACCAAGTCCAAGTCATGGAATGGCTCACCACATATCACCACAAGCCATCAATATCATTTGATAACCAACAAACTATCCAACCGACAACAAAAGAGAAATACAGAATGCCCTACAATAGTGCATAACTCCACCAGACAATCTATTCAGCAGAAATATGAAAGCAGCAACTAACAGGAGCAATACCCAATAGCAGAGCACTCCTTTATCTTCAATAACCACTTGCATAAATCCATTAAAATAAAGAGGGATGCAAGGAGTTACTAGAAGAACAGCAGACCCGAGAGCTTCCTTGCATCCATACCCTTCTCTCAGCTTCTAGAACACCACAGCCCCACCTCCAACTCTCCAAGCTTCACGGCTGCAGCAAACGTCTCCAGAACACCCGAAGCATTCTCTGCCTCCCATTTTTACAATTTGTAGAATGAAACTCAAAATTGGTAGAAGACAAAAGTTTTATTCCTTTTTCTGAAAAGGCTAGTACAACTATTTATATTAGAAAATACAACTGATGAGAAATTAATTCCTAATCTACGTCAGCCCTAGTCTACGTCAACCCTAGTCCACGTCAACTCCTCCTAGTCCACGTCATGCCTCCAATACTCCCAATCAAGATGGAGAGTAAATATTCAAAAGACCCATCTTGCTAAGAATAAAGTGAAAGGAACTAGGATGTAAAGCTTTAGTCAAGATATCCGCCAGTTAAAACTGTGAAGAAACATACAAAAATTTGATACGACCAAGTTGAAATTGCTGACGAACAATATGACAATCAATGTCTATGTGTTTTGTATGCTCATGAAAAACAGGATTGGCGGCGATATGAAGAGCAGCTTGATTATCACAAAACATAACCGCCGGTTTAGGCATAGAGATAGCAAAATCTTTCAACAAAGATTGAATCCATAATACTTCACAGGTAGCTTGAGCCATCGATATTCAGCTTTAGCAGTAAATCTAGAAACCATCTGTTGCTTCTTAGACTTCCATGAAATTAAAGAAGCACCAAGAAAAACACAAAAACCAGTAATGGACTTTCTAGAGTTGCACAAGTTGCCCAATCAGAATCAACAAATACTTTCAACTGTAATTCAGAACTTGAAGAATAAAGAATACCCTGACCAGGAGTACCTTTCAAATAGCGAAGAATCCGATAAGCAGCCTGTAAATGAAGTTGTCTTGGTGAAGCAAGAAATTGACTTAGACGTCCAACAGCATAGGAAATGTCCGGTCTTGTAAACATGAGATAAATGAGTTTCTCAATCAATTTTCTATATACACTCGGATCTTCTAATAAAATATCATCATCAGGAAATTTTTAATTTGGTTCCTTAGGAACAGCAACCGGTTTACAACCCAAATATCCAGTATCACTTAACAATTTCAAAGTATAATGATGTTGGTTTAGAGTGATACCTTTAGAACTACGTGCCACTTCCAAACCAAGAAAAAATTGGAGATCACCCAAATCTTTCAACTTGAATTTAGCGTTAAGCAAATTCTTAATTTCTGTAATATGAGGAAGAGAATTACCCGTAACAATAACATCATCAACGTATATCAAAATGGCTATAAACCTATTAGTAGAAGACTGGACAAATAAAGAATGATCAGCAGAAGATTGATGAAAACCAAGATCAATAATTGCAGCTGAAAATTTTGAAAACCACTGCCTCGAGGCCTGCTTTAATCCATAAAGGGACTTATTAAGTTTACAAACTAGTGGCTGCTCCCCTGTTTAGAAGTTCCAGAGACTAAATAACCTGGAGGTAACTGCATATAAACTTCTTCATGCAAATCACCATGTAAAAAGACATTATTAACATCCAATTGTGTTAAATGCCAACCATTGATAGTAGCAAGAGACAACAACAACTTAACAGTGACAAACTTAGCAACAGGAGAAAATGAATCAAGATAATCAATACCCTCTTGTTGGGTATACCCTTTAGCTACTAATCTAGCTTTATATCTTTCAATAGTACCATTAGCATGATACTTTATCTTGTATACCCATTTGCAGCCAATCGCTTGTTTTCCTGGAGGCAAATCAACTAAGGTCCATGTAAAATTGTCCTCCAAAGCTCGAAGTTCAGCATTCATAGCTTCTCGCCATTCAGGGGGCCTCTCAGCTTGGTGATAAAACTTCGGTTCCAAATTCGAAGAAATGGTCAAGGTAAGATGTTTAAAAGAAGTAGACAAACGATGATAAGACAAGATATCATATAAGGGATACAAAACAGAATAACCAGAAACACCTGAAGTACCATTAAGAAGAGAACAATGATAATCAGTAAGATAAGAAGGAGGTTTCGAAATACGTTTAGAAGAAATAGAATGTTGATTACAATTATCAGAAGAAACAGGTTCTATGGAAGAAACAGGTTGTTGATCAGAAGTATTAGAGATAGGAACTTGCAAAACAGAATCAGAAATATAAGAAGAACCCGAATATTGACGAATATCATATTTAAAAGGAAAGATGTTTTCATGAAAAACTACATTCTGAGAAATGAGAATCTTTTTAGATTCTAAATCAAGAACTTTATAACCTTTGTAATTCACAAGATAACTGAGAAAAACACAAGATTTAGCCCTCGGGCTAAATTTATCCCGATTGCCTTTCAAAGTCGAAACAAAGCATAAACAACCAAAGACTTTGAGATGATCATACAAAGGAACCTTGGAATTCAAAAGTTCAAAAGGAGTTTTATTTAATAAAAGTGTAGAAGGGATTCTATTTATCAAATAGACTGCAGTAAGAATACAATCACCCCAAAATTTTAAAGGAATATGAGACTGAAAAAGAAGAGAATGAGCAACATTAAGAATATGTTAATGCTTCCTTTCCACAACTGAATTTTGTTGTGGTGTTTCAACACAAGAGCAATAATGAATAATGCCTTTAGATTTATAAAAATCATCAATTGAAAATTCTAAAGCATTATCGGTTCGAATACCTGTAATGGACAACCGAAATTGATTTTCAATCATTGTAACAAACTGAGGAATAATCAAACTAACTTCGGATTTACGTTTAAGAATATATGCCCAAGTAGCCCTACTATGATCATCAACAATAGTTAGAAAATAACGACAATCATCGTAAGTAGGAACATGAAAAGGACCCCAAACATCACAATGTATAAGCTGAAAAGAGTTATCACAGAGATTATTGTGAGATACAAAAGGTAAACGTCTTTGTTTAGCTAAAGGACAGATAGTACAAAGAGAATCTTTTACAGAATATAAATGTAATGAATCTTTAAGCACTTGAATTTTAATAGTTGAAGGATGACCAAGTCTGCAATGCCAAAGAAAAGTATCCGCAGAAATAACATTGCATATCTATCTTTGAAAATGAGCATCAGAAATACAGGAGGTGTGATGAAGGACATAGAGATTGCCGAGTCTATTACCCATCCCAATCGTTTGGAGTGAAGATTGGTCTTGAATCAAGCATGAATCAGTATGAAAAGTGACAAAACAATGTAGTGCAGAAACTAAAGCAATGACAGATAATAGATTGAACCGAAAAGATGGAATGTAAAGAACATCTTGTAAAATAATATTGGCATTGAGTCTAACAGGGATGATACACTCTACAGAAATTTTGGAATTATCAGGTAAAGTAACAAATTGACCATGAACAGAAAAAAATCAGTAAAAGAATGAAGATTCGAACAAACATGATGAGTTGCTCCTGTGTCTAATACCCAGTCCAACAAATGACCTTTATCAGAATTAAAAAGATGAATTAAGAATAAGAGATAGACCTGTGAAATTAGAAACCGAAGGATCACCAAGTGAAGTATCCTTTGAATGAGAAGAACTCTGAACTGAACTATTCTGCAACTGGTTACTTAGAAAGGCAATGAGTTGTTGACATTGATCTGTCGAAAGAGATGTAATCGGGGGCTGCTCTATTGGAACTTTGGCCCGAACTTTCACACAATAATCTCATTAGAACCAGAATTGCGCTTGAAACTATTCTTATCTCTGGACCTGTAATCAGGAGGATAACCATGAATTTTATAACATTTTTCAATAGTGTGACCAGTCAATTTACAGTGAGAGCAAATCGGTTTATCCTTCTTCCCTCGAAAATCTCCCTGCCTATTAGTGAAAAACACCATTTTGTCTTGTGTCTCAACAACAGGATTAACAATCAATTTTTGTCTCTCTTCTTGAAGTACCAAAGAAAATATTTTACTCAAAGATGGCAACGGATCTATCATCAATATTTGACTACAAATCTGAGAAAAATTATCATTCAAGCTCATCAAGAACTGCATAATAAACTCATTATGTTGATAATCAATCAAAAGTTTAGCACCACCACAGGAACAGTTAGGAATAGGCCGAAATTCCTAAAGCTCATCCCATAGAGTTTTGAATTTTGTATAATAAGAATTAACATCCATCGTACCTTGAGTTAAAGAAACCAGAGAAGTACGAATTTGATAAATCCTAGGTGCATTAGCTTGATTGAAATGATCATGAAGATCCTTCCAGACTGCCGATGAAGAGGTCAAATAAAGCAAACTATCTACAATTTCTTTCACAACAGAATTAATAAGCCAAGAAGTTACCATACTATTGCACCGATTCCAAGTAGTAAAGCTTGCATCAAATGGATCTGGCTGTTGAATCGTGCTATCGACAAATTGTAATTTGTTTTTAGCGTTGAGTGCCATGGTCATAGCCCGCTTCCAGGTTTGATAGTTCGTTCCATTCATGAGGTGCGAAACCAAAACGAGACCGGGATTATCGGCATGATGAAGAAAAAAAAGGGTCACTAAGGTTATTGGCGGCGAAGGAACCAAAAAGGGGGGTAGAGGAACCTCCCCCTGTCGAAATAACCGCCTTACCTCTAGTCATTGGGAGAAAAAAAAAATCAAAAGAAAGGGAACAATAAGTTGTTCTCCATTAACGCTTTGTTCAATGAAGAAGCACAAAAATCAAAAAATTTCAAAGTAGAGGCTCTGATACCATTTTACAATTTGTAGAATGAAACTCAAAATTGGTAGAAGACAAAAGTTTTGTTCCTCTTTCTGAAAAGGCTAGTACAACTATTTATATTAGAAAATACAACTGATGAGAAATTAATTCCTAATCCACGTCAGCCCTAGTCTACGTCAGCCCTAGTCCACTTCATCTCCTCCTAGTCCACGTCATGCCTCCAATACCCATTGCAACTCAGCCTCTCCTATGTATATCAAACCAAATAAGACACTCTCTCTGCCATAGAGAGTGACCTTTCTCTAGCATGCCCGACCAAACTGCCAGAAGCAGAGAGTGTCTCCCACGCCCACACACTGTCAATTTCCAGCGCAACAAGAGCCAGTCATTGATGGGCTGCTTTGAACCCATTAACAAGTTGGACTGGCCCAGACCCGAGCGGAAGCCACGCTAGCCCGCGAAGACACCGAGCATCGCCAAGCCCCGGCCACCCTTGCATCCGTCAACCACCGCCCCCTGCATCCCGTCGAATGCCGTGCTCCGAACACCCTTGAATCACCGCTGGAAATGCCACAACGGAAGTCCCAAAATCACGAGCCCTAACTTGCCATCGTTCCGTCGCTCACCTCTTCATTTGCCAGCCGCCACACGCCATCACCGGTCGTGACGTCTTGCTCGCTGTCTCCTACGCCTGGCCGTCATTCGCTCGCTCTCTGGCGAGCTATCCCCTGTCTCCCTCTTCGTCTCTTCTGCCCGCGAAAACTCAAAGCATAGAATGGCCTTTTGGCTTCCATATCTTGAGGTTCTTGATCTCCAAGTTTGAAGACTCGGACTTCCTTAAACTTTTATTCTCTTTTCTTTGGGCTTTTACCATAGCAAATGGACTCTAAATTAAACGATCTAACATGCATTAGAAATCTTAAGACACTGGTTACAATCTTCATGAAGAATATTTCTTGAAAAGACGTCGTCTTGATTTCCAAAATAGTTGAACCATTGGTAAATGTAATGAAGACAATTTTAGAAAGATCTTCAATTATTCTCTTGACCTTCCACTTATGTTTATCCTTAAATTTCTCCTTGATAATTTTGGAAGCTTGATTAATAATAGCATGGTCCCATTTCGCATGAAATCCAGAGTGCTCCTGGTTTCCAACCAAAGCATTCCGTTCGTGGACAGAGCTCGGGAATGCTCTATCCATGGAAACTTTTGGTCGCGTACACAACGATGCCTTCCGATGAGAAACGACAATAGACGGAGACCACGAGTTCCCATTCAGAACTCTTTCTCGAATTTTAGTCCAAGATACCACCTTTAGCAATCCTGCCGAATCGCTAGGCGTTATGTTGGAGTCGAGAACTCCTTCCAATCTTCAGAGTCAATTCCATAATTCTAAACTTAACCCAAAAAATTCAATTCATACTCCAAAGCATCAAAACTAAATCAACTAGAAACTTTGAAGGCACAAGAATAAATTTTTAGATATCTTGAATAATCTCTTCACTGTCTCATGTCTTACCTAATTGGAATGCCCAAAACAAATTTCCAACTTTAACCTTTAAAAACCATGTCCATTAGAACCAGCTTCGCGAAGAACAAAAAAGAAATTGGAGAAAAGAAAACTTAAACTTACTTGACGAAGAACGAAGTCCTAAACTATTGGAAAGCCGAAACCTTACGCTCTCCGAATTGGTCTTCTAAAACTCGTGGTACATCTTCAACCTTAGAGGAAAAATCTTCCTTTAACACAGAATACCTAGGAGAAACAAAAACCCAAGAATTTACGCTAGACTTACCTCGAATGCAAATGAGTTGCAACCCGAGAGAAACTTAAACTCTGCTGCTCGACAAAGAAGAATCAACTGAGAGGGAGACGAAATCTCAAAATGGGAGGAGTGGGGATAAACTTCCCCTCTTCAATCACTGATATAGGGGAAGTTTCCCCTGAATCTCGGCCAACATCGAAGGAACTCCTCTAAAAAGGGAGTTCAAATAATTTTGTATTTATTTTTTGTTCTGGCCTGGGCCAAGCAGCCCTGATTTCACAGATACGTTATACTCTACCATGTTGTAACTTACTAAAGACTTCTGCTGCCTAAACAAGTAATTTAAAAGAAAAATGGTCGAACGATACGGTTTGAGTTTAGGCCGAATCACTCCCCGTTCTATCTCGGGTCCCTTACTTGATGTAACACAGTTACTCTAAAATAATATTTTCAACTTAACAGTCAAAGAAAAAATTAAAATAATAATAATAAAATATCTTATCCATTTGTTTTGAGATGTCACGGTTGGCTTACACGGTATAAGTCACACCCCCTTTCTCACAAGGCGTAAATGGGCGTAGCGCCCGAAAGGAGGCTTCTGGGAAGCCTCGCAACAGTGTGCAGGGCACACTTGGCAGACAGGCCGTGCGCGGGGCACGCGCCAGGCTGAGGCAGTAGGCGCAGAGAGCAACGGCGCGCACCCAGGCAGACACAGGCATCGGCAGCGCGCGCACCATGCGCACAGAAGAGAAGACATCGGCACGTGTTCGGACAGGGTCGGGATAAATGCGGGGCACGTCAGCAATTCAGACAAGGCTCCGAGAAACACGGGCCACGGTGGCACGGACAGGGGCGGCGCACATTCCAGGAAGTTTGGAGCTGTCTGAAAGCCTCTCTTGGTTGGGCCACAGCAGCCTACTGGGCCCAGTGGGCGCAGTACATCTGGGGCAGGCCCACTGCGCGCCAACTGGGCCCAACCCAAAGCGCCAACTGGGCCCCCAGCACACCAACTGAGCCCACAGCGCGCCAACTATGGGGCAGCGCACAGCAGATTGGAGCTACGGGTTAGAAATCCTAGTTGCCATAGGATTCCTAGTTTAAGTTGAATTAGGTTTTCTTTATGCCTATAAATAAGACCCTTGAGACACCAACCAAGGTATTGATAATCGGTGAGTAATTAGTCATCCTTGAGAGAGTTGTGGTGTTCCGAGTGGCTAGAATTGTTCCTAGTTTCTTTGGTTTGGAATCGAAAGAAAGGGTTGGGGGCCGGACTTCCGTAAAGAGTTTGTGTTCAACGCGAGGAGGCGACAACCGAGAGTATTCGGAGAGAGACTGGTCGCAGTGGGACTACGGCGCCGCACACCTATTCGCCCTATTCCTCACGGCGAAAAATTAGGGGTGTGACAATATACCTTAATTACAACATAAAAGTGATGATATAAGATTATTCCAGAAAAAATTTGAAAAAAATTGAAAAGAAAGCAGTGGAGGAAGAAAGTTTGGAGTTTTCCCTTCTCTTTCATCTAAGAATCTTTTGTTCGATACTTTCTTCTCAGTGTCTTCTTGTTTTTTAAAAAAAAAAAATAGTTACACATTGAATGAATGACTACTTATAAGAGTGTTATTCACTCTTCTAGTGACCTAAACTTCTGCATTATTAGGACAAGTTCAACCATCCAAATAAATTATTATAAGAGCATGATAGAAAGAAGAGACATTTCATTGTTTCCAACCCGCCCGCTTCGCCATGCACGATGGTACCAAGCCAAGTTGACTCGGTTCTCTTTTCGACTAGCTCAATATGCTCGTTAGTCTGGGGATTGTTAAAATTAAGTTGAGCCCTTTATATCTCTAACTGGTAACAATGATATTTTTCAATAGTTGGAACATAAACTGGTATTCTCATCTTTGTTGCCGCCTATGTAAAGACCCCTCTTACCTGTTACTATTTTCTTTAAACCTCACCTACTATTAGAAGAAGCCCTAGTTATCGTCAACCATGGAGATTAGAGAAGAAGTTTCAAGGACTAGAACAACTACATCGCATTTTTACAGTTATTCCAGCCTACCGCCATTTCCTACTATTCATCACTTGCTTCAGTTAACTGAGCTTTACTCTTTTCCCGTAGCAGTTGGATACTTTCCGATCTACGCGCACCTTCCTTCGGCTCACGGACACTTCCGGTTGGCTTCTCTGTCTTCCTTGGCCGTCCCCTAGGTTTTCCACCGCCAACTGCTTTCGCTTTGACAGTACTTGAGGGTTTCGGAGGAGAGGCGGCGGCGTTCTTTTGAGTCCCGTCCTCCCGCTTCTTCGGGGGGCGGCCCCTTGGCTTTCGCGAGGATGAAGGAGTCGCTTCTGGTTGGGCTGGATTCTTCGGTTTGGGAGGTCTGCCTCTACCTCGTCTAGGCGGTTCAACTGGTTTAGCCTTCAACATATAGTTGTTATTCCGAAGCACAAGCTCTCCACTATCTGTCATCCTGTTCAAATTGACTTCGACGAAGACAGGGTGGGCGTTCGGCAAAAACGGATATTGCGCTGCAATGTATGCTGATATTGATTCTCTATTGGATCCTTCTCCCGCCCCTATCACCTCGATTGCTTCCGTTATCATCTGCAAAACAGAAACTCAAGCATCAAAACCTAATTTTACATTTCTTTCATATTCTTCTTCTTCTGTGTTTTTTACGGTGATATTGATGAATAAATCAGAACTGGAAACCCAGTTACTCATAAACTTGGATAAGAACAACGTGAATCCCATTAATGGAACCCAAGAAAATGAACATGGATGAATCTTATCAAATTCAGTACATAATTTCGTTTATTTAATGAATTAATCATACATAAACAACAGAAAAAGAAAAGAACGGAAATAACAGAAAAAGATCGCAAGAACTCAAACTCATTTTCAAGAAAAAAAAAAAAGAGAACCAAATTTCACACCAAAAAGATTCACCAGCGAAGACATTCCGATAAACTAAAGCTTATCATCAACGAGTAAAATTTAAAGCAAAAGAGAACTACGTCTACTTCAACTTGTTTGTTGAGTCCAAATCAGTAGAAACGCCATTAAAAAAAAAAAGATCACTAATTGAGGCCTCGAAACGAAACACAAAAGGTGAAACAATGAGCAGAAGATCGAATGTACCTCAGGATATGAAGGAAACTTCATATGTCGAGCAAGTTCTGCAGTCGCCATTACAATACGCTTGATCGCCAAATCCGAAACTGGAGAGAGAGAGAGAGAGAGAGAGAGAGAGAGAGTTTCAGTTTTTTTAATTGTTGAACCGTTGATCTGAGAGATTCATATTGAACTTCATACGAAGAAAGACGTGGCAGATTTTCTGTGGTAAAACTACCTGACGCCGCCCCTACTTACCAACGTGGATTTGAGAAATTATCCGGTGTTTCACATTCCACCAAACAAATATTAGTATTGACCCACTCAGCCATACATTACTCAACTTCGACATCCTAAATTCACGAGCTGGGCCCAACATGACTTTATGAACTTATTTTCTGCACACTGCACCATATATTTACTCATTTTATTATGTTATCTTACGTTGACACATTTATTAATTAAATTATTCATTATCAACTTAATATATCAACCATTGTATTATGAAAAAAATGTTATTGTTCCTCTGAAGAACGTTGTCTTGCCGCTGTAGAACCTGAGTACTTGATATATGAATCTGGAAAGTTGTCTTCTGCAAAGAGGAAAGTCGTCTCCCGCAAAGAAGAAAGTCGTCTTTCTGCAAAAGAAAGTCATCTTTCATTTAAAGAAAGACAATTTTTTGTAGAGAAAAGATAATTTTTTGCTGCGGAAAGACAACGTTTCGCAGAAGAAAGTTTGTAAGTAAAAAACAAATTTATTGTCTTCTTCATAAAAAAGTACAGACAAGTGTGATTTTTCTATGGACAGTTAAACAACTCTATATCATCTGAAATCTAAAACATTCAACATTATTTTACAAAATCTTCTAAATTATAAAACTAAAAAAATTAAAATCAAACTTATCTATTATTTTCTCAAATTTATTCTATATAAATATTAATTTTTTTTTACTAAAAGTCTCTAAAATCATAATTCCTTACAGTTTTTTCTGTTAATATTAATTCTTTCTCATTGCGAATTCTTAGAAAGAACAACAAATATTCACTCCGTTTATTTTTTATAATTTAATATTTAAATTGTTAACAAAAATTATTCAATAATATTGACTCCAAAATACAATAATTAATTTATTAATTTCCTTAATTATTATACTAATAATAAAACGAGAATTCAAAATATTCATATATAGAGTGTAAGATACCCTTACCGTTAACGCATAACTAACTCAAAACAACTATATAATTCATATTGTACATCAAGCATGAAAAATGAGGCAGATCGTGACCGTTGATTTATTACGATGAAAGGAGTTCGTGATGATCTGATCAATGTTTAGAAGATGTTGTATACTTTCAATTCAAGTAAAATTGTGGAATATGAAGGGGCATTTCCGGCAACGAGGAGCGCAAATTCACATTCTAAATACACTGCGCCTGCCCAGATCTGTGTGTATAAGTCTACTCTAAATGCTGGTTGGATATTCAAGAATAGTCACCTTCCTTCTCAGCTTTTATCTTCCCCTTCCATGGTTTCTCGATTCATCGTGAATCGCCAGCTGTCTCCCTCCTCGATTTCCCACTGTTTCTTCAGCTCATGGATGGCGTTCGATGCTGCCGAAGCAATCGTGGGGTTGTTATCTTCTGCAAGTCTCTGCAATTGGGAATGCCAAGTATATATTTGAATAGGGACATGCAGAAATTAAAGGTAGTTTTCAGAGTTTTCTACAAAAAAATACAATAGTTAATGAAAACGCTCAAATGCTTGAATTTCCTACTATGTCTCCAATTTCTAGAAGACAATTTTGTGGCTTGAAAAGTAGAAACCTGCAATGCTCCCATGCCAGCATTTCCAAGAGTCCACATAGATGGAGCTGCCGCTAACGCGTTGGCCAATGCTCGTCTGAAAACGGAAAGGAGATTATCGACCCGCCAGAAAATAAAACATCAATCAACAAATTAAAGACAAACATACATAAAACCAAAGTTTGCCACACCTTGTGTTGACATCCGGAGAACTTGAACACTCGGCGAGTAATGATACACTGCTTTTACCATCCATCGCATCGAGATCAATGAGAGTTGTAATCAACCACTCAAGCTAATACCAATTGAAAAATAAGGATATAGAAATCATCATAAAATCCATAAGAATAAGAAATTACGCATGAGCCAAACCTCTTCTGGATCTGTGTAATCAATTCCATCTGCTTCAGAGAGGGCAGCTGCCATACTGTAGTAAATTTCCTGTATTTCAGCCAAATCTCAGCCACTGTACAGTTTTAGAGGGTATTCGGTGAGGAAATAGAGCGGCAGAAAGCAATGAAGAAGACCTGCATAGCTGTAATTCGATCGGTAGACACTTCCCCAGGAAAGAAATCAGTAGTTTTTCCATTTTTCTCTAGCATTATGCGACCGGTGATAGAATTGACAGATGAAGAGACTTTTTCCTTACTCAGGGGACTGCAGTTCAAAGCATCAGATATCAGAGAGTCGAAGTTTAAATCATAAAAATGCAAATAGTAAATCACCAAAATTCACAAAATGCAAGGAATGCTAAAATAGGGAGACGATTAATCACAAAAATAAATAAATAACTTACAAATCATACATCTTGCTAACCATCATGTCATTGATATTTTTTACAAACTACAAAGATTCACAATGAAAATAATTGTAAGTTATTATTGAAACATAAAAGTGGAAGCAACATTAAAGAGAAATTCTAAACGAGAAATCTTTTGGTTTAAGGATAGATCTATTCACCTCCAAAGCCATTAAGGCATCCTCCATAGCTCGTTGTTTTGCCCGGCAATCTGCACGGCGCAAATCAGCCTACATATGACCCAAAAGGCAAGATTGAGATGTTCTGTTAAACTTTCGGCTTTCATTAGTTGATCAAAAAAATGAAATTCAAAGTGATTTATCAAAATCTGTATTCTATTTCATCATTCATCACCCTATGAAGCAAAACGTCATCCTTCTCTTCAGTGGTGTATTGATTTTGTTATTTCGGCTTGCCACCTCTTTGCTGTATTTTTTTTGTGTGCGCTTTCGGCGACGTCTATTTTAGAATCCTAGACAAAACTTTCTTTCTTTTTCTTATTTCCAGTCCCCCAATGCTTTCACATAAACTAGAATCCTAATGCTAATGGTATATTATAAAATTACAAACTATATCGTCTTGCAGCAATTTTGGTCAGATCAAGCTATAAAGAAATTGGGTTAGAAAGACAGCTGGGGGGTACCTCTAATGCTCCATCACTCCAATGCTCATCAGCAGCACTTTTCAAACTAGAATGAGCCATTTCTCTTAATTTCTGAAAAATAACTTAAAAGTTGATGAAAACATCAAACTCTTGTAGACCACTAACACGTGAATCAAATGATAATTGATTGAAGATATACATACAGCCGCAATGTTTCGGACCCGCTCCGCTTTTTTCTTGACCTTACGGTCAATTAGTTCTGTATCCTCCCTTGCTCGAGCTAAAAGAGAACATGAAAATAATGAAGCAGCAAGTTTGGAATTTAAATATCTAACGAAACAAGAAGTTCATACTCTGGTTATAGATATTACACTCCATTTCTAGTAGACAGTATTGTGAAGAGATCAAATCATTACCATCAAGTTTAATAAACTCTGATCCAAGCATAGCAACATCTTGACGTGCACGGGCATTTAACCTCATAATACCACTGGTAAAAGCAAAAAATTAAAAGCACAAATTTCAAAGTAAGTTCTTTCTACCCATAATCAAAGGCACTACTTATACTGCATGCTAACTTTCACTTTCAGCTAGAATTCAAAACATGAAATATTAAACAATGATTCATAAGTAACCAAATACATAGTTGTATAACATTTCTAATCCATCTACAGATATTCAAGTTTTCCACCATTCCAATTTCTGCTTCCTCTCGTGAATACTCAACAAAGGCAGAACAAATTTGAAATTAATCATCAAAAATTCAATATGGTCACTAAAATAATCGTCATGGACATTACCGAGAGAGTAAGACCATATCATTGCGAGCTCTTTCATTCACAAACTTGGCATCATTGCAAGCGAATCGACAAGCTTCAGCCAAGCCTCTATAGCGATGCGTAATTTTTTTAGGCATGATAGGAAGCTTATCTTTATTGTTTCCATCTGACCCACTGATGAAAAAAATACAAGGTTGAATACCATAAAAGACGTAACAATTATGGGAATAAAACGAAACTGATATTTTGACGTGATTTTTTTATTTTCCATAACAATTTATTGATCTTACCTATTTACATCCACAGAATCACTATAAGTCCTAACATAGTCCTTTCTTTCAGTATGATGACTTCCGTTGGAGAAACATAACACCAAAGATCTGCGGGAGCAAGTGTAACTGAAATTTTTTCCAGGTAAGTTCCGCTCACTATATTCACAGTAGTTGATCTTTTCTTCTAAGAGATGTCCATTCCCACTTCCAATGCATCGACTTGTAATATGAATTTGATGAGGTTGTTTTGACTTGGAAAATGAGTATAGAACTCCATGAGAATTAGAACCAGCTATCTTAATAGGAGCCACAGGATTACTTGAAACCTTGCTTATAGGAACAGCCATTGAAGAGGATTAAAAAAAAAAAGGGACAAACCCGGCCAGCATTTCTCACCAGCAGAAATCTCTAGAAAATTATTAATAAGAGGAAAGAAAGGTCATATAGTTTATTTAAAACGGAAGGTAAAAAGTAAAAGAAGACAAATTACCATACTAATAAACTTTGTTTCTTCCTATAAGTTATATACAATCATTTCAGAATCGACATCATTCAAACGTTTTTTTAGATTACAGAACATAAATTAGTATCAACCAAGGTGTTCCGAGGTTATATTATATTTTGCCTCCTAAGTTAAAGAAGAGTAACACAGTCCCATTGTATTCCTCCTCTTATACACTGATCATAACTAGTATAAAGTTTTGAGTTTGGGGCAGTAGGCACGGACATTGAAGAAACTCAATTTAGTGTTCAGGAAAAAATTATTCTATATCATGTAGCTTTTCCAAACTGTTTCACAGACAAGCACCTGATATTGAGATCGAGTTATGGCCCATCTGTAAAATATAGTACAAAGACCAAATAATCATCCATGTCCTTACAAGTAAAACTCTAAATTTACTATTTTCCCAACGTTGGAAGAACAATGCCTGTTGCTTGGTAGACAATACGAGTCTATTTCTGATTTCAGGAAATCCAATAAAAAATGTTTTGCACCTTTTTCACCGAACTATTTTCCAATACTTCAAAAATATATAGCCATAGCTGCAATATTAAACAATTCATAAAACCATTCCTGCAAATGAATTTTGCAGAGGTAACCGATACCATGGCAGCACACAGGTTCGATGTCAACTTCTCCTCACACTTTTTTTGGTCTAAGATTACAGCCCTTTCAATGATTTACTCACGCTATCAGCGTTTGATGTTTATGGAAAACACCGAGGCTTTTAGTTCAATAGACCAGATTATACATAAGATGGCTTAAAACAAGTACAAAAGTTTGAAGTTAGCACCAAACGTTTAAAATTCATTCATCCTGCAAAATGACTCGTCCCCGCCTCAAATAAATCCGGAACTAAATTAAACTTTTTGTCTAAATCAGTACTAGCCCCAACATAATGCTTACATTTGATACTTGATAAAATCAGATAATAAAAAATCAATTCAAATTATTCGCTATTGTAATTGAGAGAAAGCAAAACAAGTTCACAATTACAAAATGAAGATCATGAAAATGAAAACCGATCAAAGAAAGTGTACAAGGCAAGAGGTGAGAGAGCAGTGGAAACTTAGTCACTAACCTGTAGAGAGAACAACTCCCTGGTGAGAGAGAGAGAGATATGAAGTTGGGCAAAATTTGTAGAGAGAAGAAGAGCAGAAAAAATTGGAGCCACAATTCAAGTTTGTGGCCCCTGCAGCTCCAGCGCTACCTGACAAGAAGAAGGAATAAACGATGGACATGGTTTCACTCGCCGTCCCCAGTTCTGGAACTCTCCTTTTTATCGTTTCAATTTCTTTTTCAGAAATTGACAAATCAACCATATACACGTAGTCAATTATTAATCTTTTTTCTCTGACAAAATAACTATTAAACTATAAAAAATAACAAAATTAACATCACTGTTATGTTTACCGTTAAACGTGATGATGTAGAGTCGCGACAGTTCATATACAAACTATTGCGGCTCTATAATTTTTAAAAAATAAACCAACAATTGTCATGAACTGGCACGATTTACAATAAAACTGCAACGGTGTGTCCATAAATCACTGCGGTGTCCTATGAAACCACCGCGACTCCAAAGTTTTTTAAAAATAAGCCAAAGATTGTCATGAACCGGCGCGGTTTAAGATGAAACGCTCGCAATGTGTCGATAAACCGCTGCGGTGTCCTAAGAAATCGCTGTGGTGTATCGACACACTATTGCGACATCATCCTAAACCGCAGCAGTTTATCGTGCCTCGGACTTTGATCCTCTGTCGTACTACATAAGACTCGATCGTGGGCTCCGTCATTTTCATCGCGAACAACAATTACCTCGTTGAACAACGATAATCTCAGACCTTCGATACCAATGTATTCCCAAGCAAAAAAAATGGCGCTCAAGCGAAAGGGTGGTCCGTCGGAAACTCACCTGCAACCAGAGGCAGAAACAACGGAATCTGCCCATCCAGCCACAGTGCAAGGAGCAACCGCCGCGGTGCAAGCTGGCCAAATCGCCACTGTGCAACACGGAGAAATCGCGGCGGGTGGAGAAACCTTGGCACAATCTCAATCTCAACCTCAACCGTAGCCTTAACAACACCAGCAGGAGGGTCAGTGGTTCGGTTCCAACCCGTTACAGCGGGTTTCCACTCCCCACTATTCAAGACAGACTACGCGAAAAAATGGTATAAAGATGATATAAAATACCGTTCAATTATTGTTTCTAAAAGAGTAGAGTTGGAGTCCTTAACTGAAATGGTAATTCAACAATTGTTTGAGGGTGCTGGATTAGCCGATTTGTGCCGGATGGGGGGAAGTTACTGCGAGAGGATTATTAGACGCTTTTACGCAAATTTGGAACTATCCACCTAGCCATTAGAGGTCTGAACGTATATGTTTGGACGAGAGTTGAGGTTGACTCCCAACAATCTGAATGTTATGCTTGGATGTGTACTGGAGGGACCAAGCGATGAGTATTACCACGTGTCTCGGGATCCACCTTTCATCACCCGAGGAAAAGGGCTGGTAGTGCTTAGGTTGTTGCACTGGGATCCCGAGATTGGCGAGTACAAGAAGCCAAAGGGCAGGGAGCTGAATGCCATAACCAGAGTCATCCACATCATCACGACGTACACCATTTGCCTCAGAATGGACATCGAGATCATGTTAGCTACATGGATCTGTATTTGCTCGAGATGGTGTTCACCAGGAAAAAGGTAGACATCAGATATGTCATTCTGAGGCACATGCATGAGGTGCTCAACAACCCGGTCAAGAGTTTGCCATTCAACTAGCTCATCTAGAGGATTGTTGAGCAGTTTGGGGTACCCATCTCGGAGGATGAGCCGAGAATCGAAGAGACGGCCACAGACGTGTACAACAAATTGAAAGTGGACCTAATGGGGGTCAGCAAAGTTGTAATATCCCAAAATTAAATTACCATGTAATCAGTGTATTATGTTGTGGTAATATCATGTTATGCAATAATATGGTTTCGAGTACGTTAGAAATATATGGGTTGGTCTAGCAAATTAAATTAAGTGTAAAAATTTAAAGAAAAACGCATAGCATGGAGTTTGGGACGCTATGGAACAGTATTATGCCCCCTAAACTCATGGCTGTCAAAGTTCGGACGAGTATGGACGATGCGAACAATAGTAGAACTGTCCGCTTTGAATCTGTCCAAATTCTGAAGACATTTGGACGCTTGCAGACGACGGCAGAAGAGGATGGACGGCGTCTGAAATGAATCTGTCCAAATCCTGAGCACACTCGGACGACTGCGGACGCTATATGCAGAAGCCTAATGTCATCCGAATATGGCTTACGGACGGTACGGATGAGTAACTAAGGGCGCGTTTTCTCATCCTAAATTGACTTCAGATGACTGCGGATGGGACGCGGACGACTTCATCGCATCCGAAAGGTCAAAATTGTTTGAAAAACTCATTTAAATCTGAAGCTTATCTCTTTCATCTTTCTTATTCTTCTTCGATCCCTATTGCTGGCAACACGTCTCTGATGAGGTGGGAGGTTCCACCTGGCTCCAGGAGGCTGGACCCCTTTTCCTTAGAAGTGGAATCGATTCCACGCGGCACCCTTTGCCCCTACACAATTATGATTTTTCTTCCCCTCTGGCTATAAGAGGCTGAAGTGAGCTGAAGGTTAGAATTTTCAATTGAAGACTGGTGAGTGTAATGTTTTGTGTGTAAAGGCTAGTTAGTACGTTGGGTGTGAAGCATTTCATTTGGCATTCGGTATTTGAGTGTGGCTATTTGGACTTAAGGTTACAATAGAGTTAGAATTTACAAATTACTGGAGTTTCAATCTCTGCAGAAATTAAGGTAAGAATTTTGAATGATGTAGTTTGCCAGAGTAGGCCCTACATCGCGGGTTTATTTGAATTGTTGTTCCTGTTGAGTTCTGTCAATAGAATGACTCCATTCTGGAAGTCTTAAATTGATTGACTCTTAAAATCCATATTCAAATGTTGTGTTGTCCAAGGGACATTTACTCAGGTCTATTTGCAAGAAAATTGTTCTATTACACGTTATGATTCAGTGTTACCATTGTGAATAGTTCTGTTATTCTGATCACATAGTCCAATTCTTGAGTATTGGGATTGATTTGTTTGAACTATGAATTGTTAGCATACATAAAGTAATGGCATCTGGGATAAGGAAATGTTAGCAACTAAATTAGAAATTTTAGATTGTTGTCATGCAAAGGATTACATACTTGTTCTGAAAATGGTTTAGTAAACTGAAACTGCTTAACAGAAAACATGTAAACTTCAACTATTTTGCCGTAAATATGGATTCATAATTATATTTCGTTGATAAGTTTAGTGGCAATGATTGTGTTTCTTTTAAATATATATTCTATGATTTCATGTGACATACATGCATCATTTTAGGATTTATAAATCTGTTTCCATACTGCATGACATAAGAAATAAATGTAAATAGGCGTATGGGGGTTCGGGATGATCGGTGACATTCCATACGGTAGAATACTCCCGCATAGGGAGCAGTAAGATGAAAGTTAGCTACGTGGAATCTAGGGTTCATCCTTCTCCCGTTTTGAAATCCCCAACGTTCTCAAACAAAAGGGTGAATACCAGCATGTGGAACACCCCCGACGGATATATCTCCTAAGTGGAGTGACTGGTTCTTCCTCATGGCCCTAGGGTGTATGTCAGTCCTGGCTTTCAGAAGGGATACGGCTCCTATATGTAATTGCATTATGTGATCATGCATAGCATTACATTGCATTCCATTCTGATTCTTGTTGGGTTTTAGGCTCATTGTTTTCCCCTGTGATGTAGGTGACATGTTTGCTGATAATGAACAAACCGAGGAGGAGGTATTTCAGGACGATACCTTGGGTTATCAGCCACTTTGATCTATTGGTTGTGGTTCATCACAGTCGGTATTTTGGGAGTATGACAGTTAGTATTTTTGGTTTTGAAAACTGGTATTTTGGTAAAGTAATAATTAGACTGTCCTGTTTTGGTTTGGAAAATGTTGGTTGAAAAATGTAACTAGACTGTTTTAATAAACTTTTGTGAATATTTAACTAGATTTTGGAAACTAGTTTTGTTTAATTTACTTTGATGTGAGATGTTTTTTTACTTAAACTAGTTATTATACATAAATGAAAAATTTTATAACAAATTTAAAATGATAATAAATGACTTGAAAAATAACGGGGCTTTACAAAAGTAGTCTCAGCCGCCAGCACCTCCACCCCCCTCAGTGGCTCAGCCTTCAACCCCCTCAGTGGCTCAGCCTTTAGCTCCCTCGGAGGAACAACCTCCAGCATCACCTCTGCAGCACATGGAGGAGGATGTGTAATACCCCGATTTTCGTAACATAATTAATTAAGGATAATTGAGATTTATTATTTGATAAGAAAATTAATTGGGGGTATAATTGGATTATTCAGAGAAATTTTATTATGAAATATATTATCATGAAAATAAGTTTAGAAAAATAATTGTTGGGAGATAATTGTATCAATTATTGGATATCAAGTGAAGATTGGATTAAAGAAAAATTAAAATGGAGATTTGTGGATTTTATTGGTTTTGTTCAGCTCGGCCCGAGATCAATTATAAGTGGCTCGGTTCCCTTTTAATTAAAAGAGGGAACGAAATTTATGGGAAATTATGAGATAAAATAGACTATTCGGGATTTTCAATGTAAGATGATTTAATAAATTGGATTAATTGGGTTAAAGAAGATTAGGGGATGTTTTGGAAGGCATGAACCGGTTCAATGAACCAGTTCACACACACTGGTCTGGTTCATGAATTAAAAGATAGGGAAGGGGAATTGTTGTTTTATTTTTTGGCCTTCAGCCTTTTGTTCTCGCGACAGAGAGAAGAGAAGATGGAGTGAGGCGAGAGATCGGGAGATGGAACGGCGAAAGGAGACAACGACGAGTGGCGAATCGGCGATGGCGTGAGGGAGACGTCGGCGATAGCTAGAGTGCGGCTTGCCACTCCGGGCTCGGAGTGCTGCTGGCGCGTCAGGGGTGTGCCGCGGCTAGGGCATGGCTCGAGATTGGGTGTCCTGCCGGTGATGATTTCCGACTTCGAGCGAGGTATGTCCAGTTGATCTTCCTCCTCCTTTGCGTTCTATTGTTTGGGTATTGGCGGGGGGTGTTTGCAGGGGGTGAATCGGCTGGACAGTTGGAGGGGCTTCGGCTCTCTGGCAACGGGGTCTGTGATTTCCAAATTGGACCGGCTTATTCTTCTCCCGAAAAGATAGCAACTTTCCAGCGTGGAGTTTGGTCATTGGACCACCTCCTTCGAACTGTGTGATCTTCCAGTCAGATTGGTCCTCACTGGAGGTAATCATTAGTCGTCTCCTGTCTATAAAACGAAATGGACAATGAGGAGAGTCGAGAGATACAGAAGTGGCCGAGAGTTCCTCTAGAGAGTGGCCGAAGCTGTGAAGGGAGAAGTATGTAGGTAATGGGTGTTCTTTGATTTGGTCTATGTTGTTGAAAATCTGGGTGATGCTCTGTTAATATTCTGTGGAAAATATGGTTTTGTGATAAATACTATTCGGTTTTATAAAGTAAATTCTCTTTATTATCAGGTCACATTGATGAAATGAGCAACTATAAATAGTTAATGCTATTTTCATTGCACGTGTTAAGTTACTTAAATGGTTATTGCAAGGTTGCTAAGTAACTATGTTGACTAATGAAATTTATTAAGCGTTAAGGTTTATGAAAATTCGGTGGCCAATAATTATTAGTTAATTAGTCGATGAAAATAATTGAACGAAAGATGTGAAATGAACTAACAAAATAATTATATAAAAGTTAAGATTTATAATGGGTAAATATATTAATACATAAATATTATTTATTTTGAAGGTATTAACGGGAAAGGAATAGAGTGTCAAACGCGCTACGGACGCCAGATAAGTGATATGCATGTGCTTTGGTCCTTAGGGCCCTACATCGCAAGAAATAGGAGATGCATGTTTTATTGTTTATAGTATTTAGTAACACGTTTCCATGTTTGCAGTATTTAATAGCATGTTTCAGTGTTTACAATTTTAAATAGCATGTTTCGGTGTTTACAGTTTTAAATAGCATGTTTCATTGTTTACACTTTTTATAAGCATGTTTGATAAATTGTATGTTGGTTGCGCTATTAAATTCCTCTAGTAGAGAATGTATGCATTTACGAGCATCATACATTATAGTTTTCAAAAGATACGAAAATGGTTTCTATGCATACTTTTGAAAAGGAAACAAAGAAGAAACAAAATGATTACAAAATGACAAGAAGAAAACAAAGAAAGAAAACGATTACAAAATGACAAGAAGGAAACAAAGAAGAAACAAAACGATTACAAAATGACAAGAAGGAAACAAAGAAGGAACGAGACGGTTGTGAAAATTAAAGAAATAAACGTAAATGGGTGTGACGAGATGTGAGGTTGGGTTAGCCGCCCCTCCTCGTCAAGTTTAGACATATCTAACACTTTCAAGATAAAGATAAACATAAACGGGGTCGTCTGGGGATGTGAGGTTGAGTTAGTCGCTCCTCCTTATCAAGTTTAGACATCTCCAACGTCTTTCAAGATTAAGACACACAACAAACATAAATGGGGTCGTCTGGAAATGTGAGGTTGAGTTGACTACTACTCCTCGTCAAGTTTATACATTTCCAACGCCTTTCAAGATTAAGACAACTATAAACATACAACGGGGTCGTCTGGAAATGTGAGGTTGAGTTGGCTGCTCCTCCTCGTCAAGTTTAGACATTTCCAACGTCTTTCAAGATAAAGATAAAGATAAACGGGGTCGTCTGGGGATGTGAGGTTCACCTCGTCAAGTTTAGACATCTCCAACGCCTTTCAAGATAAAGTAAAGTAACAATCAAAAAATGAACAGTAAAATAAAGTCAAGATAAATAAAGTTAAGATCAAAAAAATGGTAAAAGAAAAGAAAAGAAAGAAAGAAGAGAAACAGAAACAGAAAACGAAAAGAGATTTAAAAGTTATATGACATGTGTATCATATATTTTATTTTATATCACTTATTGAGCTTTAGGCTCATTAGCTTGATCTTGCGGTGTAGGTACACGCATAGGAGAAAGAGGTTATGAAGCAGTTGATGAAGGATTTGCACGGTTGAAACTTGTGGCTGGCTGACCTAAAGAATTAAAAGGAATTTATTTGTAAAAGAATTTGTAAATTATTTAATATTTTTTAATGTTTTATTTTAATTCTGCTGCGTTCATATAGATGATTTTATTACTTAAGCTGAAATTGATAAATGTTTTATGTAAAGAGTTTTAATGATCGGGTTTTTATTAAAGAAAAATACTCTGACGTTTTTACAAAAATAAAAGTTTTAAATTTTACACGATTTTCAAAGTAAATAAAATCGGGTCGTTACAGGATGCTCTGCTGCCGATACAATCACCCCCTCCTCAGACATCTCATTTTACTTTAATGTCTAAGGAGACGTCTGGTTGGATGAGCAGGATGGAGGAGCTCCATCATATGGCGCTTAACAGAATATATATGATGGAAGAGCACCTTCAAATGGCGCTGCTTCAAATTAAAAAAGTGGAGGAGCGAGCAAAAGAGAGGCATCAGCAAACAGAAGAGAGGCATCATGAGATGTTGGCAGCATTTCAGAATATGGAGTAGTGAGCAGCCCCTACAGTAGTCTCTCCTTCGTCTTCTAAAGCAACAGAAGCCACAGACCGCTTGTAGGCTATTTACTTTGTATGCAAAGTCCAATCTTTACCTAATTTATGTTTGACGTAATAACGTGTCGATGATTTGCAGCACCATTGTCGTAAGACGCCAACCTGCTCCTCCTGCCGTACGGGAGACAAGTGCGTCACAGCCTCAGGACCTAAATCTATGTGTGTGGTATGTGTTTGATTTGGTTATATACGTGTGCCTACATTTATTCATGTCTTATTAGTCTGATGGCCTTTTGCCATGTTTTTTGCAGGCACGTGAACTGATGGATGTCTTTAAGAAGTATGTTTTGGGAAATACTCGGAAGAACTTGGAGACGTATGCAATTCTTGGCGGAAAGCTGATCGAGGATGCATACACCATCACTAATATCATCTTCCCAGAGCAAGTAGGGACGCCAAACATGGTGAGAGCCTTCTTTGTATCTTAGTTGATAAGCTTTTATCTTAGTACTCATCCGAACTTGGTGAACGACGAAGATGCCTTTGCATTTCAACAACAAAAATCGCTACTTACATTAGGGTGGATTCACGTAAGTAACCATCTCGCTTCTCCGGGTTGTCGTTTATGTTCCATGGTTTCTAATGCGTTGTTTACATTTCTGACACACCCAAAGTAGGCGTGTTTTATGTCGTCCGTTGACCTGCACACTCAATTCGCTTACCAACAATTGATGCTTGAAGCAATCTCCATTATCGTAGCACCCATGACAAAGAGTGGTATGTATTTTCTCTTGTGTAGATGCATATTGCTTTCCACTTGTTTACCAACAATTGTTCCCTTTGCATTGCAGCCCGTACGACATCTTTTGGTGTATGAGTGAGTGGATGAGGGTGATCCAAATTTGCACTAATAAGGAACAATGCCATGAGCACGACGATCAACCCGTGGAGGGTTTGTTGTTCACCAATGCGTCCAACGTATACTTGGACCCGCAATTGTCTTTTGAAATCACGGATTTGCGGCCGAAACCAAGCAGGAAGAAGTCGGCTTAGGAATATCTGTTTACATTTACTTTGTTGTAATATCTGTTTACGTTTACGTTTACGTTTGGATAGAAAAATATATGTTTGGATAGAAAAAAAAAAATTCATTGACGCTTTACATGTTTACGTTTTCTGTTTATAGTTTGGATAATATATGGTTGAGAAAAAATATTTGCTTTTGTTGATGTCGCAGGGGGGATAGACTTAAAAACAAGCGAA
The DNA here is from genome assembly GCA_022433065.1 of Begonia loranthoides. Taxonomy (NCBI): domain Eukaryota; kingdom Viridiplantae; phylum Streptophyta; class Magnoliopsida; order Cucurbitales; family Begoniaceae; genus Begonia; species Begonia loranthoides. The sequence continues at coordinate 6,133,748 of CM039484.1, read as the reverse complement.
ACTCTTGCAAAATTTTCAATTTTTTAGAGTGAATGTTGACAAACCGCTGCGGCTTTTTGGACAAGCCGCAACGATTTCTGACGAGCAGCTGCGACTTTGTGGATAGGCCACCGCGGTTAGTTATCAAGTCGTTGCGGCTTTGTGGACAGGTCGACGAGATTAGTTATCAAGCCACTGCAGCGCTTCCAAAAAACAATAGCGGCTCATCATAGGGCTCACACACAGATTCAAATTTTTTGGGAAATGAAAAGTTGGTACTTTGACATTAGCATACTAATCAATTTCCATTCATCATCAACGACCAAATTTATCGAACCAATATATCAATTCAAAGTTATCAAACCAATTCAAATTTATCAATTCAAATTTGACAACGATAACGTGCACAACGTCCAATTCCATGTACTTCATTGGCAAAAAATGTGGTTGTGGGCCCACTTCAACTTAATGGTTAATAACAGATTCATCAACACTCCAAGACGCCATTTGTTTTTCAACAAATTCTTCAACTACGCCAAAATGCTGTTCACTTCAGCTCTAAAAAATCTCTAGAGTTTGCTAATTGCTGACAAAATGTCTGAGAAAATCGCGAGGAGTTTACTGTGTATTTATACAATTCGAAGTACGCACGATGAACCACAGCAGTTCATCTAGTAAACCGCAACGGTGTATCGATACACCGCAGTGGTTTCATAGAACATCGCAGCAGTTTATTGACACACCGCGGCGGCTTCATCTTAAACGCGCCAGTTCATGACAATTGTTGGCTTATTTTTTAAAAACTATGAAGTTGTGGCGGTTTGTATATGAACCGCCGCAACTCCACATCATAACGTTTAACGGCAAACATGAAAGCGATGTTGGTTTTGTCATTTTTTCATATTTCAATGGTTAATTTGTTAGCAACAAAAGGTTAGTTGTTGACTTGTCATTGATTGCAAAGGAAGATGGTTGATTTGTTATTTTCCCTTTCTTTTTTATATTATTGTTATTTTTATTTTTGTTTTAAATAAATTGTTTTACCAATTTTTATCATTAGGGAAAATGAAAAATCCACCATCGTACTTTGTGATCAATGACAAATCAACCACTAAACTATTTTTTATTTTTGCTAACAAAATAACCACTAAACTACGAGAAAATGTCCCTGCAAACATCGCTGTCACGTTTGCCGTTAAATGTATTGACTTTGTTCTGCAACAGATCTTATACTGTTCCACCACTGATCGTTATTTTTTAAAATAACATTATAATATTGATGGACTACCGCGGATTGACTATGATCCGCGGAAGATTAATAATGATCCACCGCCTATTGTCGTGCGTCATTCTACGTTCTTATGCTTTAATATATAAGAATCGTTTGTGCGTTCCAACGAGTTCACCGCGAACCCCAAAATCCTCGGCGACGCTTGGCACAATGTTGGAGTAGAGCTCAACAGCAATATTATGAGGGTTAAGTACTATGGTTTTCCTATCGAGCAAGATGAAGTTGTCGATGTTCGTAAATTTGGGAGTTGTAAAGAGGCAACCGAGTTAGAGGCTAGGTTTCGGTCATTGTCAATACAGCTACAGGACTCCGAGTGCTCGAAGTTCCTTTCTACGACAAACACGTTCCTGTAACTGTACCAACAATGGCCGAAACCTAGCCTCCAACTCTTTCACCTCTTTACAAATCCCAAATTTATGAACATCAAAAACTTCATCTTACTCGACAAGAAAATCATAGTACTTAACCCTCATAACATCGCCGTTGAGCTCTACTCCAACATTGTACCAAGTGTCGCCGAGGATATCGTGGTTCGCGGTCAACTCGACAAACTGCACTGTCGAGTCTTATATACTAAGGCACAGGCACAGGAACACGCACACATACATTGGTTGAGGGCTGCCGCCAGGAAGGATACACGTGGCGAATACACACCTCGAAAATGCAAGGTGAAATAACGTTTCAAATAAAGTGTTATAACGACATTCACACTTGCCCGAGAAAGATGGAAAGTCGTCATGTCTCTGCAAAATGGGTGGCAAGCAAAGCATCGATTTTGCATCTGACACTTATATGCAAGGAACATCAGATAATGGGATTGAATGAGCAAACATGCAAGGAACAATAGATGAACTGTGCGTCGAAACCATATATACCACATCTATAACAGTTTATTCAAGGTAGAGAGTTGGATGTTCATCAAGAAAAAATACAAATGTTTGATGTGGTTAGATCACACCGATTGTTAGTGCACATGTACATTATATGCTTGTAGCGGAATTGATAATTTGGTTTGCGTCTGTAATGCACATATGCACGATATGGTTGTAATTGAATTGATAAATTGGTTTGCATTTATAATGCACATGTACATGATATGGTTGCAATGAAATTAATAATTTTAGATTACGGATTTGTGGAAGAAACCTGGCAAGAAGGCGAGTTAGGGTAGTTAAGATGTGTAGGGATACAAATTGAGATACTCATTTTGTTGTACATAATAAAAAATTATGTTGATGTTTATGTTTTGTTTTGTTTACTTGGAAAATATCTTGCTTGGATAATATATGGTTTTTGATAATGTCACAGGGGCGATAGACTAAAAACAAGGGAAACTCTCGTAAAATTTTTAATTGAAAGAGAAATTAACTCAAACCATTTCATACATCATCAACAAACAACTAACATGTTCATTGCAACAATTTAAGCAACCAGAGCATAACACCGAAATATACAAGGCAGGGGAATTCTGTCTGTCTAGCGTGAAAAGTTGATATTCCGCCGCAGAAACACCTCGGTCTGCTACGGAATGTATGACGTTCCGCGGCGGCATGAAAACTTCCCGCGGTAGAAAGTCAACTTTCCGCGATGGAGCGTCAGTGTGGTCAATCAAAAAGTACATATTCAAAATTTCGTTCACAGATTCAAAATGAAGTACAGATTCAAAATTTCGTTTACAAATTCAAAATTTCATCATCATTACAACCATATCGTGCATATGTACATTACAGACGCAAACCAAAATATTCACCCCGTATTCTTCGTTTCCACGGCCTTCCGAGACGCCTCTACATTACAATTGTTGTTGAGGACAACAAACAGAAACAAACATGAACATGGACCTTAACCTTCCTTGATTAGATAAGACAACACACAATCAAAGTAACTATTTACTATGCATCGAAACCAGATATCCATCATCTACAATAAGCTACCTCAAATAAACTATTGTAGATAATGGATATCTGGTTTCGACGCATAGTTAATAGTCACTTTGATTGTGCGTTGTCTTCTCTAATCAAGGAAGGTTAAGGTCCACATTCGTGTTTATTTCTATTTGTGGACCTTGCGCATCATACTCTACATAACACATTATAAATAAAATTAGCATAGTTTAAAATGTAACACATGAAAACGTAAATACAATAATGTGCTCACTTGCTTCTAAGGAACTATGTCGGAAACTGTCTCGAGAACTATCTAGGGGACTATGTCGGGAACTATCATGAGGGCTGTCTCGGGGACTCTGAAACCCATAAATGTGCCCTCTGTCCTTCCTTTGCCGCCTCTGCCTCTGGACCGGCAGCCGCCACATGCACTAAACTCTGGGCCTTCACATGTGCGAGAATTGTGCCCCACACCCCACACCAGCCACATGTCATGTTCAGATGTCTCCTGGACAACACTGTTCTACTTGAGGCCTCGTCCACATCCCATATTCTTCATTTTCGTGGCCTTCCAGGATGTCTCTTAAATGAGGGTGGCGTAATTGGATCAAGATGCGCCACTGGAGGCCACATTATTTGTTCGCTAATGGGGCAGACAAAGTGGGAATACATCACGATGTATGTTTCTCGGTGGTACCACTCATGCATAAAGTCCTCGAGAGATCTCCTCATGAATTGCATACATGGGACTGCATGGACACACGGGATGTTAGTCAACTCCCACTGATAACAGTTACAAGTACGTCTATCCAAATTGATATGGTACTGTTCGTTATTGTTCCTAACCTCAAACTGGGCAGCACCTGATAACTGGGGACTCCAATTGTGACCTGCAAGTTGTAGTCTGGCAAGCCGATTTTTGACCTGCAAACACAAAATGTCTGTCGAGCGCGCTATATTTTCATTTTTTTTAACATTCCTTCTCATTATGCCATTTCATATGATCTCAAATATACTGAGAATCAATTTGTCTCAGGCTAGTAGGATGCAAGCATTAAAAGACTCGCTTAGGTTGTTAAGGCTTATGTCACACTTTGGGATAGAGCAGAAGATGTGTTTGGCCTAGCATCTCACATATATTCCTCGGAGATAGTTGTGAACTACCGGGTCAAGTAAAAATAGTTTTTCCATCTCTCTCTAAAAGTGTCTATCTGTTGTGGCTCTAAAAGCAGCTCACATTGCATTATTGAACAATCTGCCTTTAAATTATTTTTGAAAATTGGCATACAGGTGTTGGATGCAAAACTGATGGTTCACTTGCTCTGCCACCTCTCTGACAGCTGGCACCAACCCCTATAAAGATTCACAGTATAAGTCAAACATTGGTACACAGTGCATAACATAAACATAGATGGCAAAAGCAATCAACCGCGACTTTTGTTGGTCAGAAATGATTGTCCACCCATTGCTGGACAAGGGGTGTTTAGATTGTTGAGTAACAATTCCAAAAACCAGCTCCAATAATTCCTATTTTTTGTTTCAACCACTACTATAGCAATCGGATACATTCCATCGTTCCTGTCGATGGTGACAGTACTGCGCAGCTTGCCTAGAGTCGTTCCCTTCAAGTGGCAACCATCCAAACTAATAACCGATCTACCACAATTTAATAGGCCCATCTTACATGCAGTCAAACAAATGTACATCCTTTTAATGCACTCATCTCTAGGTGAACACACAGTGAGCTTCTAGGATTAGACCTCTGAACCTCCTCGACAAAGGACCATGTGAGCTTACATTGCTCATTGTCATCCTCTTAGTTCATTTTTTAGGTTTCATTTCTTGCCTTTCTAGCAAGGTTGGGTGTGATGTTGACGTTAAAATCCTTCCTGACTGTCTCAATTATGGAAGAAAGGTATCAGTCTACTTGAGTTTTAAATCTGTTCAAATAATGTGTTGTCACCCATTTGGTAGAGGCATGACGGTTTTCCATCTTTCTCAAGCAAGTGTGAATGTCATTATAACACTTTATTTAAAACGTCATTTCACCTTGCATTTTTTAGGCGTGCATCCGCCATGTGCATCCTTCCTGGCAGGCAGCCCTCAACCGATGAGCGTCACTATAGGTGAATTTTATCCCGTACCCATTCTTCAATGCATGATCGACAATTTTTTCTCTAATTTATTCAGTGAACTATACTTCTTGCCAAGACCCATACCAACAAACATGCATTCAGCTTGTGGTGGGCATCTAGGCTTACTCTCAGTCATGTCTATGTCTTCGTCACTACTAGATTCGCATAATCAACGGAGCTCCTCCTCATCTAGAGTTGTCGAGACGGAATGTACCACTATAGTAGCTTCCTCTCCAATTGCACGTACCTCATTTGCCAAAACTGTCGACATGGGCCTCATTTCAACTTGGCGGTTAATAACAGATTCCTCGACACTCTAAGACGCCATTTGGTGTCAAAAAATGCTTCAACTTCACCAAAATGCAATACAATTAAACTCTTAGAAATCTCTAGAGTTTGCTAATCACTGATAAAATCACTGAGAAAATCACAAGGACTGTAATATGAATTTATACAAGGCATACGACGAACGATGATCCTCGACAGATCATTATCAATCTGCCGCGGATTGTAGTCAATCCGCGTCAATTCATGTCCTGATCTGTGGTGGACCATCAATATTATAACGTTACTTTTAAAAATAACGATCTGCGGCAGAACAGTACATGATCCACTGCGGAATGAACTCAATACGTTTAAAGGCAAACATGACAGCGATGTTTGCAGTAACCTTTTTCCACAGTTCAGTGGTTATTTTATTAGCAAAAATAGTTTAGTGGTTGACTTGTCATTGATCATAAAGTACAATGGTTGATTTGTCATTTTCCCTTAAACTCGAAAAAAGTGTTGCAGGAACTTTCTTTTACTTAATTTAGGGAAATTAACCAAACAACTAGAATTCAATAATAAATCAATCATTAAATAATTTTTGTTAACAAATAAAATACTCAATTATGATAAATAAATGAAGCAAACATCGTTGTCATGTTTTCCTTTAAAAAAAATATTTTTGTCTTCCCGTTGCAGAAAATGAGTTATTGGAATAGAAATTAGGAAATGTTATTTGCCTCTGCAGAAAATCATCTTTTCACAGCATAAACATACAAAGGAAATGCATGGGTATAAAGAACAAATCTATTGTCTCCTCTGTGGAAAAACACAGACATATTGGGATTCTCTCATGGACAGGAAAATAATTATGACTCATCCGACATATAAAACATTATATATTCTTTTACAAAATTTTCTAAATTATAAAATTAAAAAAATTAAAATCAACGTACAATATTTTTTCAAATCCATTGTCCATGAATATTAGCTTATTTCTAATGCAAGTCTATGAAATTATGAGTTCTTGCAATTTTTTGATTTGTGTTGTTGTGTGTCAACTCTTCCCAATCCATAAATCTGAAACTAGGTAATAGAAACTCACTTCCAAAATTTGTTGAGCTCAGTTGGAACTAATTATATTCACTAGACATGAATCGTTTGGGAAAACCAATATGGTCGAGTCATTTTCTTCAACCTATCGACAATGTTTGCGTCGTTCATTACCCATAGTTGAGTATTTTATTTGTTACCAAAAAAAATTTCGTAGTTGACTTGTCATTAATCATTTAGTTCAATGATTGTTTTATTAATTTTTTCTTTAATTTATCTAGTAGTATCAACAAAAATATTTAATTAAATTAAAATATTTGTTTGCTTTAGTTTAATCAAGTTTGCTTAGTTATAATTTAACTAACCAGCTATTCTTACAAGGCAGTCTCTCCATTGACATTTTTTCATTGTAATTTGAGGTATTAGTTAATTTTAAATAAATTATTTAAATTATAAATAATAAATTATGAAGCGTTTTTTTTTTTATATTAAAGACTCTTTGGATATTGTTTTTGAGATATATGAAAGAATTTATTTGTTAGTTTATACTTTTTCATACTGTTTAGTGATTAAAGTTTAATATTTTTTTAATAGAATAATTAACAAAAAAAAAACTCTAAGCTATGGGATCAATGACAAACCAAACTTTAAACTATTTTTGCTAATAAATCAAATTCTGAATTATGAGAAATTAAGAAGGCAAACCTTATAGTCACGTTTTCCTTTAAAAAATAAGCTCAGACGTCCGCCACGGATGTGAATAGATCTACAACGAATGAGAAGATGTCTGCGAATTAATATTGTTGGTATGGAAAGTGGGTGTCCGCACAAACAAGGGATCTATAGACTCATTCTCGAAGAAGCGTCTGCAAATGTGATGGATCTGTGGATACTTAGTTTCGGAAAGATAGGTGACTGCGCATGAAGTGTTGGGGACCGTGGATGTGTTTGTCTCCATGTAAGTGTTGGTGTCCACAGATACTTAGTTTCGGAAACACATGTGATCGCACATGAGTTGTGTGAATGTTAAGTGTGGGACAGATATCTAAAGCAGACGCGCAGTTTTTCACGAATATTTGATTTCAGAATGACACGCGGCCACACATGTGATGAGTTCATGGATACTTAGTTTCAAAAAGATGGGTGACAGCACACAACGTGTATCTGCAAAAGTGTTGGGGACCCCGGATGTGTTTGTGTTTACATTTGCGCAAATACTTGGTTTTAGAAGAACACGTAGCCACATATGAGTTGTGTCTGCGGAATGTTAAGTGTGGGATGAATATTCTCAGCGAACACACAAGTTTTCGCGTATACTTGATTTCGGAAGGACATGTGGCTGCACACATGATAGATTTGTGGATTCTAAGTTTCAGAAGGATGAGTGACCAGGCATGAGGTGTATCTACTGAAATGTTGGTGATCGCAAATGTGTTTGTGTCTGCATAAGTGTTTGTGTTTTCATATACTTGGTTTTGGAAGGGTAGGTAGAGTGTAGGGTGGATATCCGCAGCGAAGGCACCGGTATCCACAAACACTTGATTTCAGAAGGACTCACTGCCACGAACGTGATGCGTTCATAAATACTAAGTTTTGAAAGGATAAGTGACAACACATAAGGTGTATACGCGAAAGTGTTGGTAACGGCTAATGTGTTTGTGTTTACGGTGTTAGCCTTTTTGGTAGGCTAAGTTTTATTTTGATGATGACTAAATTGTGTGTTAATTTAGTTGATAAATAAGTTGTATTTAAGTAGCATGTTGCTTGGATTAATTGGTTGATAAATTGCATAACTTAATTGAGCAAATCAAATATGCAATGTTTGTAGCACATGCTTAGGTTAGGATATAAACAACTTTATATGTTATGAACATCATCTATAAGGGAGATTGTGTAGACTATGTGATAAAGATGATGTGAAATTTAATAAAGTGCAAAAGTTGTTTATACATTGAATTCTTATATATCATTTTTATTGATTAAATTGAGAATACCCTTGATTAAGGGTATTGGGAATGTTTAATGTGTTTCTCTAAGTCTATGCAGGAGAATGGAAGGTTCGTATGACTTAGAGGAAACATTTTGTGGAAATATGAAGTAGGCTATGCTGTCGCGGATGCTGCAGATGAAGCGGACGGGAGGCTTTGTCGTCCAGTTTGCCTCTGTCCATTTTGATGGATATGCGGCCGGTGGTCGCGGACGAGGCGGACATATATTGGCGTCCGCAGGTCTTCAGCTGTGCGGACGGATATGAAGAAGAGGACAATGGTTTTGCGTCCCCCTCAAAATTGTGCTGTCGCGGACGATAGACCCAGTCGGTGCAGACGGTGCGGACGCAAATATTGGCATCCGCTTTGAATCTGTCCAATTCTGGATTTGTGCGGACGATGTGTGCGGAGGAAGCGGACGATGAAAATGACGTCCGCAAATGCCCAGAATTCTGTCCAACGGCTATATTTTCAACAGGCATTTTTGCAACGGTCGTGCGAACGATAGGTGCGGACGCTGAGGTCGTCCGGAAGCCGCAGTGGCAGTGTGTGTAAATAGAGGATCACTCTATGCTCTCCACAATGAACGAATCGAATATTCAAGGCGAAGCCCTGCTGAAATCAATACTCGGATATTACCCACTGTGAGCTATTGTATATCCAATACTCCCTATTCTGAACTTGAGAGTTATATTTTGAGAGAATTCGGATTAGATAGATTTGAAAGTTAATCTCCGAATTATTATTGTGCTTGATTGTAAAGGGTGATTCCCTTAGAATTCATCATAATTGGGTGACGCCCCCGCAATAGTCAATTTAAGGTAACGACTCGTAAGAGTCTAAGGTTGACGACCTAAGAATTAGTCAAGGGTGACGCCCCGTCTAATAGTCATTTTGTAAACTGTTTTATTGGTACCCGCAAGCCAATTATTTAGTGTATCTCCAAGTGCAACTTGGAGCGCGGACGTAGGCTAGTTTGCCGAACCGCGTAAACAAATATTATGTGTATTTCTCTAACCCTTACTTTTTATATTATTGCATATATTTGTTATCGGTATTTTAATTATATGCATTAAATCACTTAGGGTAATTAGGGATTAAAATATCGCACGAAAAAGTTAAAACGCTATATTCACCCCCTGTCACACCCCTAATTTTTCGCCGTGCGGAATAGGGCGAATAGGTGTGCAGCGCCGTAGTCCCACTACGACCAGCCTCTCTCTGAATATTCTCGGATGTTGCCTCCTCTCGTTGAACACAAACTCTTTACGGGAGCCCGGCCCCCAACCCTTTCTTTCGATTCCAAACCAAAGAAACTAGGAACAATTCTCGCCACTCGGAACACCACAACTCTCTCAAGGATGACTAATCACTCAATGATTATCAATGCCTTGGTTGGTGCCTCAAGGGTCTTATTTATAGACATAAAGGAGAACCAATTCGACTAAAACTAGGATTCCTAACCCGTAGCTCCGATCTGCTGTGCGCTGCCCCACAGTTGGCGCGTTGTGGGCTCAGTTGGGCCGCGGGCTGGGCCCAGTTTGTGCGCAGTGGGCCCGGCCCAAATGCACTGCGCCCACTGGGCCCAGTAGGCTGCTGCGGCCCAACCCAGAGAGGCTTTCCGACAGCTCCAAGCTTCCTGGAATGTGCGCCTCCCCTGTCCGTGCCACCGTGGCCCATGTTTCTCGGAACCTTGTCCGAATTGCTGACATGTCATATTCTGTGCGCGCGGCGCGCGCGCTGCCGATGACTCTGTCTGTGTGGCGCGCGCTCCGCGCGCCGCTCCTCTCTGCGCCTACTGACTCTGCCTGCCAAGTGCGCCCAGCCCACTGTTGCGAGGCTTCTCGGAAGCCTCCTTTCGGGCGCTGCGCCCGTTTACGCCTTGTGAGAAAGGGGGTGTGACAATCCTCCCCCACTAGATGAAGTCGAAGGCCTCGTCGACGCCCAATCTAAGTAAGCCGTCACCTCGTCTTCAAATTGCCACAAGTCTTTATCATTCTCCCACGTTGCCTCATCTTCATCCTCCCATAGAACTAAGAATTGCCTGCGCCTATTCTTTGAACTTTCTCCCATGCTTCGATGATCAAGGATCTTGGAAATCTTCTTTTGAAATTCCACTCGCACTCCGGGTGGAGCCCTCAATCTCTGAACTCTATCTCCTTCGTGATAGGGCTTTAAGAAACTTACATGGAATGTAGGATGCATTTTGAGTCTGTCGGGAAGTTGTAATCGGTAGGCCACCGACCCAACTTTTTTGATAACCGTGAATGGTTCATCATACTTGTGAAGAAGTCCCTTGTGATATCTCCGAGATGTCACCTTCTTCCATATCTGAGGCGTGAGTTTGAGTAGGACCTGGTCCCCCTCCTTGAACTCTGGTGGTCTTCTCCCCTTATCTGCATACTTTTTCATCCGTCGTTGGGCCTTGCCCAAACTTTCTTTGGCTTGTTCTAACAGATCTGTCCAGTCTCGTCCGTACCTGTAGGCTGCTGGACAGGGGCCCTGCTCCTTCCTGCGTGCAATTTCGGCTGGAGTCGCCGGCTGAAATCCCAAAGTAAGCTCCGCGGGACTCATTCCCGTGGTCGATGTTTGATGAATGTTGTATGAAAATTGAGCTGCATCCAATAGATCCACCCAATTTCTCTGGCTCGCCGATACAAAGTGCCTCAAATACTCTTCCAATAATGCATTGAGCCACTCGGTTTGCCCGTCTGTCTGGGGATGGTTTGCCGTGGAGAACTTTAGCTCGGTGCCCATTAGGTTGAACAGTATAGTCCAGAACTTCCCTGTGAACCTCGAGTCTCAATCACTCACAATATCTTTCGGCAACCCAAATGTTTTAACCACGAACCTCATGAAGTAATCCGCCGCCTCTTGCGCGGTGCATGCCTTTGGTACGCCCATGAACACAGCGTACTTTGTCAAGCGATCTACCACCACCATGATAGATCATTTCCCCTCCACCGTTGGCATCCCGGTGATGAAATCCATCGAGACCGACTCCCATGGCTTGCTTGGAATTGGGAGTGGTTGAAGTAGCCCTGCTTCTTTTTTCCTCTCCGTCTTGTCCACCTGACAAGTTAGACATGTCTTCACATAGAGCTCAATGTCTTCTTCCATCTTCGGCCAGATGTAGTCTCGTGATAATAAAGCAAGCATCCTCTCGACGCCCGGGTGTCCCGCCCAGCAGGTGTCATGTGTCTCTTTCAGGAGAAGTTGGCGGACCCCGCCCCAACTAGGCACTAGAACTCTGTCACCACGTGCTTTCAATAAGCCGTCTTCTAGCCAATATCGCCTCACCGACCCATCCTGTACCTGCTTCACAAGTCGCAAGTACGCGACATCTTCAGTAGATGCCGCCTTGATCTTCTCTAGAAGATCCGAGCGAACCTCCGTTATCGCTGCTATGCGCTCCGCGTGCTCTCTGCGGCTAAGTGCATCTGCCACTCTATTCTCGGCCCCTGGTTTATGTAGCCAAGTGAAGTCAAACTCTGCCAAGAACTCCTGCCATCGCACCTGCTTTGGTGAGAGATTCTTTTGTGTCTTGAAATAGGTATTGGCCACATTGTCTGTGACCACGGTGAACTGTGTGCCCAATAGATAGTGTCTCCAAGTTACCAAGCAATGTATAACCGCCACCATCTCTTTCTCATGTGCTGAATAGCGCTCCTCGGCTCCCTTTAGTTTCCGGCTCTCATAAGCAACCGGATGTCCATCTTGAACCAAGACTCCGCCCACTGCGCGCTCTGACGCATCTGTATGCACCTCGAATGGCAAAGTAAAATCTGGAAGCCTCAACACTGGCTCCGTTGTCACCGCCCTCTTCACCTGCTCAAATGCCTCTCGACATGCGTCCGTCCATGCCCATGGTTTATCTTTCCTCAACAAATCGGTCAAGGGATTCACCAGTCTCGAGTAGTCTGCAATAAACCTTCGATAATAGTTGGCTAAGCCAAGGAAAGACCTTAGCTCGGTTACCTTTGTTGGCGCGATCCATCCGTCGATCGCCCGTACCTTAGCACCATCCATACGAATCTCTCCCTTTCGGATGTAGTGGCCTAAGAAGTTGATTTCTGTTGCCCCAAACTCGCACTTTTCCCGCTTCACAAATAAAGAATGCTCCCTGAGCTTTTTCAGAACTGTCTCCAAGTGATGTAAATGCTCCTCCAAGGGCTCGCTGTAGATGACAATATCGTCCAGATAGACCACCACGAAGCTATCCAAGAACTCATAGAGCACGTCGTTCATAAGATTGCAAAAAGTAGCCGGTGCGTTGGTTAGCCCGAACGGCATAACCAAAAACTCATATGAACCATATCTCGACACCATTGCCGTCTTGGCCTCGTCACCCTCGGCTATCCTCACCTGCCAATACCCCGATCTCAAGTCCAACTTGGTGAAGTATGACACCTTTGCCAATCTGTCAAATAGATCACTTGCATTTGGAATAGGATACTTGTTCTTGATGGTGATTTTGTTCAATGCCCGGTAGTCAACGCACATGCGCAGTGCGCCATCTTTCTTCCTCTGAAAAAGCACCGGTGCCCCATAAGGAGCCTTGGACGGTTGGATGTAACCAGATTCCAACAACTCGTCCAGCTGTCGTCGCAACTCCGCCAACTCTGATGGAGCCATGCGATAGGGAGCCTGTGCAGGCGGCACTGCGCCCGGCTCCAACTCAATGTGATGATCGATAGCGCGCCTTGGTGGCAACACTTTCGGCAGCTCCGCTGGCATCACATCACGATATCTCTCCAACACTGCGCGTATCTCTAATGATATCTCCCCCACTTGGTCCTGCTTGACCTCGCGTAGTGTCGCCAAGAAGGTTGTCTCCCCCTTCCGAACTCCCGTCTTCAACTGTAGGGATGATTGCATCACGCTTTTGCCTCGGTTCTCACTCTTGACCGTGCAAGGTGTTGTCTCGTCTTGGATAAGAATCATTCCAAGATGTGGTAGTACCGTCGCCTTTGCTAGCCTGAAAAACTCCAAGCCCAATATAAGATCAAAGTCGTCCAATGGCACAATCATCATCGGGCATGATTGCTGCCACTCGCCTACTCTCAGCAGGGGTGTCGCCGTGCCCTTGATGGGCTGGGCGTCTGAATTGACTGCTTTAATCAAGCTCGTGCTCTTGGTCACTTCCAAGCCGAGCTCTCCCGCCTTCCGCTGCGAGATAAAGTTGTTGGTCGCGCCGGTGTCCAACATCGCACGCACCTTCTTTCCGTTGACCTGCACCTCGACGAACATTAGGCCCTTTTGCATTGGCGGTGTTTGGCCAGACGCCGCTGTTGCTTGTCCGCTTCTCGTCGCTCTTTGACTGCTTGTCTGGGCATTCACTAGTTGAATGGGGTTCATCCGAGCTTTCTCCTCTCCTTCGGAGTTCTCTTCCTGGACCCTTAAGGTAGATGTTGCCGCCTTAGTAGGACAATCCCGAGCATAATGTGGCCCACTGCATATAAAGCAACCCTGGTTCTTCTTGCGTTGGGGTTGATCAGATCCCTTGCCTTTAGATCCCTCGGTCCTTTTACCTTTGTCGTGCCCACCTTGTTTACCTCGCTTGTCGTCTCTTCCCTTTTTCTTCTCAGAAGTAGGGGCAGCCCTGAAGTCCACCAAACCCTCAGCAATCGCAATTGCCGATGACACATCCTTCACACCATGCCGTCGCAGCTCTGTTTGTGCCCAGGGTTGAAGTCCAGCCATAAAGTTGAATAATTTATCACTCTCATGCATGTCTCGGATATCAAGCAATAAGGAACTGTATTCTCGAACATAGTCATGAACCAAGCCTGTCTGTCGCAACTTCCTTAGTGCTTCCTTTGCCGTCCACTCGGCGTTGAGCGGTAAAAATCGCTCTTTTAGTTCTCGCTTGAGAACTTCGCAACTAATGATCTTTGGCTCCTTGTCAAGACGTTGTCTCCACCATAGCTTTGCGTCTCCAGCAAGATACATGCTAAAAATCATAACTTTGTTGCTTTCCTCGATCCCGGCCGCTTGGAAATATTGTTCTATGTCGAATAGAAAATTCTCCAACTCCTTTGCGTTCCGATTGCCATTGTAGGGCTTCGGTTCCAGAATTTTAAATTGCGTAGCCATTGCGCCAAGCCTCTTTGCCGCGCCACCTGCTGCCGCTACCGTTGCGCTTACCTGCGCTACCTCCCTATCAACCCGTGCGAGCCCCTCTCGTGTGAGTTGTTCTGCCGCCGCTAGATCTTCGCTTACCAAAGCTTTGAGGATGTCGATTTCCATCTTTAGGGAGATAACTTGGAGTCGTAGGGACTCCTCATCGCTTGCTTCACGAACCCCCGTGAACTCCTCTAATCGAGAAAGCCTTGCAAGCACCTCGACCATCGCCATTCTCCTCGTGAATTGATCGAAAAACCTCTTGAGTAGTAGATCTTGGGTGTAGAAGAGAAAAAGGAGCAACCTTTACTCGAACTCTTGCTCGAACTCTTGCTCGAATTCTTGCTCTGATACCAACTGTCACACCCCTATTTTTTTGCCGTGCGGAATAGGGCGAATAGGTGTGCGGCGCCGTAGTCCCACTACGACCAGCCTCTCTCCGAATATTCTCGGATGTCGCCTCCTCTCGTTGAACACAAACTCTTTACGGGAGCCCGGCCCCCAACCCTTTCTTTCGATTCCAAACCAAAGAAACTAGGAACAATTCTCGCCACTCGGAACACCACAACTCTCTCAAGGATGACTAATCACTCAATGATTATCAATGCCTTGGTTGGTGCCTCAAAGGTATTATTTATAGACATAAAGGAGAACCAATTCGACTAAAACTAGGATTCCTAACCCGTAGCTCCGATCTGCTGTGCGCTGCCCCACAGTTGGCGCGCTGTGGGCTCAGTTGGGTCGCGGGCTGGGCCCAGTTGGTGCGCAGTGGGCCCGGCCCAGATGCACTGCACCCACTGGGCCCAGTAGGCTGCTGCGGCCCAACCCAGAGAGGCTTTCCGACAGCTCCAAGCTTCCTGGAATGTGCGCCTCCCCTATCCGTGCCACCGTGGCCCGTGTTTCTCCGAACCTTGTCCGAATTGCTGACGTGTCATATTCTGTGCGCGCGGCGCGCGCGCTGCCGATGACTCTGTCTACGTGGCGAGCGCTCCGCGCGCACCGCTGCTATCTGCACCTACTGACTCTGCCTGCCAAGTGCGCCCAGCGCACTATTGCGAGGCTTTCCGGAAGCCTCCTTTAGGGCGCTGCGCCCGTTTACGCCTTGTGAGAAAGGGGGTGTGACACCCCCCCTCTATAGGCATATATCGATCCTACAATTGGTATCAGAGCGGGTATTTAAATTTTTGTGTGATATTTTGTGCACATTGATAATATTTGTTAAGTTGCATCTATTGGAATAAATTTCCTTGTTAAATTGTGTTATTGGAAATTTTATATATTTGTATATTATGGATTCTAACATGTACGAATTAGGACAATGCATATCTACACCTCCACATTTTGATGGTTGTAATTATTTGTATTGGAAGTGTAGAATGAAGATATTTATATAATCTATTGATTTCTGTTTATGGAAAATCATTGAAAAAGGGGTTAATGTTCTGAGACCATCATGTGAATTCAATGATGTAGATAAACATAATTGGAACTTAAATGCTAAGGCTATGAATCTTTTGTATAGTGCTTTAAGTAAACATGAATTTGATAAAGTTAAATTGTGTGTTAGTGCTTATGATATATGGAAATCGATTGAGCTAACACATGTAGGCACAATTCAAAAGATTGAAAGTGGAGAAAGCTCATCTACCGAAAAAGAAGAGAAAGTGGCCGACGTATGCTTCATGGCCAAGAGTATTGAGGTATACGACTATGATAGCAATTCGGATTCTAATGATGATGATGATGATGGTGATTTATTTAATGAATTGCTAGATAATTTTAATGAGCTTAAAGATAAATACAAAGTATTGAAAAAGGAGCATAACAATTTGATCGAAAAGCATACTAGTTTAGATAAATCTTATGAGGATCAAATTGTTGAATTGCAAAGCATCATTGATAAATCTAATGCTTCCTTTAAATCTCTTGTGCATGATAGTCGTAATTTGAAATTATTGAATGATAAATTGATTGGTACTATCAAATCACATAAAAATGAAATTGACTCATTGAATGTTAAGAATTGTGATTTGATTACTACTATTGAATGTCATGAGCATGAGATTTGTGATTTGAAAATTAGAAATGATAATTTGAATATTTTGATCAAATCACATGAAAAGGAGATTGAATCTTTGATTGCTAAATCTAAATCTATTATAGATGCTAATGATAAAATTAAATCTCTTGAGAATAATATTAGTGAATTGAAAGTTAAAAATGATGATTTAAACTTTGTTGTACTTAAATTCACTAACGGGAGCAAAAATTTAAATATGCTTTTGAATTCGCAAAGGATTACATTTGATAAAGCCGGAATTGGCTATGAACCCTTTGCAAAGAAAAAGAATTACACGAATCTATTTGTTAGTTCATCAATTTGTAATTCTTGCAATTGTGTTGGACATAAATCTTTTTGTTGTCCTTTAAAATTAAATGCTAAATTGGATTCAAATGTTAAATCTAAATATGTCTATCCTTTGCATTTGAACTCTAAATTTAAATCAAATGTTAGTTCAAAATTTGTTCATCCTTTGGATGTGAATCCTAGATTTAAATCTAGTTTAAATTTTAAACTTAATTTAAATTCTAAATTTGTGTGGGTTCCTAAAGGAACCAAACCTCTAACCAATGGACCCAAAATGGTTTGGGTACCAAAAATTGCAAAATGATTTTTGATTGTAGGTTGGAGATTCTCCCAAGGAGCTTGAAAAGGAATTGGATACTTGAATATCCAATACAAAGGGAGAAGCCTCAAGAATGCCTCCAATGCTTTAAAGATGGAAATTATCTTGGAGGTACACAACTCTTTTTGTTTTGATTAAAATTGGTTGTCGAGTTTGATTTGAATTAATATTTAAACTTTGTTTGGTTGAAATTCCTTTGGAATCGATACTATGGATGTTGATTAGGAATTGAATTGGATTAAATTGTTTTTTATTCTTGAATTTGTTTAACCTTGATTAGTAGAACATTTACTTGGATTAATTGTTAGCTTCAATCTTTTTGTATTTATATAGATTGAAATAAGCTTTATTCATTCAATCTATATTTTGATGGCTTGTAATCCAACAACTTAGTCTCTAAATTGAATATGCTAATTTGAACATTGGATTGTTGGATGACTAGTTGGATGATTATTATGAATAAATTGTTTTGTGTTTTTTGAGAATGTACTTCTCCCATGAATTAAAATTAGCTTGAGATAAGGGGAGAAGAGTAGAAAAATTGTTAATTATGATGCCTTGTTGTTTTCTCCTTGAATTGAATTTGAATTTGAATAACGAAATAGGGAGAGAAAATAGAATTGTTTAGAGTTGATTAAATCATTAACTTGTTTCAAAATTGTTTACTATCAAATGAAAGGGAAATTTGTTTATCTTCAATTGATATTTTTGAGTTTGAAAATTGTATTCCAACAAGTGAACGTTTACATTGAATATATTAAATTTGTTTGTCTTAATTTGAATTATTAGTGAATTTGATTTTTTTTATTTTTTTTGGTTGAAACTCTCTTAGGAATAAATATTATATGTCTTGATTTGAATGGAATTAAATAGAATAGAAGATATTGATAGTGTGCTTATTTATTGGAATTTGTATTTTACAATTGGTATCTCTTGGTTACACTTTGCATAATTCTTGTCTTAGATTATTTTGTGGCTTGAGATTTGACCTCTAACAATTAGTTTTCTAGTCTTATGTATTGAATTGTTGGATAATCAATTTTGATTTGTTGTTTCCTCATTTTGATTGATTTAACTATAGATAAAAAGGAGAGACATAAATTGTTCCATTCTTGAAAATTTAGAACACTCTCTTGATGTGATTTCGATTCTTTTAAAAGAGAGAGATCATTGCTATGGACAATTATTATACCTTTTCAAAGATTTGTTGTGAACTTCTCCTTTGGATTATATGTGTATATGATAAAAGGAGGAGATAAATGTTTTAGATACTTGATTTGCTTTTTAATTTTTAAATTTCCCATAGTTGCTATTTAGATCATGAATATAGGGGGAGAATATCAAGTTGTATAGAGTTTATTGACTTGCTCTTAAATGTTTATCTTCATTTGTAGTTTTGAAACCACTTATGCTTAAACTTTGAAAATTTCCTTTTGCATTGATTTTTAACTTATAAAAAAGGGGGGGGGGATAAACATTTGTATAGATATGATTGTTTCAAAATTTAGAATTCTCCATAAAATTGATATGTTGTATGAATAGAAGAGAAATAAATGTCTTAAAGAAAATTGATTAGTTTTATTTTTTTTGGTTGAATATTGTTAAGTAACTTTGGGGAGAAAAATTAAATGCTTTTGCATGAAACTTTTATATTCTTTATTGATTTCATTTTTAATGTTTAAAGGAAGAATTTCTTATTGTTTTGTTTGATAACTTTGTATCCCAAAATGTTTTTTGGTTTCGAGATTTATAAAAGAGAAGAAATTCTATAGTTGTTTTTCAAAATTGATTTCAATATTCTTCATTGATTTGAAATCATTCAATTGATATCAATAATTGATTTTTCTTTAAACTTCTATAATTGATATCTATCTTGGATTTCCATCCCCAATGTTTTAATTGTATGCAATGGTTTAGGGGGAGATGAATGGATCTTAACTTGAATATCTTTGAAAGATAGATTATATCAATTAATATTTTTAAAAGATTGGATTTCATTTCTTCAATTGGTATCTTCAATTTCTCTATGCTTTGAAATTTTATATTGGTTTCAATCATTGTTTGAGTTTGAATTTTAACAATTATGTATCCATTAAAAATTTGGTATCATTGAACTTATTTTTTAATTGGTATCATGTATGAAACTATTTTTATTTTGGTATCAATGAAATCATATTTTCTCTACAATTGGAATAATATTCTTTGGATTTTCATTTGGTATCCTATTTAGATTCCCCAACTATTTGATTATGTGCATAATGATAGGGGGAGAATTTGTTTTGTTTTGAATTTGAACTCATCCATGAATTGTCTTTCAATTGGTAAATTTTTTGATTAAATTGGATGGTTCTCTTGAGTCTTTGAATTCTCTCCTAGTTGTTAGTTGATTAATTTATAGGGGGAGAAATTTATGAAGTTGATTTTTAATTGCTCTAAGAGGGAGAGCAAATACTTAAAAATGGATTATATCCACATTAGGTTATTATTGTGATTAACATAGGGAGAGAGATATTTGAATTGATTTTGATATAACACATTGGTATCTCTCTTAACATTTTCTCTTTGAACTTACAATTGATATCATAATTAGCAAAAATGATTAGATTTTAACTTTGAATTTACAATTGGTATAATTCGTTGAAAAACTTGTTTTGCTTTAAGTTGTGAATTATCAATTGGTATCATTTGTTAATTTGTTAATTCTTAAATTGGTATCATTTGTGAGAAGTTAGTTAAATTTGTTGAACTTCTTGTGGATTCTAGTTCCTACTTTTAGTATCTATTTCTTGAATCCTATTTTTTTTTTGTATCCATGACTTATAATCTAAATGCATAATACCCTCACATATGTTTAGGCTTCATGACGAAACGGGGGAGACTATATTTGATTGAATATTTCTTGTGGTGATTTTTCAATTGGTATCATACTATACACCACAAATTGAATTGGAATGCTAAATCCCTCCAATAAATAGTGTATGCTTAAGGGAAAGACGGGGGAAACTACTTTGTTAAAATAGAATTGTGATTGTGGTTATTTACAATTGGTATATTTCTTTTAACCACAAATTGAAATTGAATCTATATTTCTCTCCATGGTTGGCTTCTTGGTTAGATTCATTGATTAAGGGGGAGAAATTTGTTTTTTAGTAGAATTAATTGTTGAGTTTGTCTTTGAATTCTAATATTTATTCCCTCAATTTTGCTTATGTTGAAAACGTTCATGAGGGAGAATTTCTTAGATGAATCTTTTGATAACATTTCATGATTGTGTTTGAACTCTCCTCCCCTAGGAAATCTTTTTGATTATGACAAAAAGGGGGAGAAGGATATATAAGTTGTAATATCTTTTAGGGAGAGTTTAGTAGCATTGTGCATGGTTGTATCGTTGATATATTGCATAACTTATTTGGAGTAATCTAATATGCAATAGTTTTATGCAAATGCTTAGTTTTAGGGTAAACAACTTATTGAATTTTGTCATCATCAAAAAGGGGGAGATTGTTAGCCTTTTTGGTAGGCTAAGTTTTATTTTGATGATGACTAAATTGTGTGTTAATTTAGTTGATCAATAAGTTGTATTTAAGTAGCATGTTGCTTGGATTAATTGGTTGATAAATTACATAACTTAATTGAGCAAATCAAATATGCAATGTTTGTAGCACATGCTTAGGTTAGGATATAAACAACTTTATATGTTATGGACATCATCTATAAGGGAGATTGTGTAGACTATGTGATAAAGATGATGTGAAATTTAATAAAGTGCAAAAGTTGTTTATACATTGAATTCTTATATATCATTTTTATTGATTAAATTGAGAATACCCTTAATTAAGGGTATTGGGAATGTTTAATGTGTTTCGAGTCTATGCAGGAGAATGGAAGGTTCGTATGACTTAGAGGAAACATTTTGTGGAAATAAGAAGTAGGCTATGCTGTCGCGGATGTTGCGGATGAAGCGGACGCGAGGCTTTGTCGTCCGGTTTGCCTCTGTTCATTTTGATGGATATGAGAACGGTGGTCGCGGACGAGGCGGACATATATTGGCGTCCGCAAGTCTTCAGCTGTGCGGACGGATATGAAGAAGAGGACGATGGTTTTGCGTCCCCCTCAAAATTGTACTGTCGCGGACGATAGACCCAGTCGGTGCGGACGGTGCGGACGCGAATATTGGCATCCGCTTTGAATCTGTCCAATTCTGGATTTGTGCGGATGATGTGTGCGGAGGAAGCGGACGATGAAAATGGCGTCCGCAAATGCCCAGAATTCTGTCCAACGGCTATATTTTCAACAGGCATTTTTGCAACGGTCATGCGGACGATAGGTGCGGACGCTGAGGTCGTCCGGAAGCCGCAGTGGCAGTGTGTATAAATAGAGGATCACTCTATGCTCTCCACAATGAACGAATCGAATATTCGAGGCGAAGCCCTGCTGAAATCAATACTCGGATATTACCCACTGTGAGCTATTGTATATCCAATTCTCCCTATTCCGAACTTGAGAGTTATATTTTGGGAGAATTCGGATTAGATAGATTTGAAAGTTAATCTCCGAATTATTATTGTGTTTGATTGTAAAGGGTGATTCCCTTAGAATTCATCATAATTGGGTGACGCCCCCGCAATAGTCAATTTAGGGTAACGACTCGTAAGAGTCTAAGGTTGACGACCTAAGAATTAGTCAAGGGTAGCGCCCCGTCTAATAGTCATTTTGTAAACGGTTTTATTGGCACCCGCAAGCCAATTATTTAGTGTATCTCCAAGTGCAACTTGGAGCGCGGACGTAGGCTAGTTTGCCGAACCGCGTAAACAAATATTGTGTGCATTTCTCTAACCCTTACTTTTTATATTATTGCATATATTTGTTATCGATATTTTAATTATATGCATTAAATCACTTAGGGTAATTAAGGATTAAAATATCGCACGAAAAAGTTAAAACGCTATATTCACCCCCCCTCTATAGGCGTATATCGATCCTACATGCGGAAGTGTTGGGGTCCACAAATACTTGGTTTCATAATGACATGTGGTTGCGTATAAGTTGTTTCGCAGAATGTTAAGTGTGAGACAGATATCAACAGTGGATATCTGCCAACAGACACACAAGTATCCGCGAATACTTGATTTCAGAAGGATTTGTGGCCATGAACTTGATGCGTCTATGGATACTTAGTTTCGGGAGGATGGGTGATCGCATATGAGATATATTCACAGAAGTGTTGGTAATCGCTAATGTGTTTATGTCCACATAAGTGTTAGTATCCACAAATACTTGGTTTCACAAGGACACGTGGTCACGCATGAGTTGTGTTCGCAGAATGTTAACTATAAGGCGGATATCTGCAACATATGCTCAAGTTTCCACAGTGGATGTGCAAGGTTTAAGTCCTTCTCAGGATTAGACATTCAAACTTTTTATATTTTTGTCACATAGACATCTACCTTATAAGTATGGTCGTATGTCTTCATGTAAATGAGTATAATTAGACGTCCAGGGTTTGTGCGGACGTTTGGGACACGTTTTTCAATAAAAAAACATGATTGCGAGATTTGCCACATTCATTTTTCATAGTTCTATGATTTATTTGTTAGCAAAATTAATTTAAAGTTTAACTTGTCACTAATCTCATAGTTCAAGGTTTATTTTATTACTTACTCTTTTTAATAATGTATAGCAAATTTGAAAAAACATGAAATTATCTTTATTTCATAGTTTTATATTTTGTTTAATTTACTTTTTAGTTTTCTTCTTCGAACTTGAGTTGAAATAAGATTTAATAATTACAAAACAAATTACTTATAACCATATATTGTTATGTAATTTGATACTGGAAAATAATTAAATACTATAATTTAAAAAATATTTTGATTTCAATAAATTGTTTATGACAAGCTAATTATCTAAACAATAATTTAATTTTATCCAAGTTAATTATTTAGTGCAACATCTAACAATAATTATTAAAAAGTTTTCCATAATATATTTTGTATGACTTGTTAATGTTCAAAATATTTATTGTTCTTCTGGTGTGCGTTCCATTCTTCCAATGTGGAGATATACTTTCCACTCTTCAAATGTGGAGATATGTGATGTTCGCGTGGCTTATTTTGTTTGGAATCTAAAGTTTATAGTAACATGTGTGTCAAGATTAAGAATCTATGATGTCAAATGTATTTTATTTACCTTTTAGTAAGAAAAAATCAATTTTAAAAAAAAAAAATTAACAAAACAACCATTGAATTATAGGACCTGTGATAAGGTAAACACTAAACAATTTTTGTTAATAAATAAAACACTGAACTATGAAAAATGAACGTCGCAAACATCGCTATTACATTTTTCGTTGACCTGTTGAAAAAAACATTAAAAATGAGAAAACTTTTTAATTTTCCTAGCTCGATGGGTATGTCTTTGCCAAATTCATTAAACTCTAATTTCAATATCGACAGATGTATTCAGTTCATCAGTGACACCAGAATGAATCCAAATAGTTTGTTATTAGATAAATTCAAATAGTTCAATAATCTGAGGTCACCTAATAAAAATGGAAGATTTCTCGTTAAATTGTTTGTTAAAAATTAATGTACTCCAAGATAGATATGTTTCTTATCTACTGAGGAAACTCGTTGGAAATTTTATTTTTTACTACACTGAAGAACGACAAATAATTCAACAAATGGAGCAAAAATAATCTTTTTTCCACAACGAAAAAGCTCGTTTCCGTTGTGAAAAAAATTATTTCTATAGCAGAAACTAGTTTTCTGCTATGAAAAGTAAGCCTCGTTTGCATTGCAGAAAAGTGAGTTTTTGAAATATAACTTACTTTTTGTAACAGAAAGCCAATTTTTGCTAAGGAAAATATTCTTTATGCAGCAGAAACGATTTTTCTGTAGCAAAAACAAGCTTTTTAATGGAGAAAGTGAGTCATTACCTATCCACTACGAAAATAAATTAAAATTTTTAATAAAAAACATAACAATGATGCTTGATTTATTTCTTATAGTTCAGTATTTTATTTACTAATAAAAATTATTTAGAAATTAAACTGCCCGCAGGGATTATTTTTGTTAATTTTCCACAAAAAAAAAGATGATAACTTGAATTTTAAATTAATTTTGTGAACCACTGGCACTACGCCTCACGTCCACGTGTCTCTATGTTCTGTCTTTTCAGCCTTTCCAACCAAAGGAGCCGACGAGGAGGAAACATCACGCTTTTCCTCGTACAGCAATTAGCAAACCCGAGAAAAAGGAAGAGAAAGATGAAGAAATTGGGACCCGAACATAGCTCTTGGACCCTTTGCCATCCCAACAAAGAAACTCTTTGCGCTTCTTCTCCTCCATTCCTTCAGTTTTCCACACATCTCGCACTACTTCAACACCGTAGTTATGGTGATTGATCTTGATCGTTGGAGAGCCAGCAGGAGATTACACTACCGAATCTGTCATAAGATGGGAAAATAGATGCATTCAAATATTACGTACCAACACATTGATGGATTCATATACAAGATTTCAGATAGCCGAGAAGTCAAAAACTTACGAACCAAAAGTGTGGCAAACCAGCCACGGATTTGATTTTTCTTCTTCCATTCACAAAATTTCGAGACATCAAAATCAGGCAGTGCGTGCCTACCTCCCGAGTATTTCTTCGAATCATGAGTAGTTGTACAAGTCAGAAGAGCATCAAAGAAAATTGAGCTTCTACACCGAAACCAAGTTAGGATCCAACATAATGATAACCTTTTTTAAGGATAAGGCATTACATATTAATGTTACAAGATGTTTGTCATAATCAAATTATATCCTTCTACAATGAAAGAATTTAATCTGACAAAAATGGCAGTAGGGGGTGTCAAATTTACCAGCCGCCATTTTTCTCCTCAGTCTGCATCTCCAGATCTTTCTGAAAATACGGCGAACTCAGCTCAAATTTTTGGGTTGGTGAATCATTTAGCCAAAGATTTCGTGTAGTCGGTGGAATCTATTCTGAAGCCTCAGCTGTTGATTGGAGGAGAGTGATTCGATTTTTGGTGAGAATTATCTTCTCCTCTGCTTCTGCTGCTTTTTCTCTTACCCCTCTTACAACGTCTTCTGGAGCTTTCTCTACAAACTGCAGGTGCAGATACACAAGTGATTCTACGTCAGATTATATATGACCTTAAAAATGACATTTAAAAACCTACCAATGGAGAGAAGAGGGGAAGCAGGTAATTATAAAATTGACAAAAGGTTAGGAAAAACTAAAAATTACATCATAGAAGAACAAGTCCAACGTTAATAGAATCAAAATTTTGGCAACTTATCGATCAAACTTGAAGTAATGCTGTTTTTAGGATGTTCAAATCGCCTACAAAAATTAATAGAATCTTACTCAGTTTATTATAGATTGTATGAAAATAATAGAAGTCGAAGGATTCATACTTGAGGGGACTTAAGGCGAGCTTTAAATCCATCATACTCCATTTGCATCTTGGAAAGACGCTTCGAAAGTCGTTGGACTTCAGTAGAGATATCGACCATGTCAGCAAGGGGGAGATATGCCTCTAGTCCTTCACCAGCAACAAGATGGACAGATTGATCGGCATTGCCTGATAAAAATATATTTCACATCCATGAGAAGGGTTGTTCAACTTATCTTTGTCAGAAGGCAATATTTTAACTAACCAAAGCAGAACCGCATTTAAAGTACTTGACAGAAATAAAGAGTTAAGGGGCAAACATGCCTGGAGGGGAATTTGTAAAATGGACATTTTGTAGGTCTAACCGCGAGAGAAGCGCTAAAACTTCTTTCTCTGACTGCATTAAGAAAATAAAAAGTTAGTTGTTTGCACAAAAATCCTTGTTAGTAACACGAATTCCCGGGGATGAAGCAAAAAGTACTTACAGATACATATTGGTTGACTTCTTCGCTTGCAACGACAGTTGCAGATATTCGCTTTGCTGGCTCAACTGAGTATTCTGCTCGAACATTCCGAATAGCTCTAGTCTTCAGTTACAAAATAAAAAGGCATGTGTTTGTTAAAAGCTAATCAATGTGTAATAATGATACATCAGCAAGAGAGTAGCACATTTGCAGGGTGGAAGACCGCATGAAGAAAAGCATGCTCACCAATGATTGTAAATTTTCAAACTTCTTGACTGCATATGCCTGCCTAGGAAGTGAAGTTTGTGGCCAAGCAGATATTATTAAAGCTTCTTTACGATAGGGGAGTGCCTGCAAGAAAATAAGATGAGAAACTTGCATTGGTTTAATATTGTAAATATTATAAAGATTGTCAAAAATATTATAAAAAACAAATAAATCACCTGCCACAGTTCCTCGGTTACAAATGGCATGAAAGGATGTAGCAATTTAAGAATGTTCTCAAAGACGTATAATAAAACAGCCTGTGATACAGATGCAACTGCATGTCCTCCCGAGTGATAAAGCCGAGCTTTACTGGCCTCAATATACCTATAATCAACAAAAATTATTAATTGTTGATATGGGGAGGGTAAGTTCACAACTAAGAAAGCCTATGATACAAGTTATAACTGCAGTAGGAATGTATCAAAAACCACCTTATTTAAGAAACTAAGCCTTTTCCCCTTTTTAGATTTTTTATGGAACTAATTAAGCTATCACCAGTCCCCGCCCAAGGGTTAAGACTAGAAGTTGATATTCAATTTTCTGTCAAAAAGAACTAATTTTCTTTCTTTACTTGAGAAGAATAAGTAAAATATTGAAAAGAGAGAAGATGGAAGAGAGGAGGACAGAAACCTTTCAATGAAATAAAATAAGCAAATGATCCCAAATGACCAGTAAAAACTATCTTGGTTTATTTCTATTAGTCTTTCCCAGCTCCTTGGGAAAGAAAGATTTTCTGAGATTTTGAAAATATAGAAGGTAATATTTAATCCTACCTGCTTCCGGGAAGTGGAGGTTAGTTTAAGAGTATTAAGCCTAATTATTCTGATGATGATTTATTAATTCAATAATAAGTTGTTTATAATGTGAATGTGACAAAAGTTTTCTATGTTTAAGTTATCATTATTCTTAATTGGAAATACCTTGTAAAATAGGTAATTAATGTTCTAACATGTGCGTTAAAGTTTTGTAGTGATTGACGTAAGTTGTGAGATGAAAAAAATCAAAGGAAGTGGTTGACCATTTAACTGACAGTGTTGTTGTCAAAAACGCGGTTGACCAAGTGAAAAATGGTCGACTGGAAAACAGTGCTTAACACTCTACCTTCTAGACACAGGGAAAAATGATCTACCACCAAAGCAAAATTAGTCGACCGATTTGGTTCACAGTGTGCATGTCAAAAACGCGGTCGACCAAAAGAAAAATGGTCGACCGGAAAATCTTACAGTACTCCGATTTTTTGAAGCAGTGAAAATTAGTCGACCACCTGAAAATTGGTCGACCGGCGCGGTCAACAAACCTGAAGAAAATGGTCGACCCATGAAGAGAGGAATTGCACGTAATACTCAAATGGCGGTCAACTAAATTGGTTAAGTTGTCGACTGCGCAATAGCTTGGGTGAAGAAATCTATAAATAAATGAAGACTCCGAGTGGAAAATCATCATGAGCTATTTATCAAAGACGAAGTGCTGCCAATTTGTGGGATCATGAGTCTTCTTGCTATTGCTTAAGATACCTCATTCATTGTGTAACATTTGGAGATATCCATTTTTGAGTGAGGATTTGTGTGTTGAAATTTATAAACAAACAATTACTTGTTGAGTGTGAGAGACGGTGAACCCATTTGTAAAGTTGAATTGACACTCTCGAAATTCAATGAAGTGTAACCCGTGCGGTTGAAGTGAAAGGATCTTCAAGGAAGAGCCTTGAAACACGGACGTAAGCGTGCTTTGCCGAACCACGATAACAACTCGATTTCATATTTTTCTTCTTTATCTTTTATTGTGCTAAGCTATTGCATCAATTAGTTATCAAATTTGTGATTAATTATCTTAAATCAACTTAACTAACTTTGGCGATATTAATCACTTGAATTTTTTTTTAAAAAAACCTAATTAACCATCTCTTAAGTTATTTTTAAGTTATTTCAATCCTATTGTACACTTTAATTTTTTGTTCATTGATAAGTAAGTTCTTGAATTTTGTGAATTTTAGAGTTTCTAATGCATTTTCAAGTTGTTTTTTAATGTGTTTTTAGCAAAATTGGCTTCTGAAATAAGATCTAAGTGTAAAACTGAAACGTAAAGACAAAATTGTCCAAAACATTAAGTTTCAGCGCCACAATGGTCAGCAAAGCGCTCTAGTGCCCAATGAAGACAAAGTGCAATCCAAATGCGAGCATTACAAACGCTCACTTTAAGGGCTTGTTAAAGAAGAAAAACAACGTTTGAAAAGCAGCGCTACTGTGCTCATGAGAGTACTCTAGCGCCTATGACGAATTTTAGAAAACCTATAGGAGCGTTACAGCACTACCTCACAGCACTCCCCATCTGTTTCCACAAAGCTAGAGCTCTCATAAATGGGCACTACAACGCTAGCACAAGTAAATTAGGTCAAACAAACCGTTTTAATGACGATTTATAAGTACGACACATACCGAAGGGTGAAAGCGGTTGGAGACTCAAGAATTTGACTATAAATGGAGATTTCAACATTTGTTTGCTAAAGATTTACGTGGAGAAAACTATAATGCATGATGAAATCATTGAGATGGAGGACTTAATCTTGTTTTATCTCTCTATCTTCTTATTGATTTCGTTCTATTCTCCATGTCTATCGTTATAATTTTCTATGTTGATCTTTCTCTTGCAATTATGAGTTAAATTCTATTTTCTAATATTACAATTTGAACGCACATGGATCTTAAATAAATTTTATCTTTTTTATTATATTGATTCGTTTAGGGTTTGTTTATTTTATTTGAGACTTTATGTTAATCTGATTATCTAGTTAATAGTTAGGTTAATTTTATCACATGGGAAGAATTTGGAAAAAGAATTTCATGTTAGATACGAATAGAATAACACATTATTATCAAATGGAAACCATGAATTTATATAGGATGAGAATATACCTTCATAACGTGTATAATTTAATTGAGAACTTTGAACTTAATAAATTGTTGTTGTTTTATTCATATACTAATATAATGAATTTAATTTCTAACAATAATTCAAATTGACTATCGAGATAGACTATTAGATAATTAGAGTTTTTTGATTAATTAACTCGAACGAATTAATTAATTGAAAACGATAAATAATTTAATTAGGTGAATTGTAGAGGAATAATTATAGTCTTAAGTTTTACTCAATCAAAGGTTAAATCAGTCTTTAATTTTCTGCCTCTATTTTTATTAGTAGTTTAATCATAAAAAATTTTCAAATTTCGTTGTTTAAATAAAATTGAAATATTAATAAATTGATCATTAGAAATTAATTGGAACAATTCCTTGCAGGTTTGACATCCTAATCTATCATTTTATTATTTGTGCTATACATACACACGTTGTGTATAAAATCACCAACATTCATGTCTTATCTTTTGAGTCTATGTTCTCTTGTAGTCATCATTTCTCGGGCTTTAAACCTTCAATACCATTTTCTCTCACTAATAAAAAATGTAAATATAAAATAGTGAAACATACCAATCTGCAAAATCACCCCAAAAGAAATTATAAACGTCTCTTCCCACATCGCCGAAGAAAAATTTGTCATAGCTTGAGGTTACGTTGTCAATAAGCGAGTGAAGCTCTGATATCTGAAATGCATATAAAAACTAAGATGTTCTTGTCCTAGAATTAGTAGATAATCAAGTCACATTGAGTTTCTTACCACCCAACATTCTGGTAAAGGTAGTGTGAGCAAACAATCCTCTTTTTCAAACTGAAAAGTCGGTGAAGAAACCAAATGTCTTTTAGGAAATGAAGACAAGTATAGTGTGCGAGTAACACGAAAATACTTGAATCAATTATGCATACAAGAGGAAACGACTTCTTTTAGATATAATTATGTTTCTTAATAAGAAACATGAATAGAAATACAAAAGTGACAACAAAATTATACCATTCATATATTTTGTGTATACATAAAAACCTAGTATTCATCAAAACGAGAGGTGATATCTAGTTTTTCTAACTAATTTTGCACATTAGAAACTCAGTACATAACACTAAGAATAAATCAATTGTTCCCAAATTTGGAGAATCTTTTTATTTCAGTTGATTTAAAATGCCATACACAAAAAATGTTTGGGACTAACCGATGACTAGAAAATTTGGAATGCATTTATGAATAGTACTTTCTGAGAGTTTGGTGTTGAATTTTTTTTTTTCACAAGAGACGAAATATATTGAAAGAAGAGGAATCTGACCAACCAAATATGCTAAAAAAATTCCAATGAAAAAGTATACGTAATTGTCCAGCTTTTTTCTATATATAAACATTAGAATTAGCTTTTGGTAGATGTTGGGCTCATTGATTGTTTTTCAGAGCTATGATAAGTTCAGGTATGTTAACTTCTCATTTTGTCAAAGTTCATACTTTCCGCTTTGGTTTGAATTTGCCTGTGGCACCCACCAACATGACTTCTCCAATTCTTCCACGGTTTTTCAATGCAAGTATCTTTATGCTAAGGACCATCAATACCAACTCCATGCACAACAATGCTTAATATTATATTTGCGTCTCAAAATATTCAAAAATCTGACTCACTCACAACTCCAACTACATAGAAATCCAACCAAAATTTTGTATTTTGACCATTAAGATCAGCTAGGATAACGTCTTCAATAACGTAGGGCAATACAAGTTCTAAGACTTAATCCTCATATTTGGATAGCTGAATTCCTGGTTTTGGCTATGCTTCCCTCAATCATCCAATTATTATGTCATTACAAAGAAAAATTAAGCCTCCACATCATTTGATCCATTCTAAACATTACAGAATTTGTGCAGAAGAAAAATCATAGTATAATGTGGAATCATTGAATTTCTATAATCTGCTCAATTATTATGTTATTTTTTCTCGATTTTGTAAAACTGATCAGTCAAAGAGGATTTCATGCCTTCTGGAATGGTCATATAATGGGAACTTTCTACTAAAACACACAAGCAGATAGAAGCACCACTATCACAAATCATCGATTATTATTTTATTTGATGCAAACAGAAGAAACTCTCATAAAAATATTGACAATTAATAATAAGCTACTGCAAATATGATACAGGAGGGAAAGAACAAACCTGGTAAGCTAGTATGGTTTCCCAAGCTAATGTATTATCCTGGGCAGGCAAATTCTGCAACAAGAACTTCCCAGCATTCCATAACTTATTCGTGAAGGCCTTGTTGGAAGTTAACCTTTCTGTGGATAAATTAAGGTCCTGCAAGAAGAGGATGTTACTTTAAGATTACATTGTTGTTCTCATGTAAACTCAACTTCCATCCAGAAACACATCAATTTCATATCCTTGACAAAGAAGACAGAAAAGAACAGACCTGACCAGCAGTTCCTAAGGCAAGTGTGAATCGTAGAGCATCAGTGCCGAATTCATTAATTGTATTGATTGGATCTATCACATTCCCTAGAGTTTTGGACATTTTTCGCCCCTGTAACAAGGTATAACATGTTTATAAACAAAATAAGTTTGAAAAATGGAAAAAACTAGAATGAACAAATGATTGAAGAAAATAAAAACGAAGGGGTCAGATTAACTAATCTTCAGCTCAACTTTTTACATAAATTGAATCGCAAAGAAAGAGTCAACAAACAGTTATAAAAAAAATATATTGATGGATCCCATGAGAATCTATCAAAGGAAGAATGAAAAAGAAGCATAGAACAAGTTATTCTAGCTGGTAGAGAAAGCATACAAAAGTTATTGTATTATTTGTTACTTGTCTGTCAAAGTTTTACACGTGCAATCAACAAACCCATTTTAAATTTTTCCATGTTGCATGCTTACAATTGTTTTGATCAGTATTTAAGATGCCATATTAATAAGGCAATACCTTCTTAAAGGGTAGCTTGAAAAGCCACAAAACAAACAGGCTAACCAAGTTGTTGGACAAACTAGTTAGAGAGATTTTTACTGTAAAGGAAATGATGATGACACTGAACCACATTTAATTTGTTGGCCGTCAGTGACAACTTCACAATCTTAGGTGGTCTTGGTATACGTAATTGATCAAACATTTTTGAGGAAATGGCCTTGTGATTTTTTATGGCCTATAATGATCAATGGCAAATATAAAACACAATCCTTAAGTTGGACGACAAATCTAATTAATCATGTATCTTTTCTTAATCCTTGGAACTATGTGTCTTTGTTTTTTCATCTTTTCAAGATTGCATTGGTTTTAAAGTGAAAACCAGAGCCTTAATTTGATAAGCGATGGAGAAATAAAGATAAGCAACTCATTGATCAAAAGACAAAGTTTGAACAAAGCGCATATTCGAGCCGCTTCTCACCTGAGAGTCACGAATAAGTCCGTGAAGATACACATGAGAAAAGGGAACAGTCCCAGTGAATTCAATTCCCATCATAACCATCCTTGCCACCCAAAAGAACAATATATCATGCCTGTTTGCAATAAGAAATCAACCACTTCATCTTTTTTTTTTACGAAAATGCATTTCAAAGAAAAGAAAAATACTTTATTTTGTATTTTGTATGAATATGAAACACATAATCTTGCACAAAAGTAACACTTTATATAGTTGAAAGATGCATTATTTAGATATATTAGTTTATTTAAATAACTAAAGATTAAGTTTATCTAGATTTAAGTTTTTTTGAATCTGTTTTAATATCCCATAAATCATGGGATGAGATTTAGTTTTTGTGATTGTTAAATACTCTCATTATTGTTCAGAAGAATGCCAATGTGAAGATTATTTTATTCAATTCTTTACTTTTTTTGACATATATACTAGTTCTTGAAAAATAAGGAATCAGTTTAGATAATTGAATAATCAGGGCCAAGGAAAAAAAAATGAGGTGATCATGATGAACAAGTCATTCGAATAACAAATAAACGGGAGCTCTGAACAATAAAAATCTGTCACATTCTTTGCTGATCATAGATTGGAAATCAGAGAAAGAGAGATAGAGTGTGTGGGTATTGATGGTTCAACTAGCCATTAAGCAATTAACTAAATATTTGACTAATAACAGCTTTGTTTCACTTGAATTCAATCCACAAATTATTAATCACTTTGATGAAAGCATGTTCGAATGGGTCATAAGAATTCAGAATTTGACCTATAAGTTGCCAAGCCAATCCATCAGGATATATACATGGCCTCAGGAATAAATAACTAAATTCTTAGTAATAATTATTTAATAATATTTCAATCTCAGACTATACCGTAATTTCTTCTCAGTTCTCTTGCAAAAAAACAGAATTTACATTTTCATAATCACTAACACCTGAAGAGTCTAAATTAACAACTTGAATAGCAAAACAAATAGTTGGGAAGAAAGAAAATGATGCCAGGAGATTGCAGAGAAGTGAAAGGAAAACACATACCCGGTTTCAAGCATTGTTGTTGGGTAAAATTGCTTAAAATCCTCTGCTGACTTATCCGGCCATCCGAGTGTACTGAAGGGCCATAATGCACTGAAAAGAAGACAAACATAGTGACCAAGTATTTTATGCTCATAAGAAATGTAATTTAAATATTTGATTTTATAATTGCAGCATTAGTTTTATCTTCATATCAGAACCACGAAGAATAATGTAGTAGGATTTTAATTTTGACCATCTTGGAAGATTCTAATAGTTTCAAGACAAAAGACGATATAATAGTAACTAAAATTTCAAATCAGCAACACAACCCCAAATTGTTGAAAAAAGAATACCAAAGACCAATTAATAGACAATTTACTTCATTTCCATTTTCACAGCCCTTCTTTTACTGTTGTCTCCAAGCATGCAGATAAGTAAACAGACGGTAAGTTTCTATGTACCATGAGAAATACTTGAACAATGAAAGCATTTCCAATCAGCATCTACTTGGTGCAAGACTAGAAAGAATTACACAGCTAAAGATGAAAAGCAAATTTATCAGGAAATATTATTGACTTGTCATGGAGATCCTAACAAACCTTGAAAACCAAGTATCAAGTACATCCGGATCCTGGTAGATTTCAACACTCATTCCATACTTTTTATGAGCTTTCTCAAGAGCTTCACTGGCATTCCTGGCAACTATATAATCTTCTTCACAGTCTTTCCCCAAAATGTACCAAACTGGAATTCGATGGCCCCACCAAAGCTGTCTGCTTATACACCAATCCTTAATATTTGACAACCAGTGGTTGTAAATCTGTAATCAACAAAAGGTCTAAGAAATAGAAAAGAGTCGCTGGAAAAGATAAATCTACAAATATTTATTGATACAGAACTTCATCAAAGTCCATAAATCCAAATGCTTGTCCACAAATAAACAAATCATCATTTCCTTACTTTTTCAAATCTTTCAGGAATAATGGTTAAATCTCCTTTCTCAACAGCATGAAGGGCTTTCTCAGCCAACGGTTCCATGCTCACAAACCACTGCTTACTAACGAGAGGTTCTATTACCTGATAGTCAAAGAGGGAACAGAGATAAAAATTGATGGCCAGAATACCTAAACAGATCTGAACAAGGTAACTTTCAAGCATAGAGTAGAAGAAAAAAACAGGGACAAGACTAACTCACTTCTCCACCACGTTGAGATCTTGGCACTCGTGACATGTGTGATTCTTTTTTCACAGCTAAGCCTGTTTCCTCCAGATCTGCCCACAGTTTCTTTCTTGCCTCAAATCGATCAAGGCCACTAATAGCAGTTGAAGTGCAAAAGAAACAAGAAAAATGAATTCTGTGGCTTATAAAATTTTCGACTAAGCAAGCTCATGATAAAAATTACCAGTAGAGACCAGCAACCTTATTAAGGGTCCCATCCTTGTTCATCACATTGAGTATAGGGAGTCCAAGTTTTCTAGCTAGTAGATAATCATTATGATCATGGCCAGGGCTTATCTTCAGCACGCCAGTTCCAAAGTCTTTGTCAACGTACTACCATGCAAACAAAAAATTAGAGAAAGCAACAGATAAAAAAACCTTATTACTTTTGTTTTCCACATGTAAATACCAAATCTAAAAGTAACAATTTTATCAGAGGAAAGAATATAAGACAACATAAAAAACTATGTTCTGGATTCTGGATTCTTTCCAACTTTTTACTTATAAACATTTTCAATTTCATTATAAGCTATTAAAAAAATCTAATCCTAAAAAAAACATGACGAAAAACTAGATGCAAGAATATATTTAAATAGATAAAAAATGAATATAAGGAATTCTTGACTGGTGAACCACATAAAAGATGAAGAAACTATGATGCACAAAACAAAAGCAAAATAAAGTTACTGCAGCACATTAGCAATGAGGAAGACAACAAAGCCAAATTTAAAAAAATAACTCCTAAATAACTTCAGATGTTGAATTCATCATTATTTTTCTGACGTACATCACAGTCGAAGCCATTATAGGTTGCCGCAACAAAGATAGTAGTTTTTCAAAATGTCCCAGGTATAAAACATATTAAATAAAGAACCGATATCTACCTAAGCATTGCAAATTCAATCTTAGAAAAAAAAAGCTCTGGAAATAATGTCATCGTAACAATAGGTTTAGGATGAGCAAAACAGTTCAGTTAACTAGAATAAACAAACACATATTTACCTTGTCAGAAATGATAGGCACATGGCGACCATAAGTCATTGGTACAATTGCCATCATACCCACATATTTTGAATATCTATTATCCTGTGATAAAAATCAAAATTAGTGTAACACAGAATCAAAATTTAAGAATATCCCAAATGTATCTGATAGGAAGGAAAGACCTCCACTTTCTCAATTTGTAGTAATTCCTAACAGTCTCCTTATCGATTCTAATTCCTACAGGACCTTTTATCCTCTATTTTTTGTGCAACAAAATTGTACTATAATAATGATGGAACTGAAATCAACATTTTTTAAATAGATCAGGCTTAAAATTTTGTTCAGATACTCTTGCATACTTTCAGCATAAAATCAATAATATGGACTACAAATTATATACAATCTCTTTATGGTCAATACAATACAACACATTGAAGAAACATACACCAATTGCGCACATCACATGAATTAGTGAGAAGTAATATATATATATAGAAAACTAAGGGCAAAAAACAAAAAATATGACCCTGTTGTCACTGTTTATCAAATGTTGTACATGGTTGGT
Source organism: Begonia loranthoides (assembly GCA_022433065.1). Taxonomy (NCBI): domain Eukaryota; kingdom Viridiplantae; phylum Streptophyta; class Magnoliopsida; order Cucurbitales; family Begoniaceae; genus Begonia; species Begonia loranthoides. The sequence continues at coordinate 6,097,085 of CM039484.1, read as the reverse complement.
TTTCCATCACCAATTATGCGTTCCAAATCAAGATGAACAACCAAATACTATAGAGAAACCATGCCTCGAGAAAGTGGGGAAGTTATGTTCTTATCCAAAATAAACGAAAGATAAGAGTCTTTCTTCTACTTCTAAAAATGTAACCCATCCAATTACTCACTTTATCATAACAGTTTGTGAGTGTTGTGTTTCTCCAATTTCAGGATAAAACTATTAAACAGATTTGGCTTTTCATAATTTTTGAAAACCTTTGTGTTTCATTTATAACAATTATTTTTCACATAAAAACTTCTGATAACACTGCTCACAAGAACTATTAATCACTACACAAGCCCCAGAAAAAGTTTAAGATTTTCCCTGTGGTCAACCATAAAAGTTAGCTTAAGAATATCCTGCCTCCCCTTACAAGTTAATAAAAAAACTCCCACTCAGCCATAAGTGCTTAGCAAAATTTTCAAAGAAGAGTTGCTACCATCTATTTGAAACTAGTAAAGATCAACTATTAAATACTACTCTATGTCTCTAAGAAATATAAACACACCAAGTGCTCTGTGACACCTCTTGATGTCTGATTTTAAACTAACTTTACGTCGTAACCACAGCTCACAAGTCCACATAATGTACCGACATTTACAATTGTCCAGTACAATTATTTTGCTTCTCAGCTAACAAACTTTGAAAATATTTGCAAGTATTTTAACTAGTAAAAATAAATAAATCATTACCACAACGTTTTCTCATTGGTATCATTTACCACAATTTTAAAAAATTTCCTGTCACTTAAATCTGTTTAAAAATGAATGCGAACCAAAACTCGCAACCAAGTGGCTAACACCAACTGTTGATAAAAATCTTCAAGTAAAGCAAAGTGAGCGTACCTCAGGATGCACTGCTATAGCAACATCACCAAATAAAGTCTCAGGGCGGGTTGTGGCAATTGTCAAATAATCGCTCCTAGAAGAAGAGAAACATATCACTGTTACTCCAAAGAACTAACTCACTTATATACATATACAAACCTAGCTTAATTTTAAAAGTACAAACTAAATCAGTCATCAAAACATTAACAAGATGGTTGAACCTTTTGCATATAATGACTATTGACACAATTAGGGCAACAAAATGTCAAAGAAAAAAGTGTCGCTACGTTTTTTAACATGATTTCCCAACATGTTTTGACTTTGAATTCTTGCGGAATGTTTTCTTCTTTTTCCTTAAAATAATCAAGAAAGTACTCAAGCTTTTGATGCATCCCGAATCCAAATGCTCGAGCCCGAGCCAAGAGGCTCCTTTCTTTTTTAACCTTTTTATTTATTTTGTAGGTGTCTCTTTCTTAACTAGCTAGAGGAGAATTTTAGTTCATTACACAAAGAGAAGTCCGGACATTTGGATTAGTGGAAGTTGAAGGAAAAATATAGAAGAAATAGTGTGCGTTACAAATCTGCCAACAACCAGACCACAGTGGAGTATTTGGTGTTTTTATAGACCCAGATGATCTTAAATGAAAAGGCGTTCTTCATACAGTTTGTAGCAAACATCCATAGCTTTCCACAGTGGTAACTTGCGTTACATTTGAGGTTCGTTTGCTATGTCAAACGTTCCATTTACAGAGACCAAAAATTCAGTCAATGACCTATTTTGTATTTTTATTATTTTAAGGTTACTTCTGTAATTTATTTTTTAGGACATTTTTCTAATTTTGCATTAGGGTTTCTTTGGAGGGTTTCTTAACCTCTCTTAGGGCAACTCTAATCTCAGTTTTAGAATCCATTTTAAAGCTAAAGCTTTTTGTTTTCGAAGCTCCCTCCAAAAGCACCCCACCGGATTTTCAGTTAAGGAGTTCTGCGGCCTAAATTCCAAGAACTTCTTCCCCCACGTTTGTCTACTTTTTGGGATTAGACTTTACACTGTGAATTCCCAATAGCTTGCTCTAGCTACTAACTCAAGGTGGAGTTCCAGAAAAGTGGAGAGAAAGCGAAGTGGAGAGGTTTCTTCCAAGAGATCCGCTGAAGTCACGGTTACTGGGCACAGGGTTTCCGTGGACCACTCGCAAGTTTCCTTTTGTCGCGTTCTATTCTTTTCGAGTTTGGTTCTGTAATTTTAAGGGGTTGAAGCCCTGTTTAATAGGAAGAGTTGAGCACCATTTTCAAGTCATTTGGATTTAAATTCAAGATTTTATGCCCATTTCTTTGAAAGGCACCGATTTTGTTTGGTGAAAAATTGTTTTGGAGCTGATTCTTGTTCTATGCTTAACTTACATTTCACGACGAATTTGAGGGACATTTTTGAACTGGACTATCACCTCTGATACTTCTTGGATCCCTGAAATTTTGGTAACGTTTCTTTGTATGCAATTGAAGTTATGATTGGTTGAAGTCACTGTCCAGATTTTAAGCTAGCCGATTAAGCCTAATTTGTTGAATTGGTTTTCTTGCAATTGGAATTTGCATCAGCTTTTGTGCCAATTCGCCCATAAAGCCTATGGTTAAAGTTAGATGAAGCATCAGCCTTTAAAGTTTAAGAGAATGCTTTGTCAAAAGAAAAAAATAGAAACTACCTTGAGCCTCCAGCAACACGATACTTAATGTGATATAGAGTACCAGATTCTTCAGAGTGCTCCACTTCCTAAGTACAAAATTAAAGCCCATTTCAAAAAAATTATTAATTGAAATAATAATATTCTTTCTTACCAAAAAAAAAGTTGTCATAATACTGAAAAGAAAACAAAGGTAAATGAAGTAACAAAGCAATATGAGAGTTACCAAGTCAGAAACTGCAGTCTGTAGATTAGGGGACCAATTTACCATATAAGACCCTGAAAAAGTTATCGGTATAAACTGACAGTAAGGTACACAAGGTTTATCTAATGAATCAAAAAGTTTTCTTAGCACAATTATATTCACATATCATAAGAAATAAAATAAATCTGATATCATCCAATAATTCTAACTAATTAACTTTGCCACAGATTCTGGGAAAAATTTAAGAATGTCATTACAGTGGCCACCCAACACGAAACGTTCATTATAAGGCAATAAAGTACAAGGATGTACTATTTCATTTTTAAAGGTCATTGTCCAATGAACTTTTTCTTATCATACATGAATTTTCAAATATCTAATTGTTACCATTAAAAAGTTCCATCTATTTTTGTTATCCATAAATAGAAATAAATTTATGCACAAAATGTACATAAAACAAAAAGAACACAAGAAAATTGTCAACTTTTCAAAATTTGTACTCCATCGCAATTAGAGAGCAACTTTCCCCACAAAAGAAGCATCTTCCAGAAGTATCTGTATTGAATCTTGAACAAGTGTGATCAAGTTCTTATAACCAGTTTATGGAATTTGTAACAAAATTATATACTCAACGATGTTAGAAAATGTTTATATCATTTCATGTGAGTAGAGTATCGAGAATCCTCCAGCAAAACTTATAAGTACCTTGATAGATCAAGCCTCTCTCATGAAGTCGGACAAAAGCCTCTATCACAGCCCCTGTGGAAAGTCAAAGGAAAAGTGTCAGTATATGACACTTCAAAAAGTGTCATTAGTACATATTCTTTATAATATGCAGACGAAAAAGGATAGCATACTTGACCTAAATATAAAGTACACAATAACCAGATAAGGAGTCATCAATTACGTTGACCAGCTAGATTTCTATTGAATAGTAAACTGTCTTACGACTTAGCTGCTCATCAAGGGTGAAATGTTCTCTACTCCAATCACATGAAGCTCCTAGTCTCTTGATCTGATTGGTAATTGTTCCACCATACCTAACATGGAACGGTAGATCAATCAAATACGAAAAGCATATTGAGGACATAAATTAATTAAACCAATTAAAATATCAATTAAACAAACTATTGAACATTCAAAACAATCAACCAAGACAAGAAAGTATCTATACTTTCAACTTCTGAAGTTGTTAAATAACCAGTCAAATAACATTTGGATAAATGACATGCTATAATTTGTTTACTTATGTGATAGAAATTTGATCTACAAGATAAAGTCAACATGGTATACTTCTCTTTCCACTTCCACACTCGGCTTGTGAACTCTTCTCTACTCAATTCGGTTCTTTTGATTCCCTCTACAGCAAGTGTTCTTTCAACTACCAACTGAAACGAAAGCAAATGAAACAACAACCTTCAAAAATGCAATAACAGAAATAAGGATAAGAACAGACATTTTTCAATTTAATAATAGACTCTAAACAAGACAGACAAGAAAAACTTCAAAAGTAAAGAATAAACCATAATTGTAATGAATTCTCACTTCTTTGGTTTTTTTTTTGGATTCATCACATTACTATTCTTTTTTATAATACAGCTCTTTCTGGATAGGATTGGATTCATCATCCCAAGATGTAATTTTCTTTTTTTTTCAGCAAATATTTTCTTATACTTCTTTTCTTATATATTTTACACAACAATACAAATTTTGTTACTCGTGGACAAAAATTATAATGATATTTTTCTTGGCTCACCTCTGCATGAAAAGCGCTTGAATGCAAAATATCATGTAAGAAGATTTTTTTTTTATTCCAACCAATATAAATGTTTCTGAAATGCCACGAAGATACTAAAGAAATTCAAAGCTGAAGGTCAAGCAAAAAACCTGAGTTGCAATTCCTGCATGATCTGTTCCAGGAACCCAAAGTGTTGGTCTTCCCTTCATACGATAATATCTAACCATTATATCCTAGCAGAGAAAAGAAACATGTAAAGATTACAATCACATAATTGCCAACAACAAAGCCACCATTTTGGTAGATTGAACATCTGAAATGACAAAGTTGATATATAATAAAGCAGCAAAGCTTAGAGCCACATAGATTTTTTTTTAATAGGGAAACAATTATCATCTTGTCACACTACATGAAGGTGCGCAAAAGGTGTAATTCAGATTCAAAATGGTTTTGCTAACAAGGCCAAAAAACTCGAATCCACGCATAATATAACTCCATCAAAAAGTTTGAATCTTGATAGATTAAATATTATATAATTTATAAAGAGTTCTCACCAATTCAATATATATACATACACACATATAATATATGTATGTATGTATGTATATGCATGTATTTGCAGAAAGATTTCACATGTGTATGTCAAATATTGGTCAAAACTCTACATTGGCTTTATTTATACCTTTCAAACATTTTTATGTAAGAATCAACGAGCAATCACGAATCAAATGGTGTATTAAACATGCTTTATGAGTAGTAAGTATATTAAACTGATTCTATTCTATCTTCTAAAAGTATTTAAAAACTACTTTCACAACCTCAAGAGTCACAAACATTGCATGTCCCATGTGCAGTGAACCAGTAACATTAGGAGGTGGCATGGGAATAACAAAAGGATCACTTCCTCGATCAAAATTTGGCTTAAAATACCCTTGAGAGTCCCACCTAAATCAAAAATTTCCATGCATTCTGAACAAAATTAGTCCATATTCCATTATGGGATAAAGGCATTTATGCTGAAAGAAATGCAGAGTTTCACCAAATAATGACAAAAATGAAGTGAAATAAGGTGCATAAAGTAATAAGGTAATGTTTTAATCACATGAAAAATTTGAAGTATCTAAATTTCAGAAGAAAGAGGAACAAAACAATTCGGAGCAAAAACATCCAAATCTTGAATCTCATCTTCAATAAATTAGAATTTCCAAAAACATCCAAGTCTTGAATCTCACCTTCAATAAATCAGAATTTCCAAATACTTACACTATTGTGTTGAAACTCTCAACACCTTCAATAAATCTCAACTACCCCCATCAATATTAGTTTTTCAAATTTAACTAAGCTTTTTTCTCAGAACTATCCAGTACGAACATGTTTTCAAATAAATTTATAACAAGCCAAATATTTTTTCCTCCCCCTTTCTCTTGGTTATAACTGTTTATTGCCGTAATTTCTCTAAAACACGTATGGTGAAAAGTTATAAACTTAATGAAGCACAACATGTTCAATACAAAGAAAACCTTTCATTGTGCTGAAAAGAATAAGATCTAACTTCATCTCGGAGAAAAATCTACCAATCAAGTAAAAGTAAATGAATGAATCACCATGGTCCGAAAAAATATAAAATACACAAAATAAACAAATAAAAAGTAACTTGATTGAATATATTTAAATTTACCAGTTGTATATTCGTTCTTCTGAACTAAAATCAAATGCCTTTGAAACTTCCGGAGAAGTAAAAATCTCATTCTCTGAAGCTGCAACTGAAAGTCCAAAAAATATATGCTAAATTTACGAAAAAAAAAGAACTAAATTTTCAAAACCCATCAAGCTTAGCTTAGCATGAACAAAACCAAGATTCTGTTCGATTTTAATACATGAGGGTTTGGATTTGAGATTTTCTGTTAAGCTCTCGCTCTTCTAATTGTTTTTTGTTTTGGGCTTAATACACACATTGTGGTTACGTATCAAAAAAGAAAAAAAATCTAATAGAAGAAAATAAAAGGTGAGTAATAACCTTGATGAACATAGTTCTAGATATTAAAAGACCCATGTGAAATCAAAATGACTAATAATTGTAAATCATTAAGTTTTCAAAGAACAACAAAAGGAAAAAGAAAGAATTTTGCGTCATTGTATGGCCACTTTTCAAGGGATTTCCTCGCTACAACCTGTTCCTACCACTCAAATTATAGAATAAAAAATAAAGAGGAAGTTAAAATTTCCCACGATGGCAAATAAAAGGAACAATTGTTTTCAAAATTCCAAAAACCAATTATTTGTGAACTCGATAAACCATACTTATATCATACATAAAGTTCAATTTTTTTCGAAATTCGATTCATTTGACATTCAAGAGCATAACTAAACTTATGGAGATAACATTCATAAGAAAGAAAATCAATAGTTCGACAAAACAAATAAATTAGCAGTAGTTCTACTTCTTTCTCACAAAAGAAACAAGAGGAATAAAAAGAACTCACCAGCAAAGAATCTAGGTCTAAGGCGAAGAAAATGCGAAGGACAGAGCCCAACATATCGACGCCGCGTGGAGAAGATGACGCGATTGAATCGGCGAGGAAAACACGAGGTTAGAAAGGAGGAACCAGATGAAGCCATCTGAAGAAGAAAAAATTGCAGAAGTAAAGCTTAGTGAATTAAGGAACTCCGGAGTCATTAATGGAAGAAATGCTATCGTGAAGGATTGAGAGGCATAGATAGAACTGAAGAGGTCTTTCTATTGTGGGCTTGAGCATCTACTTCTTTGCCCGTATTCACTGGCTTTCAAGGTGCATACTTAGAGCAAATGGAATGAAACCAAAGTGCACTTTTTTGTTGGATACCTGGGAAGTACTTACAGTTAGGCCTTCTTTCACAGAGAAGAGGAGGAGACGATAGTGAAGTGGATGAGGGGAAGGCTTCCGCTTCCTCGCTTACTGCCATTACCCACCCGCACCCGCACCCGCACCCACACCCGCACGCCGCCGTTTTAACCCGTTAATAAATATTAGGGTAATTATCAATTTATAACTTAAAGTTTAGGGTTATTTTTAAGTTTCACCTTGAAATTTAATTTTTTTAAAGTTACACCTTAAAGTTTTAACTGATATTAACCTACACTCTAATGTTTTCTTCCCGTTAAATTTCTAAACTCGCCAAGAATACCCCTGCAAATTTATCGTCTCTCCTTCTGCCAAATCCACTGACGAAGACTGTGCCTATGTGGAGTAACATGGATCAAACTAGTCGAATATGGTGGATTCACAGTGGAGAAAAAAGCATAGATCTACTGTCACGACCCACAAGGGACTCGAGACAGAACGGGGAACAATTCGGCCTAAAAGGGACAGATCATCCAACCCATTTCACTTAAATTAATTATACAGCAGCGGAAGACGAAAATTTAATTATTTAACCAGGGCCCAAAATGCAAAGGGCTCAATAGATCCAAAAGTGACATCAGATAGTCAAGAAATATAATCCCAATAAAAGANNNAATTATGAACGACGAGCTTTGAGCAGAGGAAGATCCAGAGGAAGATGAAGTGGCATTTAAAAACTTGAAGGGAAGGAGAAGATTGGGGAAAACTTTTTGAATCCCTGCGGAGAATTAGGGATTGCAGCAAAAAGGGAGGAAATACGTTTTAGGAAAATGTATTTCCTCACTTAATGCTATTTTAAATTTTTTTTTTTTATAAAGTGGGGTGCTGGATTCCACATCTACAGTCGAATATGGTATATTTACAGTTTTTTTTTTATTTTGAGGGGGGAGAGCGGGGGGAGGCGTAGATATGGTGCAAAAGATAGAAATAATGATTGAATTCATGGAAGATGATGTAAAGTTGGGAGATTTTCGTTGTTTCTCTCTTATATGGGCTATTTTCTCTCTCCTCCATTGCTATAGGTCTCTCTTAGATGGGCTCATTTCTCTCTCCTCCATTGCTTAGATGCACAAGCTCAGGGTCCTAGTGGGTAGGTCCGTCACCAAAGGCGGCGGTTTGAACACTATGGACGGCGACAGAATCGTCCCGGATGTCAAGCGTAATCTCCACAGAGACAGAGTCGTCATGAATGGATTTGGCAGAAGAGATGATAAATTTGCAATCTTATTGGGAGTTTAGAAATTTAACGGGAAGAAAACATTAGGGTGTACGTTAATATCAGTTAAAACTTTAAGTTGTAACTTAAAACAAATTAAACTTCAAGGTGAAATTTAAAAATAATCCTAAATTTTAATGTATAAATTGATAATTACTCTAAATATTAAATTAAAAATATTTTTTATTAAAAATAACGAGATAATTTTTATTTTTATTTTACTTATAAATAGAACATAATGGATTATCATTTTTCTAGCTAAACATACATTTTTTATAAAGTGAATCTAAAATATATTTTAATTAACATGGAAAAAAAATATTAACAAGCTTTGAGAGTTAAAACAACATATTTTTTCATTTAAAGTTTATATTTTAAATAAAATTTTTATTTAGTATAAGGTTTTAATTTCATACATAGAACGTAATAGTATGAAAAGGTTCAAATATTATTCATTACATTCTCCATAAATTTGTTTTGCATCGAACGCACTTCACGTAAGACTCGACGCGAGGCGGGGGTCCGAAATGAAACAATTCTTATAAACGAGCCCACAATAACACAACTTTAACCAAATAGACAAGTTGGCAATAAATAATGGGCTACAAAAAAATAAAAAAAACTACTTGCTAGCCTATGGGCTTTATTGGCCCACCACAACCTTCCAAAGGCCTTTTAGAAAACATGTTTGGAGACGGGCATATCAATCAATCATCTTCTTCGTTTGCTTAACTAGGCTCTAAGAGTTTAACTAGTCTTTTTCATACTACTTTCGTCACGAAAGACAACTCCTTTAGTCAAGTCAGTTATCTCATTACCGTCTTTGAACTACACATAATCTCTATCAGTTGTAACGCGAGGTCAATGAGCCGTCTTTAATCTCTATATTTGTGTTACTAAAAAGACTTACTTCGTTCTTATTTTCCATTCTTATTTGTCCTCGATTGCATAAAGAGGTCATTCTACATGAACTTGTTACATTCATGTTCATGTTCATAATTTATGGGTATGAAATTAAATCAATAATTTATAACAAACATTATATTTAGAGAAAAAAAAACTATTGAAAATAGATGAACTTCAAAAGAACAAAATCGTGGACAAATTAATTTAATTATTATTTTAACAAAAAAGTGCAACTTTATTAATTTTATTATCAAATAAAATAATCATATTCCAACTTTTGGTATACATTGTGTCTAATATGAACACAATGGTTTGACTATTAACATAAATAAAGGTGGATGCAATTTTGTTAACCTAAAAACTAATTATTTTATTAATTGCTTTCGTATTAGACACAATTAAATTATTTTTTTAGAAAATTAATAATGAACAATAATTAGCTAAAATTCTATTACCAGGTCCCATTCTAATAAAAAAAATGGTAAATGATTACTATATATATTATATTTTGATTTGATAGGTTAGAACGTTTATTTAATGGAAACATCTAACCAATTATGTCACGTAACAAATGTTTGGTAATTGTATATTTAATTAATTTATTGCACGTGGAATTATCTTTTACAAAAATATTGATTCAACGGTTCAACCCTCTGTTGCAATACTCATTACTGTACATTAATGTTCACTTTTCATTCTATTTTTGTTAAATTCTTCCTTTAATATTTGTATAAAAACAACATTTTTTTTATAATAGTTAAATCAAATTATTTTAAATACTTAGAATATTTTTTTTCTTAAAAATTAAAAAAAAAATTTATTGAAATTTTATTGTATTCTATTTTTAAAAAAATAAAATATCATTTCCACCAAAATTAGTCATCTCCATTTATTATTCATTCATCACCAATGTCCTCCTCCTCCAACCCTAACACGACTAGGCAGCCAATTTGTATGGGAAACTGACTTCTTTTTCTCTTTAATTTTCTTTATTTATTTATTCACTATTTTCAATGTTTTTAAGAAAATTTATTTTCAATTTTAAATCAAAACCCTTTAATGGAAAAAACAATTGTGCTGTCTTGGTTCTCAAAATTATACTTGAGCGACATATTTTGAACTGCTAAATAAGAAATTTCTTAGTTGTTCATAATTATTATTGGGCCCATTTTGCAACGTCCTTTGAATAATGCTATTGAAAAAATGCATTAGTATTTATAAAGCGTCATTAATTGTTTATTATTAATTATTTATGTATAATAATTACTCAAAATAGTCAATGAAAAATTGACACATGTTCATTCTTTTACTATTTGTACAGAGTTTAATATTTCAAACAAATGCTAGCGTGAAGCATTGAAAAACATAATGTTTGAAACAAAATTATATGAGGTGCAAATCTAAATTCTTGCATGTAAAAAAGGTGAATTTAATTATTTTTTTTACCATAAAAATGCACTAATTGGGTTATTTGAAAATATATATTTGGCCTTTGGACACTTTATGCTAAAATCACAAAAATAGAAGCAATTTTATTGCGAAGACTATGTCAGAAAATTTCAGCATGACTTTCTTGTCGTCGAAAATAATTCTTATGTTTTTAGTTTTCCGAACATCTTCCAGTGGCTCACCCCTCCTCTCGATTTTACCCATTCACTTCTCATCACCATATTTTCTTTTCTTTTCCTAGGTCATCGTCATCGTCCATTGCTCATCATCAATGTCTCAACGAAAAGATTATTTTCCTTTGTGGAAAGTAATCTTTTCACAGACGGAACGTTGTCTTTCTACAACAAAAAATAATCGTTTTGCATGCAAAAATTAATATTTTAAATTTTTTTAGTGAAAATACAATGTTTCATGACGGAAAGACAACGTTCCGCAATAAAACGACAATATTTTTTAATGAAAAATGTAACCGCGATGTTTACTATATTCATTTATCATAAATCAGTGTTTAAGTTGTTAGCGAAAATTATTCAATGGTTGACTTGTCATTGATCCTATAGTTCAGTGTTGTTTTGTTAATTTTCCTATATTTTAATAAAATTAACAATGATGATGTGAAGAGTGTCACAACCCAGAGGCGAGCCTAATAAAATTGTCGGGTCAGGCGACCACATACTCAGAGAGAACCAAATCGGCTAGGGAGTCAGCAGAAATCTTAATACAAAATTAAGAACAAAAGCCCAAATCTACAGGGTCAACGTCCACAGAGTGATAAATAAGAAACAAGATAACATAAAAACAACAAAAAAGAAGTATTGTGCAAGAAACAAACCAATAACACCAAATCCTAACGTATCGGAGACGACGGGATAGAACCCACGAGTCTCCACCCCTCTAAGGTAAAACGAACGTCCAAAGGAGAGATACAGAAAACCACCTCGCAAAGGACCTATAAATCCACTTGGGGAAAAATATAGTTGAAGAGGTGAGTGACAAATTCAGTAGGGAACTTATACTAAATACAATATTTATAAAAACGGGTTTTATCATTTCTTACCAAAACCATGATCAAAGCAATACTATAATCGTACCTGTACTCGTACTTGTACCAATACCCGTATTTGTGCTCATTCCTATACTCGTTATCAAAATCGTGTGTGAATTTATAAAATCCTTTCTCAAAACATATTTTTCCATCAAAACCAACTCTACAAGCTACCAATGAGGCAATTCATCGAAATCCAGTTGGATACTTAGCCAACTATAATAAAATAAGCTTCTATCATTTTTCAACAATCCAAAACAAGGATCTGTGAAAAATGAAGGTCGCACAAGAACCTCTCTGAAACAAACCACAGAAAGGCGACCTAGAATGACCATGCCTCATGAGCCCTGAGGAAGATACAGTGAGTGTGATCCGAAGATTCAACCTCTCACAGGGGTTGTTGGCAAACCAATCAGCGACAACACAATCCAATACAATCACCCTCATCAGCTTTGGGGACTCGAAACCCAAGGAAGCGTCAACATCTTCATATCTATTTTCCGCACAACATGCAAATAAAACATCTTCACACAGTAGAAGATGTACCAGGATATCCTCGTGATACTTTGGTACCGAAACCATCCAAAGTGTCCAGAGGACTCAATCTCCCATATTAGATCCATATCACATCATAAAAATCACACATGAAAAGTAAACGTGTAAGACTCATGTATATACATAGTATAAAAATAGACGTGCTGTTGAACAGTCCCCGTCGTGTTTTCTTTATGTGGTAATCCCACAAAATATGTTTTTTTTAAAACCATGATGCAATGCAATGCAATTAAGTATAAAATCTTTACCTCGATGACAACAAAGAAGACCCAATCGTCGTCCAGCTGCATGTGCCGTCTGGTGTAGGCACCAAAACCAAGGATGTCGCCAAAACCTAAAATCAAGTCAATGTCAAAGCCCCAAACAAAAACTAGGAGTCAAACAAGAGTCCTAAACCGAAATACCAAAACAAGACCAGAAACTAGACTTGGCTGACGAAGACAAGTGAAGTTCATTAAACCGAACTTCACGAAATGACCAGTACAGTTGACCAAAACATAACATCGGTCGACCTAGCACCTCAACAAACAACCAGCATGACTTACCGGTCGACAAGACATGACTGTGGGCAACGAATCACAACACGCACGAACAAAACAACACAGTAGTCGAGAAAACTCAGTTAGAGTTAATCAAACCGGACTTTGGTGGAATGGGACCACTTGATATCTACAAGACTCAACAGTGATCAACAAGAACCAAACAACGTCAACAAGGCATAACGGTGGCCAACCGAGACCATGCATTAGTCGACGAAACTCAACTAGAGTCAAGCGGAGAACAAACATTAGTCACAAGACACAACTGTGGTCGACAAACCTGACTACGGTCAATTGAGACCTCACAGCGGTCGATAAGACTCGCTAGTAGTCATCTAAGACTCGACAAAGGTCGACAAGACCAATTGACACGTAAACTGTAATGACCAGGTTATTTATTTGCTTTAAAAAATGCATGACAATTAAAATTTTTATAAAACGACTGAAATCTTTATTAAAACTTTTTGAATTGAAATCAGAGTTCTTTTCTTATAACCGAACCGTTAAAATCGTTTTATTTTGACTCGTTACCAAAATTATTATAAACAACAGAAACTATAGTTATAAAATCTTTTCTCAAAATATAGCGAAAGCATAAATAACTCAATTAATGAATACTAAACAACTGAAGTCTGATTGATAAAATCTTTTTTCCTTAAAAACGTAGCAGAAACATAACTAGTTCATTTAAAGACAATTAATGAAAGTGTTACTTTATATTTTACAAACTCCGTTCCTCTTTACATCCGTTATCCTAACCAGCCACAAGCGTCGTCCGTGCAAATTCTTCATCAACTGCTCCTTAATCTGTTCGTCATTTTCTCTCGTACTTGTACCTACATCGCAGGTCATAAACTATGAGTCTAACGCTCAGTAAGTGATAATACCTAATATGCTAAATGCTCATGTTGTGCTCTTTAAAACCCGTATGCAGTTTCTGTTCTCATCTTTCTTCTTATCTTTTATCTTTTACGTTTTAATTATTATCTTTCTATTTTCTGTTATGACCTCTAATATAGCAGCAATGGTATGATCCAAAAACTTGTTAACCATTGGTCGTTCTTCTTAAATTTTATCTTTCTATTTTCTGTTATAACCTCTGATATAGCAGCAATGACATAATCCGAAAGCCTGCTAACCATTGGCCGATCTGTCCCGGCATAATCCAGGGACTTCACAACCGATATGAGCAGCAATGACATAATCCGAAAACTCGCTAGCGACCGTGCCCACTAAGGACTAAAACAGTCTCACATCATATCGTTGCCTTTTCTTTACTTTACTTTAATTTTTATTATTGCATTTTCTTTACTTTACTTTACTTTTTATTATTTATTATTTATTATTCGTTTATTATCTGTTTCACTTTTCATGGTAAAATGGATATTCCTACAGCCCAAATGATGGTAGTCCGCTTCGAGTGATCAGCCCTCGAGAACACCGTACACTTAGTATGTGTGAGCATCCCTTAAATCATTCTTTAAAACCATACATGAAAATTCATTTTCATATTCTTTTGAAAACTATGATGCATGATGCTTGTGAATGCATGTAATTTCTAACAGTTAATAAAGAAATATAAATAAGCATTCAACGTGCGATTCACAGAACGTGCTATAAAACTGTAGACATGTTGTAAAAACAGTAAACAACGAAACGTGCTATTAAAACTGTAAATAAGCTTGGAAAGCGGTAAACAACAAAACATGCATATCCTATTCTTGCGATGTAGAGCCCGAAGACCAAAGCACACACGTATCACTTACATCAAAGCTTTACGGAGTTTTAGTAATTAAGCTCTTTTTCTTGATACCTTCAAGATTATTAAATAACCCATCATTAGAATTACGTATTATTAACCTTACCTCTACGACTCATTTCCTTAACAATCCAAATATCCTAAACTCTCATTCATTATGTAGTAGAATTGCTTAATCCAAATTAGAACCCAATCACTTAACAGTTTCAATCACTTACAACTTAACAATCTACCAAATTTGTTTGAAACCAATAGAGCAGACAACATAAGCATTTCCAATAACATAGCATAATTCCACCATTAAACCACTTCTCTATCACATATAACAAGCAGTATTTAACACAGGCTGAAACAAACCTCCTAGATCAATGGTGAACCGAATTCCAACCAACAGAATATGACCATTGAGGCAGTGACTCACAGAATAATTCATTTCCCAACAAAATCATTTCCAGAATTATATAGCTCAATAGACAGGTAAGAAATCAACTATAGAATATCGATAACAACTTCAGTATTTAACAGATTTCTACTAATTTGATAAACAGTTTCATTTCAAGCAACCAAACCGATTCCATTATATTGACACTCGAACAGTTATCAACAGAGGTATTCCCATATTTTTCAACATCCAAAATAGATAACAATTTACCCACAGATAACCAAGAAGCAGTACCCAATAACAGAGCATTCATTTATTTTCAACAACCATTTGCATAAATCCATTAAATAACGACAGAAACAAAGAGTTACCAGAAGACCCGAAAGCACCTCCCTCTTCTTCATCTTCTTCTTCTGTCTTCCTCTATTCTCTTGGCTTCTAATTTCCTCATACAGCTCTTGGTCCACATCTCCAGAGTGTTATCACAGAACATTCCTCACTGCCCTCCCCTTCTCTCTTTAGCTCAGCAGCAAATATCTCCAACATATCACCACGCCCTGCCACAGACACCCATGCACACCCCAACCATACTTTGTCTTCTCCATACCTCCCGCACGCTGCTGTCCCTTCCAGCAGAGCAAGACAGATCGGTTCGGACTGAACTGCAAACTAGACCAGCCACTGCCCATCGCGAACTGAGGCTCCCCTGCCCGAGCCGTCCATCACGCTGCACACTGCCATCTTGCCGTTGCCTCACCGTCCTAGCCAATGTCCAACCATCAGAACACAAAGGGAGAGGAAGAATCGGCTAGACATACCTCAACCCAACGCTGGAAAGCATAGTCAGCGAAAGCTCCGATCCTGAGACCTCGCGCACAACTCACCACTCTGCTTTGTCTACAATGCTCGCCTGGACATCACCCCACTGCGAGAGAACTCTGGTGGAGCTTGAGCTCGCTGTCACGCTCATCACCCCATCGCTCCCTGACGCTGTCTCTCTGTCGCACTCTCTCTCCCTCTCAGTTCTCATTGCATGAAATGGCTGAAGGCCACTTGTAATTTCTCTTCCACTTTTTGATTTCTCTTCAGCCAAGACCGAATCGAACCAGTGGTTTGGTTCAATCCTCCAACTCTCATCAATCGATTTCTTTTATTTTAAATCACTTCCTTCCTTTATTTATAATTCCTCATTTTACCTCTAATTTATTCCTTATTTTATTTTATAATTCTTTAATTTCCATCAATTCAATCTTCAAACCGGATTTGTTTACGGTGAACTGGTTCAATCTATATTTCTCCCCTTTAAATTCTAATTCCATTTAATTATCCAATATCATACTCTCCTTAATTAATATTAATTATCGTCAAATAAATTCTCATAAATTATAATTTAACGAATACGTCCTTAGTAATACCCTGATAATTATCCAGTTAATCCAAATATCCTCAATTACTTTCCAATTATCCTATTAAATTTCGATATAAAAAGTTAGGGTATTACATAAACGATTAAAAAAAATGTGAATCTGCACTGTGCAGTTGACCAAGGACAAAATCGGGACAATCTGCCCATTTTTCGGTCGACCATGAACAGTACATGTGAACAGTACCGTACCATTTTTTTGATGGGAAACACCCTGTTTTCGCCCAATTTTCAACTTTTAACTACAAATAACTCTGCATAGACTCATATTCTACCAATTAATAAGAAATTTCCCTTGAATTCGAGTTTCCAAATCAGAAACTGAAACTAATAAAATTGAAAACTTTAAACGTTAAAAATGAGGCTAGAAATCGACTTACCCGTGAAACGTCTTTATGAAAAACAGAGAACAAGATGACGCAAACATAAATCAGGTGAATAAACGACGAGTTTCATCCATCAGTTCCTTCCCCTCTCCTTCCCTTTTCTTCTTACGGACATCTTCTCCTTAATTGAGAAGATATTCTTATTGAAAAAATATATTTATTTTAAATTAAATTATTTATTTAATAAATATAATATAAATTAATATATTATAAATAGTAAATAAATTTCTTCAATATAACTTGGAATTTGATCTAAGCATGTGAAAATTTATTAAATACAATTCTGCAATTTTCGACTGCAGAGAAACACATAACGCCCAAGCTGACCATTGGCTGGACCATTTTTACACGTGGCCGAAGATTAATGACACGTGACAATGATTTGGTCAACACGAGAAAACTTGACTTTGTCAAAGATAAAAATTAGTTTAAAAAAATGTAAAACTTAAAAATTTGCGGGTTTTACACGGTGGTATGTAAATGCAATTAGTTTTTATTTCTAAAATTGCATTAGATATGTAAAAGAATTTTCTTATATAGATAACAAATAATTTAAAAACTGAACCCTAAAAGAGACTCACATTTGTTTAATTATTATATATATAGCATTGAGATAACGATCCCTAATTATTGTATTATCTAGATAACTTGGTTTGTAGTGTTTGTTTAATTATAACTATTGCCGGCGAATATTAAAAAATTAGTAATTTAGGTTTGCATAATAATAATACATATACATAAAAAAATTGCCTCGATTTTTTTAGGTTTAAGATATATTATATTGTCTAGTAGTAGGATTAGTGAACATTAAAGATGTTAACATCCTCTTAATCTTATTGTTAAATTGTTATTTTTTTATAAGGTAAAATACAATTTAATTTATGAATTTAAGGGTTATGGATAATTAATATCTTAAAGTATCTTTTTGAGTAAAATTATCAATGCATATTGGGGGTTTAGAACGTAATTAATTATGAAAGTAATCATTAAAAGGGTTTGCTAATAAGACATTTTGGCATCTGATTGGAGATTAAGTTTTCTAATTGAGGAATCGTGTTGACTTGTTCTTGAACCATAAATTTATAGACAACTCGGCAGGGACAACTATGAACACTGGAGAACTTGCATGTGCTTTCTCATAATTAAATTGATTAATTAATTTAAAAATAAATAATTAATTAATTCATAAAAACAAGTCTTCTCTTTTTTATTTTTTATTTTTTATTTATTGTTTATTATTTTTTGCTGAA
This sequence comes from Begonia loranthoides, assembly GCA_022433065.1. Lineage (NCBI taxonomy): Eukaryota > Viridiplantae > Streptophyta > Magnoliopsida > Cucurbitales > Begoniaceae > Begonia > Begonia loranthoides. The sequence goes on along the minus strand of CM039484.1, from coordinate 6,078,814 downwards.
ACTTTTTATGGTCATTTGTATTAATATCTTGGATGAATCCAAATTTAACTATTTTTAATGCAAAGGTAACAATAATTGTGAAGATGAATTGGCATAGTTCAAATTATTCAAATTTAAAAGTAAAATTATATTAAAACCTCGAAAGCTAGAACCCCGACGAGACCAAATCATTTTTATTCGAGTCGATAATTGTTGATGAGACAAAGTCGAAGAGAATCAACTCCACTAACCAAACAAGCCTTCTTGCTTCCGCGACGATAATAAACTTAGGCTGCTTTTAAGACTGATTTCAGACGATAAAAGTTTATAATTTATAACTTTAATTGTTGTAAAATGTTTGATAATTAAAAAATATTTTTTGTAAAGTTACCGGAGCTTGGACAAGTTTGAAAATATAATTTTTGAGATTTGTTTTTTGTAATAATGTGGAAAATGTTATAAAATAAATTTATTTATAGTTTAATTCTTTAAATTTTTGAATAATTTCATTTAACTTACTACTTGCACGCACTACTTTTATCTCTCTCTTTCACAATTATATAATTTAATAATTGAATATAATAATTTGTTAATTAAAAAAAATAAAATATTTTTAGAGAGTTAATTATTATTTTTAAAGCACAACTAACCGTGATTATTAAAAAAATTACAAAAATACCAATGTGGCCCTGAAATTTGTTCAATTGCATTTGGTCATTTTAACAATTAAAATGTGTCACTCTTAGTCGAAACGCTTGAAATATTTGGTTGCTATTTGTTACATGTTTATTCATGATATATTCAAGTGAGTGTAGAAAATAGATTTAACTACAAAAAAATAATAGACTCGTAAAGAAGAAAGTCGTAACTCATCAACACGATAACATGTTCATTCATGTGATGGGAAACACTTGAAAATTATAAAGTGTCACTTTCATCTATAAACTCGTACAAATTCGACATATCTTTTATACAATCATGGACAAAAATTGTTCCTATGACTCATGGGTGACTTGAACAAATTGACACGTGTGATTCTTCGTTTTAGTACCATCCTTACACAAATTTGTAATATTTTTGATGTATAAACTAAGACAACTTTAATCTAAGAAAATTGAGATAAGCATGCAATTTAACCAATGGTTTGACTTAGTGGTTTAAGAATTGACTTTGTGGCTTAACATTTGACTTTATGTTTGATTTATTAGAAATGGAACAAAGCAATCTTCATTTCATGGTAATCAAATTATAAGAATGTCATGAATATACTAGACTATGAACCATACATACATAAGCTGATGTGAATAACGAGATCGACATTTGTTGGAACATGTTATTTTACGCACCTTTCAAATTTATCAGATAATGAATAATTTACTCAGATATATCATAGTTCAAATTATGTTTATACGGTATAAAAATTTATTTAAACGTCTTTTAAATGTGATAAACTATAATTGAGAGATAAATGGTAATTAGGTTAGATAATTGGAAGTGTGGTAAAAAGAAAGAATAATAATGGAAATAAATAAAATTTAAATGAATATTATTAGAAATAGCCATAACCAACAAAAGCAAAAATCATCCTAAATTTAAAGAGCTGTGAACGAAGGAATTGGAGTGTGGGGATGGAGAACGGAACAGAAAGCAAGGTAATGGGGAAGTGGGGGCCCACAAAAGATAAGGAAATCTTGGAAAGCGTGGCACAATCACATGGCGATGGCCCAATTATATGGGACCCATCACATGTCACTCTGACTCTTTTTTTTTTTTTTAAATTTAATTTAAAAAAATCAACAATTATAAAAAAATAATTTTTATGAAATTTTAACATTTTAATATTTGGCGATTATATTTTATTAGTTGTTATTAGTTGAGATTTTTACGGTGGAAGATAAATATTCGGTATAAAAAAAGTGAAAATTATATTTTATGTTATGAAAAATATCATTTATGCTGTAAAAAATAATTTTATGTTGTAAAAAATATCTTTTTTTTTTTTGTAATAAATGCTTATCTTCGGCTGCGAAAAGAAAATCTTTGAAATAAAACTTATTTTTCGCACTGGAAGACATATGTTTATGTTGCGGAAACAATCATTTCTGCGACATATATTTATTTTCCGTTTTAGAAAGTAAGTTCTTAAATACAACTATTTAATGTATAAGTCTGTTATAGAAAAATAACTTATTCGCTGCAGAAAAAAATTTATCTCAAAATAAATATTTTTTTATCTTTAATACTAGTATAATCTAGATTACTGATTTATCATTAAAGTATAAATATTTAATTGAAAAATTAACAAAACAAATTTTATAGTTGAAGAAAAGAAATATGACAAACTTTCAAGAATTTTTTTAAACAACTAAAATCTCCAACTATGGAAAATGAATGACACAAACATTTCCGTCATGTTTTCTGTCCAAAAATTGCAAAGACAAGCGGTGCAACCACTCTTACGTCAAACTTTGTCCAAATCCATCCTAAAATTTTCGTTTTTCCTTACTTGAAAAGTTTTTCCCTCATTGTCGATATCGTCCGTCGGTGTCAACCTTTAAAGTCGATGTTAGTCCTCCAAGAAAAATGAATTTCACTGTTAAATTCTACATTGCGATTGAAAAAAATCAAATATTTAAGAATTTCGAAATTTACCATAGTGAAGGACGTTCGTCTGAGACCTCCACCCTCCTCTGTGTTGTCAGCCCGCCGGAGAGAAAACATTTATCAATCAAGATTGCCAGAGAGACGTTCGTCTTAAGTGAGAGACATTCGTTTTGAATTGAGAAACTCTGTTTTAAGTTGAAACGACATACTTTTTAACCGAGAGGCGTTCCTCAACTTATAAGGGATGTCCCTTATAAGTTGAGAGATGTCTTTCAACCTATAAGGAACCTCCTTCAACATACGAGGGAGGTCCCTCAACCTATGAGAGACGTCCCTCGCTTAAAAAGTATGTCGTTTCAGCTTAAAACATAGTCTCTCAATTTAAAATGAATGTCCCTCACTTAAGGCGAACGTCTTTATGATAATCTGGATCGATAATGTTTTCTCTTTGGCGGGCTAACAGAATAGAGAAGGGTGGAGGTCTCTGACGAACGTCCTTCACCGTGGTAAACTTCAAAATTCTTGAAAATTCGATTTTTTTTTTCAATCGCAATGTAGAATTTAATAGTAAAATTCATTTTTCTTGGAGAACTAACATCGACTTTGAAGGTCGACGCCAATGGACGAGATCGAAAGTGAAGAAAAAACTTTTCAATTAAGGAAAAACAAAAAATTTAAGATGAATTTGGACAAACTTTGATGTTAAAGTGATTGGACCATTTGTCTCTGCAATTTTAGACGAAAAACATGATGGAAAAATTTACGTCGTTCATTTTTTATATTTTTAGATTTTAGTTGTTTACAAAATTAATTTTCTTATTTAATTTTATAAAAACATTGATATTAGTGGTTTAATAAAACTCTTATAGATAAAAGTATGTACTGTTAGGTATTCAAACTTGAGATGTTTATATAACAAAAATAGTTAATTCTTGCATTGTTCAAGTCAGCGTTGATAATTATCCTTTATTAATTTGTTATGTTATTTTTGCCCATAGCTATGAGTGGGGCCCAGATGAGATGGTCCTAATTCCTATGTTGACGTCTGAATCATCCCACATAGTGGGGCCTGCCAAACAGATAATGATACCAGTTTGCGGATGCCACGACACTTGCACGGCAGGAGCGTGCGTTTCATGAATGACACAGACATTGCCACGTGGAATTACAGAGAGCACTAAGCTTGGTTCTATTGGCAGTTGGTTCGCCCCTTCTAGGATGAAGCGTGGTTGGTAAGTTGACCACCCTGATCCCTCCCACATTTGGGTATTTTACCCCCACGCGATTTTAAAGGCCTATATCCACCTCCCTTTAAAATGTTTTTTGTTTTAATTTTTTAAATATTTTTACTAATTTAACGTTTGCTATAATTTTTTTAATATCTAATTTACACAAAAAAACTCTAAAATAAAATATTAATTAATAATTATAAAATAATATTAAATTGTAAAATTTAAACAAAAATATAATATAAAATATGTTTTTTTATTATTTAATTAATAATTAATAAACAAGGCGGCTTGAAAAGTGAGGCGGTAAATAGAATAAAAGCGTGAGCAACACGTGCTGATATCAAGCAATGGAATAAAAATCTGCAGAGCACAGTGGTAAAAGGATACTCCAGTGACAGCTGGACCCCCACAGTTAAATAGTGGGTCCCCGCAAATGCATATGGATGTACGTACACCTGATTTTGTATTGAACGGTCGAGATCAACACAAAGGTACGGGGGCGCAGCAGAGGAACATGGCCAATTCCTGTTTTTAATCCACAGCGGTACTTCCACGGAGAGAAAATTAAAATAAATATTATAAAATTAATTTTGACGAATTAAAAAAGTTAATTTTGTTTTTCTATTTTTAGTTTAATTAAATATTTATTTATTTTTTAAAAAATGATGTGAGAAATAATAGAAATAGGTAGCATTATTATGGCCTGCGTTGTTCCTTATCTCTTCCACTCTTTAGCTTCTTCTGTTTGCTGTTCATTGAACCTCCCGCCCATCTCCTAACAGCTTTCTTATCATCTTCTTGTTTCAGAGCATAAGTCAGTGTCAGACCTCCCAAAAATGGTTAAATTCTAGTTATATTTCTTTTTTCCTTTTATTTTTCTGTTGTGGCTTCGAGAAAGATGAAGAGAGAGCATCAGGACGGATCTGGGAAAGGTTATGGCGGAAGAAGGGGATTTGGGAAAGCAGGAGAACAAGAGAGCTCGGTTTTACAGTTCGCGGGAAAAGGTAAGATTTGGGAAGAAGAGCAAGATGCGGGAGGAATGGATGAGCTTCTCGCTGTTTTGGGGTACAAGGTTAGGTCGTCGGACATGGCCGATGTCGCACAGAAGCTCGAACAGCTCGAAATGGTTATGGGTACTGCTCAGGAAGATGGAATTTCTCATCTCTCTTGCGATGCTGTTCATTACAATCCTTCTGATCTTTCTAGCTGGATTCAAAGCATGCTTTCCGAGCTTAATAACCCTACGAATAGTCTCGAATCTCTTCCAAATCCGAACGATGTTCCGGTTCTTGGTCGCTCGGAAGCTCCCTTGGTAGTTAATGGCGGATTCTCGAATTCTCAGCGGCAGTTCGAGAATCAATATAGGGTTTTCGACGATTCGGAGTATGATCTGAGAGCGATACCCGGAGTTGCAGTTTATCCTCAAATCGATTCGCCGAGGAAGCGATTAAGAACATCGTTACTATCAGATTCATCGTCTCCTGCGACTCCCGACGTATCCCGACCGGTGGTTCTCGTTGATTCGCAGGAAACCGGCGTACGTCTCGTCCACACTCTCATGGCCTGTGCAGAAGCAGTTCAAGAAGATAATATGAAACTCGCCGACGCCCTAGTGAAACATATCGGAATTCTGGCGGCCTCGCAGGCCGGCGCCATGCGAAAAGTCGCCACCTACTTCGCTGAAGCTCTCGCTCGCCGGATTTACAGAATCTACCCACAAGATTGTCTAGACCCATCTTATAACGATCTTCTCCAGATGCACTTTTACGAGACCTGCCCTTATCTCAAATTTGCTCATTTCACTGCAAATCAAGCGATTCTTGAAGCTTTCGCGACCGCTAGTAGAGTCCACGTAATAGATTTCGGGCTCAAACAGGGCATGCAGTGGCCTGCTTTGATGCAGGCGCTCGCATTACGTCCCGGAGGGCCACCCACTTTCCGTCTTACAGGAATTGGCCCGCCCCAGCCAGATAACACCGACTCTTTACAGCAAGTGGGTTGCAAATTAGCGCAATTGGCCGACACAATTGGAGTCAAATTTGAATTTCGTGGGTTTCTCTGCAACTCTCTAGCAGATCTGGAGCCGGAAATACTCGACATCCGTCCACCGGAGTTCGAAACCGTGGCAGTGAACTCTGTTTTCGAGTTTCACCGTCTTCTCTCTCGGCCTTCCGCCGTGGAGAAGGTGCTTTCTTCGATCAAGAGTATGAAGCCGAGAATCGTGACGATGGTGGAACAAGAAGCGAATCACAACGGACCAATTTTCATGGACCGGTTTACTGAGGCTCTTCACTATTACTCCAATCTGTTTGACTCGTTGGAAGGGTCAGCTCCGCCGAGTCAGGACCTAGTAATGTCTGAGCTGTATCTGGGAAGACAGATATGCAACGTGGTGGCTTGTGAAGGTCCGGACCGAGTCGAGCGGCACGAGACGATGAGTCAGTGGCAAACTCGGATGGGATCTGCTGGGTTTGACCCAGTTCACCTAGGATCGAACGCGTTCAAGCAAGCGAGTATGTTACTGGATCTGCTTGGCGGAGGGGATGGATACAGGGTAGAGGAAAACAATGGGTGTTTGATGCTTGGATGGCACACGCGGACGTTGATCGCCACCTCGGCCTGGCAACTCGCTACTGGAGGAACTCATTGAGTCGAGTTGACGAAACAGGAGAACAAATGAAGCAGAGGAGAGAGAGAGAGGGGTAATTGTAAAAGAGCTGTAAAAAAACGGAGGGGGTGAAGGAGAAGGATTTCAGACTGTAATTTTCTTAGATTTTTGTTCCATAATTTTTGGTTTAGGTTGAATTTGACGAAGATGGGTGAAATCAAAGTATGTGCTGAGAATAGTAGTCTGTATCTATGCTCTATATTTCATTTCTCAATAAATGCTCTCCTCCCCATTATTCCCAGTTTCAGATATTATAAATTCGGATTCTTGTCAAATTAATTTTATGGAACTTGTAAATTAAACTTTCAACAAATTAGGAGTCAATTTAAATCAAATTCTTGTTAATGGGTCGTGATCTAATGATGATTTAGTAGTAATGCAAAAGACTATAGCTTCCAACTCAAGAGATGCATGTCTATAATAAACTTTATAAATATAATATTTATGCACTACTGCGCGACACTTCATTACTTGGTTTTGAGTCATTTAAATAATAAGTAAGATTGTACTTTTGGGTGTAAAAGTGCTTCTAAAGTCAAATAAAGGAAACCACTTCGATCTTTAAGATTAAGACTCGTAGTTATTGCACCATGAAATTTCAGATCAATAAAAGTTCCAAACTTTCAGCTGAGTGCCATTATACAGTTTGCTTTTCCATCGAAAAGTTTTTTGTAATGGTTTTTTCAACCATGATTTTTAAAATATAACGTAATTTAAATAATTTCTAAACAATCACAATTGTCGTACGCCAAAACTTTAATAGATTATAAATAATAATAATCATAATAGGGCAATTAACAAAAAATAAAAAAACTATAACATTAGTGATAAGTTAAACCTTAAATTAAGTTTTCTAACAAGTAAAATATTGATATATGAAAAATTAACGACTCAAATCTCACAATCATGTTTTATGTTAAAAGATGTCTTCCAGACGTCTGTGCCACCCACAGACATTCGATTATACTCCTTTGCATGAAGGCAAACGTTCGTACTTATAACGAACATCCGCGTATACCTATTCACACAAAAGCGAATGTCCGTACTAAAATGAGTGGACGTCTGTTTCCTAGGAAGAACATCCACTAATCTGTAAACGTTAATGAGAAGAATGTTTGCACTTTCAAATATATAATTTCGTGCATTTTTTGTGTAAGCCTTTTAACTCCATCTACATATGTTGAAACTTGAAAGGACGTCCTTTGCAAGCAACCAGATTAACCTAGGTGATTTTTGAGCAATTTTTGAGCGACCTTTCCAGTTTCGAAGTTTCTAGAACTCTAAAATGACATCAAAGACGGGAAAAATCACCATGAAACTTAAACTTGCTCCTTTGGGTGGATCCATGTAAGTCACTTTTAATCATTCCTACAATATTTTTTTTCATTAGTCAAACAACTTATAATATATGGTTTTAATTTTAGACACACCCAAAACACACATGTTTCAGGTCATCAATAGACATGCAAACCCATTACGGCTAGCAAGAGATGTTATGAGAGGCAATTGCAATTTTCATGGTCTTTATAGATAAAAAATAGTATATTGTCTCACATTCTGTGTCATAATCATTGTGCTTTTAAATTGCATACTAATTTAGCTATTCTTATTTCAGCCTACACGACATATTTCAACCCTCATACACTGTCGGTGTGATGGCGATTCGCAGATGTCAACAAAGTGGATTTCATCCTCAAGAAGAGCATTCAGAGTTCTTTTTCGAGCACTCCTCACATGTATATGTGAGCCCCAATTTGGGGTTCAATGTTGTCGATCTCCAGCACATGTAATTGTTACATTTGTTGTTAATGTACATTTTTTTTCTACTAATGTAATTGTACATTTGATAATCTAATTGTTACATCTGATAATGTCATTGTACTTTTGATATTCTTATTGGTTATTCTAGTGTCTCTTTACTTCATTGTTATTTTTGTGTTCAAATTTGGTTATTCTGGTTGTGAATTAGCACATGGACGTTCAACAAAGCCGAGGGACGTTCGAGGTTGCACATGGATGTTTGAGGCTCAACCTTGGACATCTGACAAAGCTAAGGGACGTCCAAGGCTACACATGGACGTCCGACAAAGTTGAGGGAATTTTATTTGCCCAATTAGCGAATAATGGTTGCATTAAAATCATTTGCATTAAAATTGTAAAATCTGTAAATTTTTGAATTTTATATTTTTTTGATAAATTTTTTGCTTTAATTAAGATCAATTTGTTTGTGTTGATCAGGTCCTTGCCACATGTCGTAGGTCTTTGGCCACGCGTGATGAATTTGGTCAATTGATGAATTTTGTATTTCTCTGCTGCCCGACGCAGTGGATTATGTTACCGTAACTTGGTTCAAATCGTTTGGATTTTCTAGCAAATTAGAATTGCTAGGATTTATTTAATGTATATAACATTATATATATTAAATAAATTAATAAAATTTCTTTTGTTTATTTGTAAGGAGGGAAGGAAGCTTTCCTTCCTTCTATGTTACCGCGCGGAGGGAGAGTGGGAGATAGAATTGAGGGGTGTGCAGATGGTTTCTGATGGTGGGATTGTGTTCGTAGCATCTCGATCTCTGACTTTTGGGAAGAACTTCGCGGGTACGTCAATTTCTAACCTTATTTTTCCGTTTGAAGTTTCTATTTTGTGTTAGTCTCGAATTTGAGCTTGAAAACTCTAATCCTTTGGTTGTTTCTGTGTTGTTCTTGTGGATTTAGAGTCTAGGCAGGAGTTTGAGCCGATTTGGGGTGAGAATTGGTGAAAGGGTGGCACATTTTCCTTGCAATTTCGCAGTGGAAGCGTCACCCTCGGTTGACCACTACTATTGGTATGGTCGATTACAACTATGCTTTGGAACTCTTTGATGGATGTTGAACGTCCCCAGTGTCTGCATTACGATGTGGGGTTGGACGTCCACAAGGGTACAAATATCCGCGATAGCTCTTTTTGGGTCAAATTTTGTCGCTTGAAACTATGCGCCTCGACGAAGTTCATGACTATGGTTTCTTCCCTTTTGGTTTGGGTTCCTGAATGGTCCCAGTTTACAATAGGATTGTAATATCCCAAATCTTCGTTGAGCTAAAAGCATAGCTTAATTGATAACTTTGAGGATATTAGGAGCTGAGTTGGACAAGTAAAGATATTGGTCAAGAGAAACGTAGTTGAAATAAGTGAATTATGATACCCCGTTATGTTTATAGTTAGATTAAGGGAAGGATTGAGGTTAATTGGAAAATTATCTGGTGATACTTGAAGTTATATTGGACAATATCAAATGGTTTGATAGTCAGTGGAGGTAGTAAGAGGAAAAGTATTCGGACGCAATTGGATATTATAATATTGACGATATATGATTTATAATATTTTAGGACATGTTGGATTTAATGAATGACATGTGAAGAGGGAATGGTGAAATATATGATACATGTTGAAGGTTTGGATAATTTGGAAAGAGTGAATTATAGTTGATTAAGGGTAATTATATATATATATATATACAGTGATAGGTGTCACGCTAAGGGAATAGTCTGGAGATTTAATCGGATGGAAACTACTTAGAAGCAGTGGCCGATCGGCGAGGTGCGATCGACCGGCATGATGATGGACATTTTATGAAGGGAACACTACTGCTGTTTGTGGTGGTTGTTTGGCATGGGGAGATCATCCGATGCGATCAACTGCCAAGAATCGAAAGGTCGCCTGTTAATGATAATGAACGTCTGGAACGTATGGAAGTTGAAGGGAACACCGTCTGGAATGTTTGAATGTTAAAAAGAGTTAATGGACTGCACCTTTTGGCCTTCCATCTTCCTCTAGACATTAATGTTAGGATGTTAGAAAAGTTATCCATAAATAGAGACGGGGGTAGTGAGATTTCAAAGGAAGAAAATCATGCGGAAGCTCGGTCAATTTGTTGTTAGGAATTCTTGCTTATGGATAAGAAATTTGTGAGTGTTGGTGTGAGAGTTCTGAGGTCTGTGAGGATGCTATGGTATTGTGCGTAAGAGTCTATAAGTTTTGGAAGGAAGTGACTTGACGTTTCTAGAGTTTAGGTTGTGAGGATAATTTGTTATATTGTGCTTCTGGAGACGTGGGTCAGTGAGAAACTGTGATGAAAGTGTGTGAGTTTTATTGAAACTGTGAAGGAAAGGGTGAGGCCGAGAGGGTTTTGGTGTTTTGGACAGCGAAGTTATGATTTTGTGAGAAAAATTGAAGGGTGAAAAACAACAGTGAGGTTCTAACGAAGAGGAGTTCTCTTTGGTTTTCGATTCTTGGATGCTGGTAAGCAGATCTTCACTTATGTTTTATTAAGGATTATTATATGTGGTGGTTGCTGTCTGTCATTATTAAGATAGATTTTGATTATAATGACAATATGTTATTGGTAGATTATTATTAGAGAAATTATTAATAAATTAATGTGTTATTCATGAAGTTGGTTATTATCATGTAATATTAGTTGTTGAGATGAGTTGTAGGATACGGTTGGAATTATTTTTGGTCATTGCATGTAAATGAGTAATGAGCTTTATTATGTGGGATTTTGGAGAAAGTAATTATTGAAGTAAAGATTTGTCATTGTTGGACATATTGTAAGCTATACCATGTTGGAGTAGATTGTTAAGTTGAATTAAGGAGATATGTTAGGCAATGAACTACTAGTAGTTAGGGTTATTATTGGGGAATCTTTATTGATTAGCTCATGTTATTAATAACTAGGTTTTTTGTGAAGAATCTTAAAGTGTTAAACCATTAAAGCTAAAGATTTTAGGTACGTGGTACTGTATGTGTTTTGTCTGAAAGGGCCTACATCACAGGAATTAGGGGGTATTTTACTGTTTGTTTAATTGGTTGTTATGAATTGTATGTTAATAGATTAAGTTCAGTTCCTTAGTTAGGACGAATCACGATATAAGGATACGATTAAGGAACACGTTAGATAGGATTGTATGTGCACAACAACATTAAGACTTGGAATGCTAAAGTACAGGAAATGGAATATATGTAAACAATTGTAGTCCGGTTAGGTACGCCTGGCACAGAAATCAAAGTATACGAAAATGAAATGAACGTAATTAGTCATTTTTGTGGATCGGTTAGTTATGCCTGGCACAGGAACCAAAGATAAGTAATAACTATGGTCCGGTTTGATATGCCCTGCACAGATGTTTGTGTGGTTCTGTTCGATACGCCCGACACATAAACAGTAAAAGACTGAAACAATATGAAACAACAGAATGAAACAGTAAGATACGTAAATAGCTGTTTTTATGGACCGGTTAGATACGATGGCACAAAAACTAAAGATAAGTAAACCAACTTTGATATGGTTTGTTACGCCTGACATAGATGCTTGTATGGTCCGGTTTGATACGCCCGGCATATAAACAATAAAAGACAGAAACAGTAAACGGATGTTTGTATGGTCCGGTTTGATATGCTCGACATATAAGCAAATGAAACAACGATAAAAGGCATGAACAGTAACAGAGAAACAAAATAGAAAATAGTATACGATGTTATAGAAATTGTATGTGAATTTCATGTTAAGGCTGGAGAATGAAGCTCTCGGTTGAGCTTCTGCGCGAAGAAATGTTCTCTAGATGGTTGAGCTGCTGCTTGCCTCGAGTCTTCAAGTGAGAGATTTTACTTTGTTGATTCATTGTGGTCTCTATTTCTATTCTACCGATTCGTCATCGTGAGTGTTTTGTGTGAATGTTATGTGATGAAACAAGAAGGATTAGAGATGGCAGTGAGCAATTGATGGGGAGGCAGAACGGGAAGGTTTGAAGCTCCTGAAAGCTCTCGGGTCTCCTGAAATCTTCAGGTAAGGAGGTCTCCTCCATTGTTTTTATGGATTAAAGATGAGGATAAAATATTTAAGTTATACTCTGTTGGTGGATAATGCTTTCGGTTAATGTTGGAATGCTCTTTAGTGATTGTGTAGATGTTGGCTCTGTGAAAGATAGTCAATTACATGCTCTGTTGTTAGGGATAATAATCTGAATCATATTATTAGACGTATGAAAATGATGAATTGTTGTTCTAAATCAACTTGTTGGGTGATAGAATTGAATATATGTATAAAGTGCTCGGTTGTTCGATCGTTGGATTGTATAAAGTGCTTTGTTGTTAGACTGTTGGATTAATGGTCAATGAACTCTCTGTAATGGATAATATAAATCATCTATTTTTGTATAACTACTGTCTTTATTATTCTATGTGAAGCATGGAATGTTGGATTCTTGCCTTGATGTTTGATGATGTGTTAATGCCTTTGTTGTTGAATAAGGATAATCACATTGAAGGTGTTGTGTTCTGCTAACTATACATGTGTGATGTTATATGTCGGAGCTATTAGAACTATTAAATGGTTGAAGATATGTATTGGAAGAATGCTTTCTATTTCCTTGGAATGCATAACCATTGATGGTTGAGTCGAGATAGGTTAGGTTCCGTTTAAGCGTTAAAGAAGTTCTTAGGATTATTGTATAAGTTAGAATATGAAAGTTATAGGTCATAATTGTTAATGATAGATGATTTAATTGTGAAGGTATCGAAAAGACAAAGAAGGATAACGATAAGGTGCTAACACAATAAAGCTTCAAGGTAAGGATTGGGTAGAGTCTTGGCCATCAAAGCTCTACCCACAAGTAGTTGTGTGAATTGTATTGACTTTCTTTGATGTTCATTGTAATGCTTATTGTTTTCCTTGGTTCTGGTTAGGAAATAGAATTAGTATCTCTTATTGCTAATGGTTATCGTAGAGAAATGTGATGAATGATGACGTTAAGTCCTAGGATAGAATGACGAAATGAAGGATGACATGATATGCATGTACAATCATTAATGAATAGAGACTTTAAATCGTGTTTGTATAATTATTTATATTCACTGCTATAATTTCTTGCACAATTCATTATATTAATCGCGGTTGCTTCGTAGTTGTTTATACTTGTTTCATTTTCGTAATTCAAGCATGCGTAGATTAATTCAGATGATGATTATAGGAGCATGTTTAGCGTATTAACTAAACCGAACATGTCTAATTAAATAAGACTCTTTGCATGTTTAATTAAGTAGTTTTCAAATTACAATTTTTATTCGTTAATCAGATTTCCATACGTATTGTTCAGCATGTGTAGACGATTAATTCTTAAAATAAATTCAAGTATGATAATCTAAAGTATGTTGTTTGTAATTACTATTCATGTTATAATAACAGCATGTAAATTAGATAGATTACTACAAGCATGTTTTACTATCTATTGATTTTTTCATAATCCGTATTGTGTATTTACTCGTATGTTTAATAATCTGTCAAACTGCCATGAATATCTTAAGCATGTTTTAATATTAGTTTGATTTCAAACCGTTTGTACGTTTCTAGTTGTGCTTAGTTATTGAAATTAGTTGTCCTATTGTTTCCCTAATTATTAAGCATGTTTGTTCAAGTAATCATCTCAAACCGAAAATATATGTTTCCGATGAATTGTTAGAAGGTATTAAAAGCATGCTTAGTAGATTGATATAACTCGACATCATTAATTCCAGCTTTTGTTGTTGACTCTTATAATAGTAGATCCTATATTCAATCATGTTGTTTACTGTGTTACATCCTAATTATTATTGCTTTCTTTGTATACCCTGATTGTAGTCATTCGTTATATGTGCTATATGTGTAGTTAATTGTTTTAAATCATTGTCATTTAATTATATTGCTATTCATTTCTGTTGCTTTTATTTCATTATATTAGTATGTTTCATACATCATAATAATAGAAATAAGTAGAAAGTGCCATTTTGGTTGGTACTCACATGCATAAGTGAGGAAAATGAAATGAACGATGATAAATGATGCAATGGGGGGTTGAAGGGCGGATGGGTAGTTCGGATCTAGCCCACCTAGGGTTAGAAGCCGATCAAACTATTCCATCACATATGTGTTCCTTCAACTACCAACTCGATGTACGAGTAATGAACGAATGAATGAAACACAATGAAAAGATTGGTTTGGGGCAGACCCATTCCAAGTGAACTAAAGAGAGGTATGTCATATGCATTTTCCCTTTCCTTACTAAGCCTTTGGGCTTACAGTTTACTTGTGGTGTAGGTATACGTGTATGACGAAAAGAACAATGAACAAAATACAAAGCAGTCGATGAAAGGTTTACACGGGCAGAGCTTGTGGTTGGTCAGGCTAAAGACGAGTAAAGTTTTTGTGAACGTAATGATTTACTTAGCATTTCTTAAATAGTTTGTTTTCGCTTCCGCTATATTTTTAATAAATCATTTATACTTCCGTTATGTTTTGATATATGACTTTCGTAATGAATGTAACGAAAGGGTTTTGATGCTCGATTTAGCACTCTGATTATGAATGATTTTAATTGTTTTACAAAAGTTTTAAATTTCACATATTTTAAAAGCTTATGAAAAATTGGGTTGTCACAGTTCGACTCGAGGTTTTTGTTAGGTCTGCCTCAGAGTCGTGAAAAAAATCATTTGCATCAAGAGAAATCCAAGTTGTATAATTAGAAGTGTGGTGATTTAGTACATGTGCATTCATTGGACGTTTATATAGCAAACACGCAAGAACATATACAGTCCTTGTATTTAGCAATAGAACATCACTTCTTTCATATTATCTTTGATGACAGGGAGAGGTTGGCCCTTCCCGGTTCTGCTTTCATGTGTTGAGCCATTTTTTGATAACTCCCCTTCAATGTAATACATGCTCTAAAAGCTGCTAAATGCGCAAAATAAAACAATTGCAGCATTCATCAAGTTGAGAATGTGGACATGGCATGATAAACTCCTGCATAACAAATGCAATATTGTATTATAAAATGTGCGCGTAGTTGGAATAATGTTTGAAAACATAACAATGTACTCACTTGCGTCCTGGGAGCAATGGTAAAACCCATAAATGTATCTTATGAGCTTCCTCTTCTACCATTTCTACCTCTAGCTCTGTCGTTGCCACTTGCCTCGTTAGTGGCTGAACCTCCACCTTGACGAGTGTAGGTGTTGTGTCTCACACCTTGACACTAGCTGCATGCCATTGTGACATCTCGTCTGCTCAGTATTGTCGGGCTATAGGGTTCATCAACATCCCTCACTTTTTGTTTTCGAGGCCTCGTTGGTCGTCTCTTTATTAGCAATGGCAGAATTGGAACCTAATCTGTTTTAGGCCACATGTGTTGGCCATTGACAGACTGGACAAAGTAGGAGTACGTCCTAATATATATTTTCCAGTGATATCATACATGAACATAATCTTCAACTGATCTCCTCATAAAATGCATACATGAGATTACATGTACACACGGGATTCCAGTTAGCTCTCACCTGTAACAATTACTGGTACGCCTGTGTAACACCTCGCAGTGTAAATCTTTTTTCTTGATATATATATATATATATATATATATATATATATATATTACATCATATCAAAATTGTGCCTTTGAAAATATCACAGTGGAAGTCTTTAAAATAAATCTCATGTAAAATGAAAACGTTGTAAAACCTAACATAAATATAAATAGTTTTAAAATATTTTAACTTAAATCTGAATATAAAAAATAAATATAATTAAAATAAAAAAGGCTTTCTTTTTCATTTCGTTTTTCTCAAATCTTCACCCATGGATCAATTTCGCTTCGACAACGCTTTAGCTTCGCCCATGAGAATTCTCCATCAACTGCATTTATCACTCGTTCGCATCCTTAGGTTCCTCAGTAAAATCATCATCACCTACATCACAAAGTTTGCGTATGAGACTAACGTTCAATAAGAGATGCATAAATATAACATGAGCATGAAATGCAATTTTCGTAAAAACATATCTTGTCTTTCTTAGTTCTCTTTCTTTTCTTTCTTTCATTATCATTGGGATATGACACCAAAATCTTAATCATTGGGGAACAAGCCCATCAAAGTCTCAATCATTGTGGAATTTCATCCACCAAATCCTCAATCATTGGTGCTGAACCGCCAAAGTCTCTACATTTTTTCTTTTTCATCTTTTTCTTTCTTAAAGAAAACGTATGCATGAAATCACTTTCAGTTCTTAACAATGTTTTTCATTATGCATGAAACATACATGTGATACTTTGTGATGCAGGCCAAAGGCAAAACACAAGCAAACATTAATTAGTTGAAGTTCTTATTGAAGCCTGTTCAGATAAATCCTTTGTTCCAACCAATTACTTCCCTTAAAAATAGATAGAAGAAGAATCAGGTTAATAGCAAGAAAAGGATGGAACTTTTACATTTTATTTCAAAGTCTTAAAAACAACTTCATTACTTAGTTGTTCATCACCTGTTAGCCTTTTTGTTAGGTTTAGTTTTATTTTGATGATGACTAAATGGTTTAATGTAATGAAAATAATAAGTTGGTTAATTGTGTTTTTATTGATAATGTATTCAATGTCTTATTTATTATACTTATATTCAAATTTATCAAAAATACCCATATTGAGGGTATTAAAATGTGCTAACATGTTTATTTAAGTCCATGTAGTGAATACATATCGTTTCGGGACTTAGGAAAATCAAGAAGGGGAAAAAGGAGCAAAAGGTCGACGAAACAACACAAAAGGTCGATCTCGATGGGCACCCATGAAGGAAAGGGTCGACCGTGTGAAGCAGAAAAAAAACAGCTTGCCGAAAATTTTTGCACTGAAGGAAACGGTCGACCGCTTTGACAAAAGGTCGACCGCAGCAGTTGGAAACTCATTTTTCTCAACCGTCTTCAAAAGTCCATTGGAGGTCCATCAATGAAGGAAAGGCGGTCGACCGCAAAAATGGACAGATTGCTCCAGAAGTTCTGCACGAAGGAAAGGGTCGACCGCACGGTCGACCGCAAAATGGACAGATTGCTCCAGAATTTCTACATGAAGGAAAAGGTTGACCGCACGGTCGACCGCACCATAGGTATTTTTCCAACGGTCAAATCTCAACGGGAAGAATTGCAACGGCTAGTAAAAGGGTCGACCGTTTAGGGCAAAAGGTCGACCATTTGAGCAGTGTCTATAAATATGAGATCACTCCAAGCTCTCCACAACTAACCAATGATTCTAAAGCGAAGCTCTGCCGATTTTCATACGCGATAAAATCTTTGTGAGCTTTCGATATTTTTGTATATCCAATTCTCCCTATTCCGAACTTGAGAGTTATATTTTGGGAGAATTCGGATTAGATAGATTTGAGAGTAAATCTCTGAATTATTATTGTGCTTGATTATAAAGGGTGATTCCCTAAGAATTCACCATTGGGTGACGCCCCGCAATAGTCAATTTAGGGTGACGACTCGTAAGAGTCTAAGGTTGACGACCTAAGAATTAGTCAACGGTGACGCCCCGTCTAATAGTCAATTTGTAAACGGTTTTATTGGCACCCGCAAGCCAATTACTTAGTGTATCTCCAAGTGCAACTTGGAGCGTGGACGTAGGCTAGTTTGCCGAACCGCGTAAACAAATATTGTGTGCATTTCTCTAACCCTTACTCTTTATATTATTGCATATATTTGTTATCGATATTTTAATAATATGCATTAAATCACTTAGGGTAATTAGAGATTAAAATATTGTACGAAATTATTAAAACGCTATATTCACCCCCCTCTATAGGCGTATATCGATCCTACAATCACCATCATCCATGAACTCTCACGAAATCTCAAACCGTAGAAACATACCTTTAGAGAGCTTCAAAGATATTCTACCCAACTTCGTGACTCAAGAGTGATTAGGGTTTCGATCAAATCCTTCATATTTGTAGATCATTTAGTCTAAAAATCCCAAGGAGGAAAATCCCTAGTAAAACACATTTTAGCATTATCATTTCCTTACAGTCCAAGAATCAAATTGTAGCTCACGGATTCTTTGAAAAATTATGTTTTTGAATCTATCCATAGCTATAGCAGACGTGTGAGCTTCCATTACAGAAATATGCTTGCCCTTCTCTTCCAATAACAATCTGCCACATACAACTTTTCTCTTACTTCCACGGACACCAACGCTTTCGTGGATACCAAAGCTTCTGTGGATACTTCATCCCATGGATCTCTCGTAACTTATCAATCCAATCGTTATCTGCCATGTACGCTTATCCTTTCACGGATATCTCTCCTATGGACACCAGCGTTTTTGCCAACACCTACACTTTTGCAGACACCAACGCTTCCATGGACACCAACATTTCTGTGATATTCACTATTTCTCGCGGATCCTTTTGATTGAAAATACGATGTTTTGCACCTTATTTATCCACCACAGACATGTTCTTTTCCTCAGATCCACGTCATTAGCAAAAACTCAACCCAAACAACGACGTTTCTCTCCATCTACTTATCCGCTGCGGACCATACCCAACCAGGGGTACATTCCTCGTCCTAAAACAACACCGTCCATACTACAGATATAAACACTTTTGTGGATTTCAACTCTTCTGCAAACACCTACGCTCCTGCGGATCCTAATACTTCCGCAGATACCACCCTTCCACATTGTTCACCAGTAGCTGTCCACCACATATACAATTCTTTCGCGCACTTGTAACGACCCATTTTTTATTTCCTTTTAAAATATTGTGAAATTTAAAACCTTTTCTTTTACAAAATCAGAGTGATATTTTTCTTTTAAAACTGAGTGTTAAACTCATTACTTAAAATTCTCTTTCCAATAATAGAAACGTTTTAGCAGCAGAATAAATTTCATTTATAAAAATCATCTTTTTTAAATATATAGCGGAAACATTAAATAAAAGATGTATTTAATAAAACAATTATTGAACTCAAACTATTTCTTTACAAAACCATTACTCATTAGCCTAGCCAGCCACAAGATCCACCCCTGCAACCTCATCAACTGCTCATTGTATTGTTCATCTATTTCCAAGCATATACCTACATTATCAAAACTTAAACTAATGGCCTAACACTTATTAAGTGATAAAATGAAATGTAATGCAGATGTGATGCATGATCATGCAATGCATTACAGAAAAAAACCATATCTTTTCTGTTAAGCTGAGAGTCAAGATACGTCCTGTGGTCATGTAGCTATCTGTCACTCCTATGTGGAGATACATCTTATGACCTCACTATCATGATCGTCACCTGCACTCTTTTGTTGAAGACGTTGGAGATTTAAGTACAAGAGAAGAGGATACACCCTATGGTCCACGTGGTTAGCCGTCACTCCGATGGGGAGATACATCCTATGGTGTCCCCACCGATGGACTGTCACTAAATCTCCTAAACCCCTACACGCCTATTTATATATATTATGCATGTCATACAATATGTCAACAAGAAATAAGGTGAAACGCAATGCTCATGTTATGCTTATGCGAATGCAATTAGGAAAGGAACATATCCTTTCCGTTATCCCTAGAGAATGGATACATCATATGGTCATGTAGCTATCCATCACCCCTACATGGGGATACATCTTATGGCCTCACTACTATGACCGTCACCATTCTCTTTTTGTATGAGACGTTGGTATTTCTGGAACAAGAGAGAGGGATACATCCTATAGTCCATGTGACTAACCGTCACTCCGATAGGAAGATACATCTTATGGTGTCGCCACCGATGGACCGTCACCCAAACTCTTGAACTCCCACACGCCTATTTATATATATTAAGTATGTCATGCAATATGTTGACAATTTCATAAGCCCTAAGTATGATGCATGAATGCCACGTACAATTCACATTATTATAATCTCGAAAACATGATGATGTAAATAACTCGCTATAAACAAGTTATTAAAAGAACCTAATCTAATAAACACATTGTAAATAGCATTACAATGCACAGAACATGCTCAGTATCTGGTAAAGCAGTAAACAACCTAAGTACTCTATTAAAGCGGTAAACAGTCAGCAAACAAAGTCCTAATTCTTGCGATGTAGGGTCCGATGACCAAAGCACAGTAAGTATCAACTTACTTGGTTTCCGTAGCGGGTTTCTGAAATTAAATTTTAATTAAATTTTTTTAAAAAAACATAATCCCTGTTGAGTTTTGTCAACTCACCCCAATGACACATTTTAGGATTTTATCAGCCATTCTTTTAGTTCCCGAGTTAAGATTTAGCCCCAACAAGGATTTTATTTTATTTTTGTATTGTAATAGTTTATCCTTGAGAGACCATTTTGTGAGGTATACTTTATTTGGACAATTGTAATCTTATTTTTAATTTCTGTATAGCTTTTATTTTGGATTATATTACTATGCTATCAGATATCACTGTTGAACCTGTTAAGCCCATGTTTGTTGGGCCCTAGCATAATGTTAATATTTTAAGTCTTCCGCTATTAATTAATAAAATTTAAGAGAAAAAGGGTTGGGCAATTTGGTTCTTTTGGCCCGGTCGTTCCTCATTTTGTCTCGGGTCCCTTTTGGGTCGTGACAGAACGTATTCGTAGCAAGTATATTAAATAATGAACACTGTCGTTTTGGATAAGGGGCATGCATTGAACAGTGGAAGTCGTGGGAGCGTATGTGACTGTGGGATGGAACAAGTACGTGAACTGAAGGAAATGTCATCGTTCGCATGAATTATCTGCTAAGAGGGAGACTTTCAGGGGATGAAATGTGCCTGCGGTGAATAGTGGAACCCGAGAAATGTCGTCGGTCGAATTAAAATATGAGGGAATGCGTGAGTTTGGGGGAGTGAACGCTTCCGCAGTGGGTACACAGGCGAGAGACGTCGTCATTTCGGATGGAGAATCCGCGATGAAAAGGGGACATTCCAGGAGAGTAGGCGCCCTTGAAATGTAACGCATCCGCAAATCAAAGAAAATGTTGTTGATTGGGTTATGAACTATGAAGAATAGTAAGTGGCGCGGAAGCATAGCTATTCGCAGAAAGGAGTGCATCCTCCAACTCAAGGAAACGCTGTCATTTAGGTCAGAAATTAATAGAAAACTGTGAACATCACGGAGGCGTGGGCATCTGCGGTAGTGAACGTATCCGTAGAGGGCACCTATCTGTGTCCTAATTGTGAGTATAAAAGTAGCATTTATGAGAGACTCGAACTGTTTCATTGTGATGACGATAACAAGTTTGTCAGAAACGATGTAAGGAAAATAGAGCATTCAGGAAAAATTGAGGCAGAGCTGCTATAAGCATTATTCTTCCATTTGAAAGCCTGAGGTAAGTAGTGATGCTTGTGTATGGCCTCATGGCCTACACCGCAAGGTGTTAGAAATCCCCGTTTGTGTTTGTTACTGCCTTCATTATGTTGACTCAAGGATGTGTTACTTTGTATATGTGATGATAAGTGAAATGTTTATTTCCAGTATATATCGATGTTGAGGATCTGTTTTATAGCTGCTTTGAAATGCATAGCAGTTAACAGAGGACTCCTAAAAAGGGTGGAGTTTGTCTCTAAAAAGGTGGAGATTAGTGGTGGGCGTCCCACTACCAAGCCTACTCATTCTGGAAGGAGAAAGAAAAGAAACAGAAGTTAAAGAAGAAAGTAAAGCTAATGTTATAAAATGTCATGTTCATGATCTCATGCACTATTTGCTAGGTCTTAGATTTATATATGAACTTTGCATTGTAAGTAAGAAAGATTTGAAGGAAATAGCTACTGAAGAAAGATAGGTTGAGGAAGTTTGCCCTTGAAGAATACTTGGTGTTGTTGAGACTTTTTGTGGCAGCCCGCCCTGTAAAGGCCAGGAAAGGCCTAGGTGTGGGTCTGACCCATGTCAGGGGGCACAATCTCACATCGCTTGGGAGAGTAAAAAATGCATGGTTTATAAATAGGGTTCCCCTCCCTACCTAGTACAACGCGTTTTGGGCTAACCCTAAGAACAAAATTGTGCAGGCTTTAGCCCAAAGCGGACAATAATGTACTGAGAGCACTGGGGGGCGTTACACTTTTTGACCATGGGTCATGACTTGATAAATGATAGGTTTAATTATTGTTATTTCTAAAAATATATATTATAAGAAAAATTGAGATTTACAAAAATGAGCGTTACACAGGTGATAACATGGGAAAAGATAAAGAGGAATGATACAGTTGAAGAAGTATCTCCATGAAAATGACTTGTGTTGTTACAGCAAGTATGGCCATGTGGGTTAAAGTTTGAAGAAAAAAGTATGAAAATATGAAGTTGAAATTTATGAGCGATTTTAAAAAGGTTGTGTTTATTATTTTAGTAATTTTGTTTAAAAGGAAAAGTTTTCTGCTAAGCATTTAAAGAAAAAAGTTTTTATTAAATAAATATATGTGTTTTTTAAAAGTTTTGAACGTCTGATTAAATAAGTATTTCAAATTACACATTTTATGATAAGAATTTCAGGCCGTTACATATAATATTTTAATTTTTCCCACTGTTTACTTCCGTTAAAATAAAAAGAAAGAAATTGGGTTATTAGTAAGAAAATGTGAAACTTTTACACTTGTTTCAAAGTTTTAAAAACAACTCTTACTATTTCTTCATTTATCATCATTGGCTTTCCAAAATACAAAGTTTTAACCGCAAAAGACCTACCTTTAGAAAACTTAAGAGAGAATTCTTCTAGACCTTCCGGCTCAAGAGTAATTAAGGTTTCGACCCAATCTTTCGTATTTATAAACTTCTCAAGTCTAAAATTCCTGTGGAAGAAATCTCGCAGATAACACATCTTGAAATTATCGTTTCCTTATCAATCCAAGCAAATTGTAGCTCGCAAATTCTATGAAAAATTGTGTTTTGAATCTGTCCGCAATTATAGCGAACGCGCGGGGTTTCGCTGCAGACGTTCGCTTGCTGTTCTCCTCTAATGACAATATGCCATGTTTACATTTTATACTTACTTTCGTGGACACCTATGTTTCCGCAATCACCAATGCTTCCGGGATGCCAACGTTTTCACGGATTCTTCATCCTGCGGATCCCTCTTAATTTATCCACCAATCGCTATCCGCCATGTATGCTTATTCTTTCGCAGATATCTCTCCCATGGACGCCAAGGCTTTTGCAGATACTATCGTTTCTATGGATACCTCTTCTCACAGATACTTTTATTCAACAATGATGTTTTACTCATTTTACTTATCGTCGCAGATGCGTTTCTTTTCGCAAATTTTCATTTTTAGCGTATTTTAATCTGAACAATGACATTTTCTTCCATTTACTTATCCACTGCGGACACATTCCCTTCCGCAAATACATTGCTTATCACAATAAGATGTCGTCCATTCTGCGGACACGTTCATTTTCGTGGACACATTCATTTTTGCAAACATGTTTTTTTCTACAACTCCACTGTTCACCACGGACACATTCCTTAGTATCTGCAGACATTTTTAAATCCAAACGACTATGATTCTTCCTGATTATTTATCTGCCGCAGACGCTTTTCTTTATGAAAATTCATTCCTTATTCTGAAACGATGTCGTCCATCTCATAGATACAAACACTCATGCAGATTCCAACTCTTCTGCAAACACGAAGGCTTCTGCGGACCCATTCCAATCCGCGGGAACTCTTATATTGACACTTAAATATTTTTTCTTTAAATTTTCATTCCACACCCAGTGTAACTTACTTATACTATATTTTTAATAAAATTTCATCCGCATACACTCTAATATTATACATTCCCGCTTTCCAAATTCGTAGTTTTCCTAATAATCCTCATATTTTATTAAAATAAAATCCTTCAATGCACAATATATATAATTCTCCAATTTATGACACTAATTATTTCATTTAAATCCCAAAAAATATTCATCTTTTGAGTCACATAAGGAATGAATCTCATCGTCTAAAGATATCGAAATCGAATGTACCTCTATAACAACTTTATGGTTGAAAGCATGAAGCTCATTGGCTTGAAATGCCAAAATAGGACCCATTTGATGTTCAATACTCAAACACTTAATTTCTGCTACTTTTTCGCTCTTGTATGGTGTTCAAGGATTTAGGGTTCGTGCAGATGTATAGACATCCTTTCAAGTTTCAATTTATATAGATGGAGTTGAAAAGATGTCCGCTCTATGTGAGGACGTCCACCCTTATACAAAAAAATACACGAAATTATATATTTGAAAGTGCAAACATCATTCATATTATTGTTCACAGATTAATGGATATCCTTCATAGGAAGCAGACGTCTGCTCATTTTAGTACAGACGTCTGCTTCTCTGTAAATGGGTATACGTGGAAGTTTGTTATAAGTACAGATATCTAGTTACATGTAAATGGGTATAATCAAACATCCGTAGGTGGTGCAGACTTCCAAGGGACGTCTTATAACGAAAAACATGACTGTGAGGTTTGCGTCGTTCATTTTTATAGTTTAGAGTTTTAGTTGTTAGCAAACTTATTTTAAAATTTTGCTTGTCATTTAAAGTTCAAAATTTTATTTTGGTAATTACCCATAATAATAATGTTAGAAATAATTTAGTTATATTTATTGCGTTAAGAGTTTGGGGATTTGCTCAATAAAATGATATGTTAAATTCACTAAAAAAACCCTACAATGTAGGAATAAGTGCTGAAAAAAGATGTAGTTAGCAATTTGTTCCATTGTTAAGTAAGTTGTTTTCCTACCAGCCCTCATCCGCTGTCTGGAATTCTGGCCACAACCGCAGCTCTTTGTCCACCAAAAGCTTGATATTCTACCTTTACCTTCGAACACGAAGAGAATTATACATTAAATGAAAAATGTTGTCACCCCTTGTGATTTCATAATTTTAACCGTCATTTAGTATTTGATAATAAAAGAAAAATAAGTGTTTTTTTTATAAAAAATTTAAACAATTTTGAAAAGTTAGAAAATGTAGGTTTTATTTATAATTTGCTTTCCTAAGATTTTCACTTGTTTGCGACGAGCAACGAAATGGGTTCTCAATCCAAATTCTCAAACCTCGCGAAACCTCCAAATCAATCGCCACCCACTTCAACATCTTCTTCCTCTTCTCTCTCCTACCATGCAGCCATGGTTGAACTCAAACAAATAATCCTCACTTCCCTCTCCGAGCTTTCTGACACAGACACCTACAGGATCGCCATCGAAGACCTCGAGAAGATCATCCTGTCGAGCCATTCCCTTGCTCCTCAATCGTCTCTACAATGCCTTTCTTGACCCCAAACCCGCAGTTGAGAAAGAGACTCTGGAGGTTCTCACTTCGGTTTGCATTTCCCATGGCGATTCTAGGTCGACCCACTGGACCAAAATCATTGCCCATATCGTTAGAAGGCTTGAAGGATTAGGCATCGGTCTCTTGGGCCGCAGGGGGAAATGAACTTGGGAATATGAACTTGGGGAGCTGGACAACTCAAATCTAATTTAAAACTCGAGGGTTAAATTTTCAATCAACTTGGAACAAAACGAGGGCGTTAAACTAAACTCTCAATCTATTTAACCCTCTACTTTAACGTTACCACATCCTCACGTCAAACGGGCCTTACAAGGGAACAAGTCGACAGCAAGAGAGGACTTTTTACTCGGTAATGATTGGTCAAACAAAGACCAGTTCCTCTCGACTTTCTCACCTTCCTAATCAAAGCAAATAACTATTGACAAGGTAAAGTCAAACAAGTCTTGCTCTCCCCAGGTACGACCTGCGCTTCATTTTTTATTAATTGAATACTACTTGTTCTTGAGTCCTCGACACTGAAAAGAAATGATATCCGTTTCGAACAAATTCATTTATTTAAAAATTTGAGGTCATTCTTCTCTTTTTTCCTTTTGGGTATAAATTGTTTCAGATTTGATTGCTTTGTTTCAACGCGGAGCATATTTTGCCCCCTAGGTGCTTGAGGAATTGCCCCAACCAAAAATTTTACCAGCGGCGATTTAGTTTCTTATGGAGCACTTGTTGGGTCTTCTTAAAATTCATGTTTGCAGAGGGGTTAACCTTGCCGTGAGAGATGTAACGACCAGCGACCCTTATGTTGTTCTCAAAATGGGAAAACAGGTGCATTTTATGATCTCATGTGCTTAAATTTCTTTGTTTCTTGGTTTCGGTTTTTGGGAATTATAGCTGAACAATCTGCTTCTCGGCTGGTTTTGAAATCCAGAATTCGACTATGCTGCTGTTCGTTGACTTTGATGTCTATGTCTTGAATTTTTGTGGATTATAGTAGAGATTTTATTTTTTTGCCCGAGTTGTAGTCTTGGACGGATCTATTGATTTTTTGTGTGCTTTTTGTTTGATTTTGGATTGAAAATGATAGAATCTGTATCGTCTAAGGAAGACTTTCTTTATAGCATAAACTAACTACTTTCTCACATTTAATTATAGGAAAATTAACAAACCACGTAACAATTTTCTCTAACAAATAAAATATTCAACTATGGGAAATGAACTATGCAAGTATAGCTGTTACGTTTTCCGTTAAAAGCCAATTTTTCTTGCGTTTACAAATCATTCAACGGCAGACAACAACAACGTTTTCTCTTGTGTAGAAGAAGACGGAGAATTCAGAGGCTGGAGACGTCTGTAGAAAGGATTGTAGAACTGAAAATAGAAAAATTTAAAGGAAAACCAAGAGATGATTTATCCTACGAGGAAGTAAATTATCTGATAAGATTTTTGGAGAGACTAGTAAATTATCTGAGAAGAAAGAACAAAAAATTGGAAGAAAAATTGAAGAAAATGAATTTTCCATAAGAGGCAGAACGGATAGAACTTCAGTCTTCGTTATTCGACGACATTCTGCAGTGGAATGATGAGATTTTGCTGTGGAAGGAAGAAATAAAAGAAAGAACAGTTTCTTTCTTTCTTCTTTTCTATGTGGAAAGAAGGAAAGTGAGGAAATAAAGAATTTCCTTCTTTTCTGTGTTCTAGAAGGAATTTTCTTATTCCCTCACTTTCCTTCTTTTCGCAAAGGAATTTTCTGCTTTCCCTTTTTTTTTTTGCAGCGGAATTTTCTCATTCCTGTGCGGAATGTTGTCATTCTTCGCTGTGTAACAAAGAACGAAGTTCTGTCCGTTCTGTCTCTTATAGAAAATTTATTTCCTTCAATTTCTCTTTTAATTTTTTGTTCTTTTTTCTCGGATAATTTATTAGTCTCTCTAAAAATCTTTTAAGATAATTTACTGTCTCTTATAATAAATTTTCTATCAGTTTTCCTTTATTCTACGATCCTTTCTACAGATGTCTCTAACATTTGAATTCTTCGTCTTCTTCTCCGCAAGAGAAATCGTTGTTGTCGTCTGCCGTTGAATGATTTGTAAACGCAAAAAAAAATCAAATTTTAACGGAAAACGTAATAGCGATGTTTGCACTGTCCATTTCTCATAGTTGAGTGTTTTATTTGTTAGAAAAAATTATTCAGTGGTTGACTTGTCATTGATCGTATAGTATAGTGGTTAATTTATTAATTTACCTTAATTACACTCAATACAGAAATTTGAATGAAATGTTATTTTGAAATAATTGTGTCAATTTTTGAGACGAACAAACAATGCAGAACTTGAGAAACAAAGAAAACAAATTACACATGACAACGGTTGTTTAAACCATTGAGTGTTTTGTTTATTTGTTCTAATCATTTGATCGATACTGTCTTGTCCGTGGCAGAAACTGAAAACTCGTGTAGTTAGGAAAAACATCAATCCAGAGTGGAATGAAGATTTAACCATGTCTGTTATGGATCCTTCTCTTCCCATTAAACTCGTAAGTGAAGTATGAATTTTGATGATTGATGTGAAATGGATTGAAACTAAACTTATGATTTCATTTTGGTTACAGTTTGTGTATGATAAAGATACATTTTCACTTGATGACAAAATGGGAGATGCCGAGTTTGAAATCGGGCCGTTCCTCGATGCCTTGAGAACGCAATTGGACGGCCTCCCAAGCGGAACGATTATAAGAAAGATTCAACCCTGCAGGCAAAACTGCTTGTCTGAAGAGAGTAGTATTGTTTGGGAAGGAGAAAAAGTTGTCCAAAACATGTTTCTCAGATTGAGAAACGTGGAATCTGGTGAAGTTGAATTGAAGTTGCAGTGGGTTGATATTCCTGGCTCGAGAGGCTTATGAATGCTTCCATTAAACTGTCTTACGTGCTTCCCTATTTCTTGGAATTGAGTTTACTGGAGAGGAGTGATTGGCTATGGATGTTGGTGAAATGAAACTAGCGAGTGTTTGTAGAAGACAATGGATTATGGTGGTTTTCCTTGAGCTCTGTACTCTCTCTCTCTCTCTCTCTCTCCCCATAAAAGAAAACTTGTAATCAAATTTTGTTTTATTTCATAAAGAAGATACTCACACGTGTTTGTCGTATTACACACAAAAGATGTAAACAAAACATAAAAACAAAATTCGTCATCAACGGTCCTAATACAGGTAAGTAGAGGTGGCTAACGAGTCGAGCCGAGCCGGCCGAGCCTGAAAAAGTCTGGCTCGTCGAGCCTGCAGAGCTTAACGAGCCTGCCGAGCCTAACGAGCCTGCCGAGCCTAACGAGCCAAGCTTAACGAGCCGAGTCTAACGAGCCGAGCCTAACGAGCCTGCCGAGCCTAACGAGCCGAGCCTTAACGAGCCGAGCGAGCCTAACGAGCCTTAACGAGCCGAGCCTAACGAGCCAAATATACATAAATAATAATATCTTATATAATGTTTCGTAATTGATAAATACTATTGTTGCATACTATTGTTTCGTAATTGGTGTGCGGTATCATTTATTATTATAATAATTTATTATAATGTAAAAATACTATAATTAATAATTTAATTGAATAAATATTTTTATTGAATTGAATAAATATTTTTATTACAATTTCAAAATGAAAATGAAAATTACAATTTCAAATATAAATTACAATTTCAAATCACAACTTACAAGATAAAGAAAATATATGAAAATGAAAATTACAATTTCAAATTTAAATAAAAATTTAGTCTTCGACATCCAAATTTTTGAATTCTTCAACTATGTCATCTTCTCGTTGTTGATCTCTCGTCACAGCGTCGTTCCAATCCTTCATGCAAATGAGTGCCTCAACGATTTCTGGTGCAAGTCTTCCTCGTTTATCATCGTACACACGTCCACCTGCACTAAAAGCAGACTCCGATGCTACTGTAGAGACCGGAGGTGTTAGTAGATCACGTGCCATTCTAGAAAGAATAGGAAATGAAATAGAGTTGACTTTCCACCAAGCCAAAATATCAAAATCCTCGGGGCAAGAAATGTTATGGTAGGTGTTAAGATAAATATCGAGTTCATTTCTTTGTGAATTATAAGAATGAACATTGCTATCTATTTGCTTAAATATATCATACATAAAATCTTGTGGATCTCCACCACAAGCACCACTACTAGAACTAGCATGCATATCATATGAAGGAATTGAACGATTATTAGAATATTTAATTTCATAAGAAGAAAATAAATTATCAATTTCATTTCTTAATTGAGCACCATTAATTGAAGAAGAAATACCTAAATTAGAAGAAATTCTATCAAGCATTATACGCACTCCATCTAATTTAAATCTAGGATGCATTATGCATGCAAAACAAAAAATATGAGGTATGTTAAGCCAATATTTTTTAAATTTTTTTTCCATTTTTTCAATTAATGCACAAAATTCGTTTCTTTGTTTAAATATTTGAAAAGTACCCGTTAATTTTATAAAAATTGGGAGAACAAGATGAGTAGTGGGATAATAAATTCCCGAACATTTATTTGTAGCTTCATAAAATGGTTTTAAAAAATCAAGAAATAAATTAGCAATATCGCAACTATTATGATCAAGAGTAATACATTTTGTTTTTTCACTAATATAAGCACAAATAACTAACCAATATGACTTAGCATTTTCTAACATTAAATAAGTCGAATTCCACCTTGTATCTACATCGGTTTTTAATTTTCTTGGTTTAAGTTGAACAATTTTACAATATTCTTTATATTCTTGTTGTCGCGTATTAGATGAAGTAATAAAAGAAATTGCAGATCGAATAGATTCAATATGTAGCGAAATATGTGACATGTCATCTCGAACAACTAAATTTAAAATATGACAAACACATCTCATATGAAAAAGAGTATTATGAGCCGTATCTAATTGAAATAACCTTTTAAATTCAAAAATTGCAACATCGTTAGCAGCAGCATTATCTAGCGTAATACTAAAAATTCTATCTCTAATAGCATATTCTTGCAAAATTCCAACAATATATCTATAAATGGTAACGCCACTATGTGGATATTCACAACTACGAAATCCTAATATTCTTTTATTTAATTGCCAAGAGTCATCAATAAAATGAGAAGTTACGACAATATATCCTAAAGCATTAGGTGCACTCCATAAATCAGAAGTAATACAAATAGACATAGACAGAGCATTTGAAAAAAACTCAATTAATTCATTTTTCATATGATTATACATTTTAATAATATCACTTCGCGTCGCACTTCTAGGGACTCGTCTAAAACTAGGATTAATATACTCTTTCATAAAATTTTCAAATAACTCGCTATCAAACATAGATAAAGGTGCTTCAGATTGTGATATATATTTTGCTACTCCTTCTCTCATTTTATTATGTGAATACATAAAATTGCCACTGCCACTAGCATTTATGAGTGTTTGTGTAGGGTCTTTCACTTGCTTGTTAGCGTGACATTTTTCATAATGCCTACCAAGTGTGCTAGTAGAACTACCGGATACGTATGCATAATGTTTAATACAATATTTACATTGTGCTCTACTTTCTATTTTTCCACCAATTTTAATATCTTTTATTTCAAAATTATTCCATTCCTCCGATGTTTTACTTCTTTTTTTTCTAGGTGACGATGTGGATGCATGTGCCGATGATTGATCAATTGCAATTGTGAGATTATCTTCCCTAATTTCTTCAATATCATCGTTAGTGTCATTAAAAGTGTCAATCAAAAAATCACGAGGATCCATAATTAAAAAAATTGATTACTACGAAACAATTAATAAATAAAATGATACCGCACACCAATTACGCAACAATAGTATGCAATTGTTGTGAATTGTGATCACCTCCTCCCCGAATACGAGTCCTACAAAAATTGCAAAAAAAAAAATTAGTTGTTTTGTAATACACATTAAATTAAAAAAATTAAAATTATAAAAATAAAATATACCTTTGAAATTGGGAGAATGATGGAGAGATTAAGCAATTGAGAAGGAGATATTGAGAGAAAAAGAGAAAAATTTGTGAAAAGATTGAGAGAATGTGAGAAAGTTGGGATGAAAAATTTGAGAGATAATGAGGAGTATATATAGAAAAAAATTTTCCAACCGTTGGAAAATTTTCCAACCGTTGCCAACGGTCCGTTGGCATTTGGTAGTGACTCACTGCCAGTGAGGGAGCTCGCCACAGGGAGGGAGCTCGCCACAGGGAGGGAGCTCACCTCCAGTGCGCTCCAGGCAACGGTCTAGAGACCGTTGCCATCGCCCCTCGCCTGCTCGCCAACGGTCTTCAGATCGTTGCAAGAAACGGTCTGAAGGCCGTTGCTTCTCTGTGAGATTTCTCACAGAGAAGCGGCGAAGGCTTCTCTGTGAGAAATCTCACAGAGAAGCGGCGAAGGCTTCTCTGCGTCAGGACAGAGTCGCGACGTCGGGACAGAGAAGCGGCGAAGGACAGAGTCGCGACGTCGGGAGTTCGCGACGTCGCGAGTTCGCGAAGGCTTCTCTGCGTCGGGAGTTCGCGAAGGCTTCTCTGCGTCGGGAGTTCGCGACGTCGGGACAGAGTCGGCGAGCTCTGTCTTGCCGGCGATCTCCATTGACGCAGTCCTCGTCGTCCTGACTCTGTCCTCGTCGTCGCGAGCCCGGTCCTTCACGCGAGCTCTGTCCCCGTCGTCGCGAGCTCCGTCCCCGTCGTCGCGACTCGTCAGCTCAGGCCAGAGGGATCCCGTCTCCCCGTCGTCGTGGGATCCCGTCTCCCCGAGTCGTGAGCTCAGGCTCACAGTGAACATCTGGCGGGCTGGCTCGCCTGCTGGCTAGCCGGGCCAGCCCGCCAGGCTCGAGAGCCAGCCCGCTAGGCAGGCGAGCCAGCCCCGCCAGGCAGGCTTGCGAGCCCGGGTGCTCGGGCTCGGCTCGGCCGGTCTACCGGGCCCGAGCTGAGCCCGCTCGTTTCGTACGTCGTTGATCTCGGATGATTGATTTCTTAGGTCCCATTTTGGAGCTGCTACTTGCGGTCTTTACATATTTAGAATTCACTGTTTTGTCTTAGTAACATATTATTAGCCCTTTTCAAGGAATATCCAATCGAGACCAATTCTTTCTTAATTACTAGGTACCCTTTAATTATTGGCAAGACAATTGTACAAGGGAATTCTTTTTAAGAAAATGATTTACTTTTTATTTTGGATATATTATTTTTATGACATTCAAACTTAATAATTAATGAAATTTGAAATTAAAATTTTTTTTTTTGCGAAAAAATAAAAATAAAATCCAAGACATCCCAATACTCAGTCAAAGTGTTTGTTGTGTTGGCAATTTATGGGGATCCTATTTAATTTTGCTCTTGATTAAATTTGAACACCAGAAAAAAAAAACCATGACATGTCAATTCATTCCCCGTGTTGTTTGTTTTTATTTGTGAAAATGAATATTTCATGAAAATTAATAAAACAACCATAGTATTATGAGATTAATAACAAGTCAATCATTAAATAATTTTCAATAACAATTTAAATACTGAACTATAAAAAATTAACGAAACAAACATCGCTGTTACGTTTTTCCTTAAAAAACATTATCGAGGAACACTGTCTTTTTGTTGCAGAAAGTTAGTCTTTGAAATAAGAGTCATGAAGATAACTTTTCGTAGAGGAAATATAACTTTTCGCTACGAAA
Source organism: Begonia loranthoides (assembly GCA_022433065.1). Taxonomy (NCBI): domain Eukaryota; kingdom Viridiplantae; phylum Streptophyta; class Magnoliopsida; order Cucurbitales; family Begoniaceae; genus Begonia; species Begonia loranthoides. Next base: position 6,045,515 of record CM039484.1, on the reverse strand, counting down.
AGATGACTTTCCTAGAGGAAAAATGACTTTCCCCAAAGGAAACATAACTTTTCACAGCTGAAAGACAACGTTTCGCAGAGGAAAGTTGTCTTTCTGCAGAGAAAACGTGACTTTCTTTTTGCATCTTTCCTCTGCAGATAAGAAACATATCCATTGTCTTCTTCGTGAATAAAAACACAGATAAATTGTGATTCTCTTATGGACAGTAAAACAATTTTAAATCATCCGACATCTAATATTAATTTATCTAAATTTCATATGTGGCTTATTGCATACAAATAATAATTCAATGTATAACAATAAAGAGATTAGGGAAAAAGAAAGTGTAGACACGTTTGTTAACGCGGTTCGGAAACTCCGCTTATGTCTGCGCTCTAAGCCTCACTTGGAGATCCTTAACTGCCTAACCTCCCCGGTTGACAGTGTTTGATTTACGGGTGTCAAACAAACCTTTACAAATGACTATTACGGGGCGTCACCCTTTGACTATTCCGGGGGGTCACCCTTTTCTTGACTATTGCGGGGAGTCACCATTTTCTTGACTGTTACGAGGTGTCACCCTTGGTTTGATGAATTCGTGGGGAGTCACCCTTTACAATTGAGTACAACAGTTTTGGAAATGTAAAGACCAAAATCTAAATTCTAACTCTCTCAATGTAACTCTCAAGTTTAGGATCGAGGAGAGTAGGTTACAAGCTCACAAATATCGTCGAGGATTCGAGTATGAATTTTGGCAGAGCTTCGTTACTTCTCTCAGGTCGTTATGTTGAGCTTTGGAGTGCTTCTATATATAGACACCGACAATATTCGGTCGACCACTTCTTTTTGGTCAACCACATCCGACCGTTAAAATCTAGCCGTTATGTCTGCTGTACATTTTCGATCGCAAGTCTCTACTGGAAGCTCGACCGTGTCATGTCCAAAAAATTCTAGAATTGAGACAGAAGAAAACTGTGATGTTTTTTAGTCACCTCACTAGTTCGGGGCCTCGACCATCTTGTGTCTGAAGAATGACGTTAAAGCTCTAGAAGCAATCTGCCTATAATTTCGGTTGCCAACCTCGACCGCTTCATTCGACCGCTCCTCGATCGAATCCTCTTGGGTCAATCTGTGATGCCTTTTGGTCGCTCTCCTCGATCGCAGCTTTGACCGCTTCTCGACCGAAAAGCTCAAGAGCAATCTGTGTTGTGTTTCGGTCGCATCCCTTGATCGGAGCCTCGATCGCGTCTCGACCACAACAGCTCCTTCGACTACCTTTGATTATCCTAAGTCTCAAAACGACATGTATTCATTATATGGACTTAGATAAACATGTTAGCACACTTAAATACTTGTTTTGAGGGTATTTTCAATAAATATGAATATAAATATAATGAGTAAACCTTTAAGAACATTATCAATAAAAACATAATAATCAACTTATTATTTCAATCAAAATAGTCATCATCAAAATACACTAAGCCTAAGACATTTAGGTCAACAATGAGATGGAATCTGTAGAATGAAGTGTATTCATGGAAAGATATGTGAATGTGACATGTTATGTTTGATAAACAATGTGAGTGGGGCAGATATCCACAGTAGAAGTACACACGTCTATCTGCGACACGTTCAAGATGGTTTGTCAGCGAAATGTCTGTACTACTAAATATAAAATGATTATATTGGAGAAACCCTAGTCATTCTTACATTGGGAGTCACAAAAGTTTGTATTTTTCTCTCAAATTATCAGGAAGAAAACAAAATGCTTTGTAAATAAAATGAAGCGAATTAGAAGTTGATCAATCAAGGGTGTGATTATTCTAGGTGATCGGACTCACTAATACCCCGATGTAAGTGATGTTTACATGTGTTTGACCTTCTAGCCTACATCACAAAGTGCTAGGATATTTTTACATGTGTTACACCATTTTGTTTGTTAAGACGTTGATCGAAAATATGTTTCTATTTTGTTCATAAAAACGTTCATCGAAGATATGCTATGTTTTTGATTGTTGCATTGATTTCTTTTACTAGTTGCATGAAAAGGATATGATGACGTAATGACTTGAGTGATATTATTGTTTTGTTTTGCATGTGAAAAATAGACTGAACTGATATTAGGTTATTATGTTTTACATCGAATAATCATGTGTGCATCTCATGTATCATGAAAAATGGTTTCTTTAAGAAAGATTGAAAGACAAAAAGATTGAAAGACTGAATAAACGTAAGTAATCGCTTGTGGGGCAGGGCTCGAGCTCACTTTTCAGTATGAGGGGACCAAATAGTGTCACTCTCTCCTATATTGACTTACCACCAACGATTGGACTGTAAAGAGAAAGAAAATTAAGAAAGACTGAAAAATGAAAATACGTGTTTTTATGAATTACATCTCATGCTCATGACATATATGCATATTTTATTGAGATTTAGGTTCATAAATGAACTTTGTAATGTAAGTAAAAATGATTTTGATGACGCACTTGACGAAGGAAATATGTGAAGGATGTAGTTGAGGGAGTATTCTCATAGACAAGGTTGTAGCGTAGTTGGAGAGGTATTGACCCATGGGTGAAGACTTGAGGAAAATAATGTGAAATGAAAGACTTTTATATAAATCATGCTTTTTTATTGTTTGGATTTAAGTTAAGATATTTTTACAAGGCTTTTAAACAATTAATTAAAGGTATGCTGTATGTTTGTTCATCTTATTTTCAGATATATGAATTAATGTTTTTTTTTGAAAAAATGGCATGAAAAATGCTTTTCACTACGGGGCGTTACACATATGGTATTGGAGCTACTCTAGTTAAAGTCGTTCTTGCAAACTGTCTGACAATGCAAGCCTCAACATGATAATGTTTCCTAGTTTGTAAGTATGCCTAATTTAACGAATAGTTTGATTAATAAGTTACTTTTCTTATTTGATTGTAGTATGATTGTTAGGAGATGAAATGTTAAGATATGTATAATAGCTTTATACAAATAAGTAAAATGTCTACAATTTTCATGGTGTAAGGTTAATTGCAATGTTGACAGTAAGGATCTCAATATAGTTGTCGGTAATAGTGCAATTTGTGTGAGAGGTTTTTTTATAAAAAAATATTCTAAAAGGATAAAGAGATTATTATTATTGCTAAATAAAATCACTATAAGCAAATATGACTTTCGTATAAGAAAATGCCTGTAAAAATGAAAGAACTACCTATACAAATTGTTTCCTTTTATATATGACTAGTGAATTTCGTATTCATTCGCTTGATAATCTAAATGGTTAGAATAAGGGCACTTATTAACTAATGATTTCATATAATAGTAATATGAATTTACCTTTGAAGTATTATATTGTATGTTTTTTATTGTTTAATCTTCATCATCAACATTTACTTCATTTATCTGAAGAGATACTGTCACAACCTTCAAGGGATCCGAGATAGAACGGGAACAACTCAATTCAAAAGAACCGAATCATTCGACCCTTTAATTTAAGAGTAATGCAACATCTCTATCTTATTTTCTAATTCTTATTTCATGATGTGTCAAACATTGATTGATACAATTAATGTAATAAACTATAAATAGTTAAAACAAGTAATTAATTGCATCAATCAATGTTTGTCACGTTAAGAAGTAAGAATAAATAGTAAAAATAGAGAGTAAATATAACATTATTCTTACTTTAATTATCTTAATTAGTAGAAAAAATCTTAAAAATTTATTAAAAGTCAGGGTCCAATAACAACTGGGCTAAATAAGTCAAACAAGTGACATCGAGATAAAATGATAATATAATGTAATGCTCAGAAGCGTTAAAACATTTTTCTTGCCATTTTCCTTTTTAAATAATAATAGCATGTCATTTAAAAAATCCATGCATTTAAAAATCATTTGCAGCAAAAGTCTATAAAATTAAAACTCATTTAAAACATAGTAAAAATGAAATAAACATCAATATCCATGAATAAAACTAAACATTAAAACATGATAAGAAAAGTCTGTCTCTTAGAATTTATTCGCTTTCCTTCCAACACCCATGGTCAATCTCATTTTAACAATGCTCCAGCTTTCCCATGAGTATTATCCTTCCACTGCCACCATTATTCGTTTGTTTCATTAAGTTCTTCAAAAACTTCATCCTCATCTACAACACAAAGTTTTTCTATGAGACTAACACCCAGCAAAAGACGCATAAAAGTATAAAAAAACATGAAATGTAGTTCATAAGGTAAATCATGTCATTTTTAGTTAACAATCTTTCTTTTTCTTTCACTTTACTATCTAATCGTTGTGGGTAATTCAGTCTAGGGGAGAGAGTGACATCATTTGCTCCACCTCATACAGGACAGTTAACTCGAACCCCGCCCACAATGACCATTTACATTTATTAGATTTCTTATCTTTCTCAAATGAAGCATGAAAGATACGTTTGACACAAAATATCAATCTAATATGCATAATAATTCATAATTAATTGGGTTAAAAAATCTCAAATTGGACAAAAAATAGGGCTTGAATAATGGTACAAAAGGGGCTAGACCGCTGCCTAAACAGGGTTGGTCCGTGGCCCACATAAGGCTTGGACTGTAGTCTGAACAAAGCTGGCCCAAAGTAAGACTGAGTAGCGACTCAACACTCTTTTAGTCTTGGCTCAATGTCACGGTCTTACTTATAAGAGACTTAAGAGAGACCGTGTGGCACTCGTTGTTAGGGGGAACAACGAGTCAGCCTTCGAAGTGTGCCAACGGCACCAATTGCCCACGACGTTAGAACGAGCTTTGTGTCTAACGAGCGAGCAGTGAGCGAGCGAGATTAATCGAAAAGAGCGTCATTGAGCATAGTGACATAGTTTGTATGTAAAAAAGCCTTATCATTGATTGTTAGCAAATTACATTGGGTAGGAGGGTCTACGTGCAGTCATGCCTCTCCCCCTAAAGAGCATTCTGGACCATCTCCACTATGGCAGGAGTGAACATGCTATAGTGGTGAGGAGTCACTTTCCTAAAATGGAAATAAAAGAAATACAAAGAAATTGCTAAAAATAGAAATAAACTAACTTAATGGCAGGGCAGCCATGGACGACATGTCCTGGACAAGCCCGTATTGTTACATTCTCCCCCAGCTGAGCTGTTGACGTCCTTGTCAACTTGTCTTCATCTTGAACTCTTCAACCTTCTGCGCAGCGTCTTCCAAGTCTTCAGCTTTTTCCCAAGTAGTTTCATCGTCTCCAAGCCCTGCCCATCTGACAAGATATTCTTTACGTCGCCGCCTCCCTGTTGTGACACTCCTCTCTGCTAGGATTTTTTCTACCTTGTTTGGACTCCTATATCTGCTGAGTACGATCTATGGCCTTTTGATGTTGTTCCGCTGCTCATCTTCTTCGTCGGTGTGATACGGCTTCAGGACGTGGATGATTGGGTGGATTTTGAGCCATCCTGGTAGATCAACTCTGTAAGATGTTCGCCCAATCTTTTCGATGACTTGGACTGGGCCTTCGTATTTCCGAACAAGTCTTTTGTCTCTCTGATTTCTGAAATGTAGTTGTTCTGGGAGTAGTTTTACTAGCACGAGGTCTCCAGCGTTGAACTCCATTGGACGTCTCTTCAAGTCTGCCCATTTCTTCATATGTTTGGAGGCTCGTTCCACGTAGGCGCGAGCTATCTTAGTATTTTGTCTCCACTCCTTTGTGAAGTTGTAAGCATTTGGACACTTCCCTGAGTAAGGATGATCGAGGGTGTGGGGCATCGTTGGTTGTCTTCCACAAACTCCTTCAAATGGGCTCCTTCCTGTAGAGGAGCTTTTCTGGCAGTTCAAGCAGAATTGTGCAACATCTAGCAGACTTGGCCAGTTCTTCTGATTTGTGTTGATGAAATGCCGCAAATACTCTTCGAGCAAACTATTAAAACGCTCTGTTTGACCATCCGTTTGTGGGTGATAACTCGAAGAAATATTTAGGCTAGATCCCAACAGCTTGAATAGTTCTGTCCAAAAGGCTCCTGTGAACCTAGTGCCCCGATCACTAATGATGCTTTGAGGTATCCCCTATAACTTTACCACATGCTTGAAGAAGAGTTGCACTGTTGTCTCTGCGTAACAATATTTTGGGGCGGCAATGAAGGTAGCATACTTGGAAAATCGATCAATTATCACCAAAATAGCCTGGAAATCGCTTGAGGGTGGCAAGTTTGTTATGAAGTCTAGAGATATACTTTCCTAAGGCTTCGTAGGCACTGGTAGTGGCTCTAACTAGCCAGCGATTTTATCTCTCTCAGTCTTATCTTGTTGACACACCAAGCAGGTCTTGGTGTATTGCATCACATCCTCCTTCATCTTTGGCCAATAGTATCCCCTCTTCAGAAGGGCATAAGTCCTTTGCCATCCTGCGTGACCCGCCCATAGGGTGTCATGGCATTCCCGCAATAGTGAGCGTCGCAGATCATTACTTCGAGGTACATAGAGCCTGTTCCCCTTTGTTAGCAATAAATCTTCTTCGATCCAAAACTGTTGGGTCTTCTTCTCCTTCACTAATTGCATTACAGCCCGGGCAGTAGGGTTGTCTTGTAGGCAGTCTCGAATTCAATCTTTCATGGATCCACAAACCTTACTTGCTTGGAGTTGGGACAAATAGCACAGACTGGCGCATTCCGCTTTTTGACTCAGGGCGTCAGCTACCTGATTTGATTGGCCTGACTTGTGTTCGAACTGAAAATTAAATTCTGATATAAGTTCGTGCCAGCGCGCCTGCTTGGAGGTTAACTTTGGCTGTTCAAAGAAATGACAGATTGCGCTATTGTCCGTCTTCACTACAAACTTTGCCCCGAGCAAGTATTGTCTCCATACACGAAGGTAGTGTACTACAGCCAACATTTCCTTCTCTGAAGCTATGTATCTTCTTTCTGCCTCCTTCAACTTGCGGCTTTCATAAGCAACAGGATGGCCATTCTGTAGTAATACTCCTCCAAGTGCAAAATCAGATGCATCCGTTTCAACTTCAAACGGCGAAGTTACATTAGCTAGGGCCAGAACTAGACTTTGAATCATTGCTTCTTTTATATCAGCGAAAGCTGCTTGACATTTCGGACTCCATTTCCATAAGACTCCCTTCTTTAGGAGTTCAGTGAGGGGTGCCGCTCTCTTAGAAAATCCTTCCACAAAACGCCTGTAGTAATTTGCCAAACCGAGGAACGAGCGCAGTTCAGTGATTGAGGTAGGGTCTCTCCAATCTTGGATTGCTTGTAGTTTATCAGTATCCATACGAAGACGACCCTGTTCAATGATATGCCCCAAGAACCCGATGCTTTTCTGGGCGAAAGAGCATTTCTCTCTCTTTACGTACAGCTGATTTTGCCTTAGTTTTTCCAGGACAAGACGAAGGTGCACTTTATGTTCTTCTAGGCTCTCACTATAAACAACAATGTCATCAAGATATACCACCACAAATTTGTCGAGGAATTCGTGGAATACTTGATTCATGAGTGTACAGAATGTTGCTGGAGCGTTTGTCAGTCCAAATGGCATTACTAGAAATTCAAAAGCTCCGTACCTAGTCACGCAAGTAGTCTTCTGCTCATCCCCTTCGTCAATCCTGACTTGATAGTAGCCCGACCGCAAGTCGAGCTTCGTGAAGTACTTTGCTTTATACAACTGATCAAATAGATCAGTGATGAGGGGAATTGGGTATTTGTTCCGAACCGTGACTTTGTTAAGAGCTCGATAGTCAATGCATAGACGTAAACTACCATCCTTCTTCTTCTAGAACAACACAGGTGCTTCGAATGGTGCTTTATCCGGTCGAATGAATCCTGCCTCTAGCAATTCATCTAGTTGTTTTCTCAACTCCGCAAGTTCTGGTGGAGCCATTCTGTAAGGTGCTTTGGCAGGGGGCTTAGTGCCTGGGACCAGTTCAATTTGGTGGTCAATATCTCTGCGCGGGGGTAAAGCTTTTGGTAGGCATTTTGGCATTGTGTCCTTGTATTCTTCCAAAACTTCCGCCATTTCAGAGGGCACTATTTCTTCTTTTCCCTCATCTACAATGGATGGAACAAGGATATATGTGGGCTCTTGATTCTTCAACCCCTTCTTGAATTGCATTGCAGAGATCATCTTTATATTGCAGGCACTTGGCTGTTTGAGAGTGGCAGAAACTACTGTTGGATTGCTCCCGGTAATTACCATGCACTTAGCCGAAGGAATGGGGATGACCTTGTTCCATTAAGAACTCCATCCCCAATATAGTATCGAAATCATCCATCTGTGCCACAATGAAGTCGACTGGTCCCGTCCACATGTTTAATTTCAGTTGAGCTCTTTTTACCACCCCAACTACCGGCATCACTTTTGCGTTCACCATTTTCATCTTGCCAGCATTCTCCTCAAGCTTTAGGCCCAAGCGGCGAGCTTTCCTTTCTGTGATAAAGTTATGTGTGGCTCCCGAGTCAATCATAGTGCTCTTGGTAGCCCTATTATTGACAAGAATTTCCACATACATAAGACCTTTATCCGACGTTCTTTTCAACTCTGCCATTTGTTGTTGTACTGCTGATAAGAACGTCATTGTCCCAACTTCTGCAACTTCTGTGGGTTCTACTTTGACAACTTCTTCTCCTGGGTTGTCGTTAGTAATCGACGCTTGTAGAGGTTTTAATGCAGATCTATGGGGGCACTCAGCCACTCGGTGTGGCCCTTTGCATAAGAAACAGGACATAGGCTTATTCGTTGGTCGTTGGTAATTAGTTCCCCTCGATGTCTCTTGGCCTTCTCTGGCAACATATGGCTTCTTTTCAGCGGCATTCATGTTTGGTTTAAGGGACTTCATGTTGCTTGAATTGTTGGGAGGATTCTTTTTCTGACTAGGATTCTCATTGAAGTAATCGAATAATCGCTCGGCAGCAGCAAGAGCGCTCAAGAGGGTCGGTACTCTCTGTTCATATAACTTTGTCCTGGCCCACGGTTTTAGTCCCTAGATGAAGGTGAAGATTTTGTCTCTCTCTGACATGTCTCGAATATTCAGCATGAGCCCTGAGAACGTTTTAACGTACTCGCGAATGCTACTAGTCTGTTTTAGTTCTCGCAGTAGTCGACGTGCATTGAACTCAACGTTTTCAGGGAAGAACTGATCCTTCAGTTGCTTTTTGAGCTCTTCCTAAGTATTGATGGTACAATCACCATTGCAAATATCATTGTATTTGGACCTCCACCAAAGTTTTGCATCTCCAGTAAGATGCATTGTGGCCAAGGTCACCCTTGACTCGTCATCAGTTTTAGTCGCTTTGAAATATTGTTCCATGTCAAAGATGAAATTCTCTATTTCTTTGGCATCGCGGGCTCCCCCAAAGGATTTTGGCTCTGGGATTTTCACCCGACTAGGTTCAACTGAACTCGAAGCTTGGGTTTTGTTTCCCATGGCTCTCATCGTGACATTCAATTTGATGTTTATTTCAGCGATTTCAGCTTTGAGGGATTCAAACATTGTCTTGAAGTCTTTCGTTAGGTTAGTCACGGTGCTTGGTAGTTGAGTATGAGCTTGGTCGATCTCTTCGACACGCTCCAGGACCCCAACTATAGCGCTTGTGGAGCTCTCTCCACTTTCTACTCCTTTTCCCTTTTCTGGTCGGGATTCAAGGTTCTCCACCCGATCAATCAGCTCTTGGATCAGGATGGTGTCTATTCGGTTATGAACAGCAGCAATTTCAGCAGGAAATTCAGACATTTTCTTCATTCGTTCCTCCAGAAAATGAATGTTATCAGGGATTTCTTGGAGATACTTCATCTCCTCTTCCAGCTCGATTAACCGTTCAAGCTGATCCATCGACGAGCTTGTTTTCTCCGGCAAATTTTTTTCGGCATGCTTTCTTGCGATTTGAGCCAACCTGGCTCTGATACCAACTGTCACGGTCTTACTTTCAAGAGACATAAGAGAGACCGTGTGGCACTCGTTGTTAGGGGGAACAACGAGTCAGCCTTAGAAGTGTGCCAACGGCACCAATTGCCCACGACGTTAGAATGAGCTTTGTGTCTAACGAGCGAGTAGTGAGCGAGCGAGATTAATCGAAAAGAGCGTCATTGAGCATAGTGAGCATAGTTTGTATGTAAAATGCCTTATCATTGATTGTTAGCAAATTACATTGGGTAGGGGGGTCTACGTGCAGTCATGCCTCTCCCCCTAAAGAGCATTCTGGACCATCTCCGCTATGGCAGGAGTGAACATGCCATAGTGGTGAGGAGTCACTTTCCTAAAATGGAAATAAAAGAAATACAAAGAAATTGCTAAAAATAGAAATAAACTAACTTAATGGAAGGGCGGCCATGGACGACATGTCCTGGACAAGCCCGTATTGTTACACTCAACATCGTCTTCTCTAACAATGCTAACTGGTTTTGCAGAAATTTCCAACCATTCACACCGGAATTTTCATCGCCAAAGCCTTTCAATTCATAATAATATAATCTACCCAAAATATAAACTCCAAAAATCACCATGTATAAAGCACAAAAAGGAACTAAGAATTGGATTTTTCATACCTCTTATCTTCGATTTCTGGCCACAAGAACCTCCGCCCAAGATTGCAGAATTTGACGCCTTTCTTCTCCAAACCTGCACCAAAAATTGCTTGCTAAACCAAGCTTGATTTCCTAGGAGATCAATCCAACCAAAGATTCTTCTCCAAAACTACTGAGGAAGTTCTCCAATTTGTCGATGAAATTGCTGCCAGATGAAAATTTCCTTCCCAGGAATTTTTCAAAGAGGGAGAGGGAAAAGTAAGAGAGAAAGAAGCTGTTTAATGGCAAATAAATTGGAAAGGATTTGCCTTCCTCATATTGAAACGTTCCCATGAATTGGGGAATGAAAAAATTCCAAAAAGATTTTTCTTCCTTTCCTAATTTTATAGTTATTACATATGTATGTATTGCTTCATTACTTGTTATTTTCTCTTCGCAACCATTAATAAGGTGGATTAACCAAACGAACTTTAATAATATCAACTGCCTCTTGCAGGCTTCCTGTAATGGTTCGGTTTTCATACATTTAAAATGTAAACACTTTTTCTTTTATAAAATGCTGCAAAGTGGAAGACTTTTCAATTGAAACTAAATGAAATAAAAGGAAATGCATAGACAAAATTATTTTCATTTACAAAACAAATACTTTTACCAATCCATTTACAATCTCTTTTTCCTTTAACCTTTAGCCTAACCAGCCACAAGATCTGTAACGTGCAAATCCTCCATCAACTGCTCATTTTCTTGTTATCGTGCATACCTACATCACAAGACTTAAACTATGAGCCTAACGTTCAGTAAGAGCCAGAAAATATGCAATGCTCATGATATGCAACGCTCATGATATGCAACTTTTATAAAACATATGAAGTTTTCGTTTTCAGAAGAGAACCTATCTTTTCTATCATTTAGTTTACATTTCTCTTATCAGTCCAAACGTTGGAGATTACTTGTACAGAAGAAAAGATACATATATGGTCCATGTCGGGCTTGACTGTAACTCAATCCCGACATGGGATGAGCTGTATCCATCAGGGTTGTTAGAAATAGGACCGTCACTAATCTCCCTTATCCCCAAATACCCATTTACGTTTATTTTAGTCCATTCTGTTTACGTTTAATGATACAATAGTAACCATTCAACCCAAATGAATGTTGTTCACTTTGGGTGATCGGCCCACATTGACTTGTTCTTAGGCTAGCGTCTCATGCCACTAGCCAACACGTCTACTTGGTATGGATGGACACCCATTTATCATTTTCAAAACATATGCATAAAACATTTTCATAACTTTTCAAAACCATGATGCATGAGCATGATTGCACATAACTCACATGTTCTAGCATTTCATCAACGTATCCTCAAAGCATGAACATCAAAATATCAAACAATCATTAAACAATACATTCTCGAGCAACAAAGTGATCAATACTTATATCTAACAAACCCAAGCATCAAAGCATCAAATCCTCGAGCAACAATATGATCAATTGCACTAAATCTATCAAGCACCACATCAAACAACATATCATCATGTAATTAAGCATCATAACACAACAACACATCAAGAACAATACAACCTCGAATGACAACGTGATCAATAACTTAACATCTATCCACACAATCATCAATCATCAACAACAATACAAATCTACTTCTTGTGATGTAGCCCGTAAAGGGAAATCACACACATCTATTTTTACCTCTAATCCTTGGAGAGATCAAGAAACAATAGCCCTTCACCAGGTATTTCTCCTATTTTCCTTCTTCTTCTTCTCTCTGTTTTTCTTCTATCACGGAACTCACCTTCTCTCCCTTTTCTTTCTTCTCTCGGCACTTATTCCTCTTTCTCAAGCTTTTCCCCTAGTTTCTCTCTAGACTTCTTCTCTCTTTCTTTCTCTCTCAATTTCCCCTCATGGAAATCACCCTCTCTCAAACCCTTTTCTCATGATTTTCTCCCTTCTGCTTCTCATAAGTCATTTCTCTTATAAACTTAACTTCCCCCCTATTCAGACAACCCATCACAAGGTGGCAATACAGGGTTCCATTCTGGAGTCTCCACATCCAAATTCTCTAATAAAATCATGACATCGCAGCTAATATCTGACAACTCTTCACATTACCAGTCAATCAAACCCTTCAGGTGATCGATCGCAACACAACTTAAAAACAGACTCTGGACAATCTTCGGAAAAATCGATCAATCAACCTCTTCACGTGAACGACCGTAATTCCAACATTTACACTCTGTAATGACCATGACCGATCGCAAAATCTCATTTGGTTGACTGCTAGACTCAATTCTTCACAATTCTTGAAAAAGTCGTTCGATCACCAACACACACAGTCGAATGACCAAAATTTCCTTATTTCGAATGTATAATGTTGTTGAATGATCATTCCCTGCTTTGAACGACTACTATCGAACAAAGAACTCCAATTTCTTCAATTTACACAAGCATTGGTTGATCAAACCACTCACATTGATCGACCACCCCCTGCAAACACTTCTAAAACATAAAAAATCCATTTATACCATATCAACACTATAAATATTATCACTATCCTAAGCTTAACATGACAAAAACTCGAGATATTACACTTCCCCTTGAAATCTTCTTCTCTTTTGACCTTCTCTAAAGGGGAGAAAATGATAGATTTTCCAATCATATTAGCAATAAATTCATCTAAAAAAAAATTTACTTCTATGAGAAAATGTTATGGCTCTTCTCTTATTTAAAGGTAAATTTTACCTCAGTTAGACAATCAAGGCTTTTTTTGAAATCGCTCGAACATACAATTCTATCATCGTCATCAATATAACAATCCATAAAATCTCCCATCTACATTTAGAAATACAATCAGATCATTGGTTGTTAGTATTTCTACCTTTTTTTTGTCTACATTACCACTTTAGACGAAGCTAGTCGTATGGTCTCTTTCTTCTTCTCTTGTCTATCTTCAATCACAATCTATTTCTTTACTTGGCTTTCAGTAAGTCGATTAGAAAATCTTCAAAGTCGTTCAACTCTTCATCGCACATTTTTGCTTCAGCACATCTAGCCATTGATCAGCCTTTACCATAACACCCTAAGCTCCACCGAGTAAGACAATATTAGTCTCTTTGGGTTGAGACCTACACTACTTTGCACTTGTACCAATTGGAGATGAGATGCTACATATATGTGCACTCCAAGACCACAAATTTCTAATGCAGGATTGTGATTACATCACGTGGTTTTAGGCCCCAACAAGCTTTCACAAGAATGAGTCACCACAATTACCATGACTGGATTTCCTTCTTTATCCAAGACCAACATTTTCTAGTGTGGAGTCTATGGACCTGTGATGCGCCAACGGAAGGAGGTAAAAACAATAACCTATGAATGGTTGATTTTGGAAAGGAGTTGAACAACCGTAGATGGCAAATTACAGGTGTGGCGGTTGATCAATCAAAGGCGGTGAATGACCGCAAATATAACAATTTGAGCGTCCTGAATTTTGTAGGCGAAAAAGCGGTCGGTCAACAAAGTGAAAAAAATCACAAAGTCGTTCATCCGCAACTGGAGCGGTCAGTCGGCTGAATAGGCAGTGATCGTTAGGAAGACAAAATCTTTCTATACTTTGCAGGAAATCAATTTATGGAAACTTTGACTTTGGAAACCAATATCTCCATCGATTTAGAAGCTCTCTCTGAAATTTTGACAGCAGCCACGTTGATGAGTGAAGAATAAATCCTCCAAAAATAAGGATAAGAATTTCCAGGGATTTAGAAATATGCATGAAAGAAGTTGATTGGCCAAAAATAGCAAGAAGTCACAACTTGCCCTTCCGTATGGATGACTCCACCAATGTAACTCATTTGGAAAGTTGGACACCATTTCACACACTCTTCCTCCAAGGAGTAGGAGCATGGATGCCAATAAGAGAGACTACTCAACTTACAACTAATCTCAATTTATGATGCAACACACACAAGAAACTTTGGATGTACCTCACCAATTGATGAAAAAGGAATCACTCATATTTCGAAATAAGCAAAACTTTTAATATTCAAACTTCAATGTCCAAAACACTTACAATAGGTGGCTATATATAGCCTATTACAAACCATAGAATAGGAAATAACATAGTAGGAAATAAGTTAGGTATTTGACCACCACTTGGCCGATTACTATACTAAATTTTAGGTAACTTCCTAAAGTAATTATTTAATTATTCTTTGCTTGCTTTTCCTCCAAGTTTTGATGGTTGTTGGTAGCTTCTTTCTCTTCAATTTTAGCTACTTAGATGATTGCCATATTCATGTAACAATCGACCTTCCTTTTGTCCACTTGCTTGGCCAATTGGGAAGTTTCCATATCTCTATTTCCTTTGATTTTCTTGCCCTTCAAACTTGTCTTCTTGGGCATCTTTCCATAGTAGAATATGCGTGGGTCTCTCTTGGTCTTCTTGGGTTGGTAGCTCTTCCATTTTGGGCCATCATTGAGTTACTTTCCAAATACTTAGAAAGAAAGGTGTTCATGAGATCTTGGGCCATTGTCTTTGTGAATAGACCTTGTATTCCATCGTTTTGCTAGTACAATATTATCCATTTTATGCTGAAACACAAACGATTTTGTTTTTAGGGTTTACCAAAAACACGTTATACTACGTAGAATGAAGAACTCTTCTTATAAATAATTCACTTTCACTTCTCTCAAGTGATATGATATCATGCACCTCCTTTTATATGAGTTGATACCTAACAATTCACTTATGAGGGGTAATGCACAGCTGCGTTGCATGCTTGAAGGAATACACTGGTTTGCTAGTGTGAACTCATTCTCTACCAATTAAAAGATAATTGTAATTTAAATCACTTTCTGCCACAAAAAAAAGTCAGCCATTTTGGCACTTGACCTTACTATTACTATTATTTCCAAAATATCTTCTATTCTTTTCCCAACAATAATTGGCCTGAAATAATGTATTTCATGGCGCGCGATAAATTATCATATGATTGCCTAAGTATTACTATAAAAAGTTGGGCCCCATAGTAACAGAGTGTGGTTCCACCTCTGCGAGGATGGAGTCCAACTCTACCAAAAATAAAAAGAAGTAGCTCTGTAGATCTATAAAGTTAAGGATAATACTGCCGTCTTTCAATGTTGACCATTAACTAATAGTAGTTTCCTTTTTCATGGTGAAAATCAGTCTATTTATATGACTTCGTGCACACTAAATAGTTAGAAGATTGCAAAATGAATAGCCTTCGAAGCTCGTAGCTTTCTCCGTCTAGAAAGAGAAAGAGGGGAGAAAGAGAGATGGAGGGTTTTGCAGGAGTGCGAAAAGGTGCATGGACTGAGGGAGAAGATATTCTGCTAAAGCAATGCATCGAAACCTATGGCGAAGGGGCATGGCATAAAATCCCACTCAGAGCAGGCATTCTTCGTTCTTTGAACTTTTTTTTATGTATAAATTAATAAAAAAGAGAACGTATTTAGAATTAAGAAGTTCTATAATTTACAATCTTGTTTTTCGAGATAATGATAAAGATTTTTCGTGGATTTACAGGATTGAATAGATGCAGAAAGAGTTGCAGGTTGAGATGGTTGAATTATTTGAAACCAGACATAAAGAGAAGTAGATTTGAAGACGATGAAGTTGATCTTATGATCAGGCTTCATAAGCTTCTAGGCAACAGGCAAGTTTCCTTTCGTTGATTTTTGTTATATTACAAAAAACAACATCTAATATTAAGAAATTCTAAATCGTTTTTAAATTAGGGTAAAACTCAAAAGCAAAGATAAAGTAAAACTCTATAGCAAGTTATTTGGACCTCAGCACGAAACGAAAAATATTGTATTACTCGATAGAGATGAGAATGTTAAACTTCTGCTAAAAATTATTTCCACAATAAGTTTTGTGGAGTTTTTTAATGCTCTGAGTATAATATTGTCCGTTTTAAGCCGAAGTCCGTACGTTTTTATTCTTAAAGTTAGCCAAAAACACGTATTATGTACATAGGAGAACCCTACTCATAAATCATGCATTTTTCACTCTTTCAAACGATGTGGAATTGTGCACTCTCACTAATATAAATCAGACTCTCAAATGGGTCATTTTGACCTTCACAAGATGAGATGACACAAACTTTGTACTTACTAAAACAATCAAATAAACATATAAGATTTATGAACCCAAAATTTACTTTTTAATTTGCTGATTCACTAGTTCAAAAATCATGAATTTTGAACTGATTCTTACAACACAATGACATGTCAAATTAATTATTTTTTCAATTAATTTGACATGTCAAATTAATTATTTTTATTATTTTTGTTATCGAATCTAAAAGGAATTTAAAGTATCGTTTCGTTCAAATGAAAAAACTACATTTGTCATTATTTGAATTTTAATATTAAATGTAGGGAAAATGACAAATCAACCATCGTGGTTTGTGATCAATGACAAGTCAACTACTATGGTATGTTTTCTAATAAGTAGGGCTGGGCATTTCGGGTTCGGGTCCGGTTCTGGACCAGTTGAGAATCGAATAATCGGGTTCGGTTCCGAGCTGTCGGCACCGAACCCGGAACCGATGGGTACCGGAACCGAACCCGGAACCGACTTTGGTTTCGGGTCTGGAACCGACGATTCTCGGTTCCGGAACCTGCTGTCTTCATGCCTAAATAACTTGCTGTTTTAAAAAACCCATCATCAGTAATAATAAGCAGATAATCAGTAACATGATTTACAAGGGGAGAAGAACTTGAATACATTCTATCCATGATTTACAAGGGGAGAAGAAACTAAATGAATTATTACATCCACAATTGCAGCAATGTAGTAATACGTACGTTAATCACATGAAATGTGATAAAAATAACTTTGGTGATTGAATCTAAAATCATTGAATTCCCCGGATATAAATTCAGTAAAGCCTTACCATCATCTGAAGCAGAAGGAATCATAAAGAGTGAGGAATCAACGAGTTCACCCGCACCCTCTTCAGAACAATCCACAAGTATTTTCATCGGAGAAATAGGATAAAAGATTCAAAACATCTATGCCCTGTGTAAAAGGCACGACTTCACGGTGTTCGTCGCTCGCAGCCTCGCAGTCCTCGTCGCTCGCAAGCTCGCAGTCCTCGTTGCAGTCGACCAGTCGTCGTCTCTCAGATTTCCTTCGCAGTGGTCTTTCCGTTCCTTGATCGCAGTCGTCACTCACAATCGGGGGGCAACTCAGAATCGGGGAGGTAGGGCTTCTGATTTCTGAATCAGAATTTATGATTTGGGGAAGACCTCGGTTCTCGGTTCTTCACCTTTTAGAACCGATAACCAGAACCGAGGAGAACCACAGAACCAAGAACCGAATTTAACCCCTTAAATGGAACCGAGAACCAGAACCGAACCCGGAACCGACTCGGTTCCGGGTTTGGTTCTCGGTTCTGCCCAGTCCTATTAATAAGTTAACCACTGAAGTATGGGAAAATGACAAATCCAACATCGTAGTCACGTTCGCCGTTAAGAAGCTGCAGGGAGCCGCGGTGTCTTGGGAGGACGCTGCGGCCTGGACGCCACGGTCAAAACGCCGAACGCCGAATGCCTTTGGCGGCGTTCTGAAGAATTCAGGGTGTTCTGATTTCTGAAAATCAAAACACCGCGGGCGTTCCAGTGTTTTAATAATCAGAACGCCTGACATTCTAAAAATCATAATGCCGCCGGGGCGTTCGGCGTTCTGACCGTGGCGTCCAGGCCGCGGCGTCCTCTCAAGACACCGCGGCGCCCTGTCAGCTTCTTAACAGCGAATGTGACTACGATGTTGGATTTGTCATATTTCTATACATCATTGGTTAACTTGTTAAAAAACATATCATAATAGTTAACTTGTCATTGATCACAAATCACAATGGTTAATTTGTCATTCTCCCTTAAATGTACAAACATCTCCTTGGTGATGAATGGTGATCTCTCACTCCGGTGAGATCTCGTCGGTCATCACGTGTTATAATAAATTTTAAATATATCCAACCCTACATGAACGATTGGTGTTAGATATGGGATGCCTCTCGCAGGTGGTCGCTTATCGCCGGAAGACTTCCGGGAAGAACAGCAAACGACGTGAAGAACTACTGGAACACCCATTTACGAAAAAAGGAAGAAATTTCTAGAGATTTCTAAGTTTCTCTCTAGCACCCAGGTAATTGGGCCCCAACCTTGGAACATCTCCAAAAGCTTCATTCTGAGATGCCAGGAAGCTCGACTAAAAGAATTCAAACAGAGAAAAGAACAACCCACCATTTCATGTCCATGTCCATGTCCATCTCCGTCTCAAGTTCTAGCTGAAGTTACACAGTCGCCGGAGAACGAGAAAGAGTGGTGGGAAACTCTGTTAGCGGAGGTCCTCGAAGGTGGAGGAGAAGGATACAACGGTAATGAAATGATCTCCGTTGGTGGTTCTGATTTGGAGCAGCCATTGAAGACTTCAGGTGAAGTGGTAGACTGTATTTTTGAAGAAACACAGTGGAATTGGTGGGGACAGATGCAGTTTGATATTGGCCTTGATCATGTAACAGCAGATGCTATGAGTGAGGGGGGTGGGGGGTGGGGGTGGGGGTGCCTTCCCTCCATTGCTCCCCTCTACCGTTTGCTAAAGTCTCCTTTGTCTTAGAGGGGTAACCCACTGCTTGGCTGACCAGAAAATTTCACAAGATAAAAAGAGTACTTCAGTGAGGAAGCCAAGAGGTCCATAGAAGTTGATAATTTCGGTTGTTAACTCATTGGATTACTGGAGTTAAGAAGCTTGGAATTTTGGACGTCTATGTGAAGTAATATTTGTTAGCAGTTTAAATTCATTGTAATTTTTTTGGAATTTCTGTCGGGTATGGCGACTAAATTTTCATTTGGATATTGAAGTTGAATGGATTTTTTAAAGTTATTGATTTCGAACTTATATTGTAAAAGCCGTGAAATTTTAATGATAAATTCCACGTGTAAATTTTTCGCGTTGAAAATCAGTCATAGCGTTGAAGTAGACCGAATTTGTCGTGTAGCAGCCACGTATGCAAATTTGGTCATTTGGTCAAGTCCACGTATGCAAATTTGCTCAACTGGTCAAAGTCAGTGAAATTAGATTTTTTCCGAGTAAAGAATTTAATTAATAAACGATATTGGACAATCAAGATTGAGCGATAACATCGATGGATGATGTTTGAATTTAGAGTTGAGTAGATTATAAATTGGTAATGTATAAAATTGGTGATACACATTTATTTTAAATGGAAAAGAAATTAGGAAATTGGGATTAAGGAAAATAAATAATTTGGAAGAAGTTAATTAAGAGTAGAAATATTTGGGAAATGAAGAGGGAAGGTTTGGGCGTAAAAATCCCGCCCAATGCCTTTGAAATCGTAAAGTTCAGGGTTTAAGTTGAAAAAAAAAAAAAAATCGAATGAATAAAGGGGGGGAAGAGAGAGAAGGTCTCCATCTTCCCCCCCCATTTTTCTTCTTCTGCGTCGGCCGAGAGAGACGAGAGGGAGAGAGACGCCGGCGACCACAAATCGGCGAACTCGACGGACAGCAGCGACCGGCGAACGACGAGCAGGCCGAGAACTCCGTGAGCTGGCGACGCCGGCCGAGACAGGGAGCTCGGTTTTCGGCATTCTTCTCGGCGTCCCTTCCGGCTGCGAACCGCGATCGTGCGACGTCGCCGAGAGCCGACGGCCGTTTCCCCGAGCGACGAACTCCCGATCTCGAGCAGATCCGGCGAGTCCAGATCTGCGGCCGGAGCTCCGAGTTGAGCCGATCCTTCGACTCCGGCGAACGGCGACTCCCGATCTGCGACGGAGCGACTCCGAGGCCGGTTTCCGACGACGAACAGATTTTCGTTCCCGGTGACAAGCTGCTCCGATCTGTTCAGTGGGTGAGGTTTCGATCCGAGTTCTGTTCCGATGTTAAATTTGGGATTTATGATGTCGTTGGTTGATTGGTGATTTGATTTACAGCGGTCGGTCTAGAGGATTCCGGATGAACAAATCTCCGGCGAGGGCAGCTTCGGATCTGAACATATTCAGATTTTCCGACGAGCAGAACAGGACGTAGATCTCATCCTATTGGTGAGGAAAATTTTAGTTGGAATTACTCATTTCGATTTCTAAACTTGGATGTAGATTTAATTCTGGTTAGGAGAAATATATTGGTTGTGGATCTGAATTATTATACACTGAAAGGTTACTATTTTGGGATTATTTCTGTTGGTGAAAGAAGTTTTGATTTTTGGATAAATTTGTCAACAATAGAACCTGATTCTGATTTGGTGTTGTTCGATGTGCGTGCTTTAACATGGTTCGTTGAATTCGACTTTTAAGTTGTCATTATGTTAAAGTTGGATATTTTAGTTGGTTATTGAGATTTAAGGGTTTTAGTTTCAAGTTGGTTGAAGTGAAAATCTGTCAAGTTTAAGTGAATGGAATTTGGATGTTAGAAATTGTTTATATATTCAAGATTGAGTTTTGTGTTAAAGGATGTTGAATAAGGCCTAGAGAATTTATATGGATTTTCTTGCTTGTCACTCACACTTCGGTTGGGCTCCTATTCCCGGTATAGGACCATCCATTTATTTCCTAGAATTAAATTCTTAATTTATGTATTTGTATCATTGTTAGGCTTCAACGACTTTGGCGAGTGTGCCACGATTCCCGAGGAGGTAGTTGCTCCGCTTAATCGTAAAGAACGCCGAAAAGGTAGGGATTTCTATACCTCTTGCGTTATATTGCATCCTATTCCGTTTTCCAAAATGATTATTTTGTGGACTACCACACTTGGAAAATGACGGGGACTGTTTGACAGCACGTCCGTTTTTATTAGTAGTATGTTTTCTCAAGTTTAAATTCCGTACATGGTTGAGATTTATTTTGCCCATGTTGAGGGATGGATCCGCCATCCCCTTTGATACCTTCTGCTGCGTGAAGGTTGATTGTTTGACGTGCGAAAATTATAGGTAGGGCATTGGTGACGTGTCCTCAGGTTGAAACTCCTGAAAGTCATAAACCTCGTATGGGAGGGTGATGACGCCTCCTTGGGTCGCAAGCCCCTAAACCTGGCCAGGATTTGTCCCACGGATCAGACGGTTGTCAATTGCTGAGACTTGTTTATCCTAAGTCCACATATAGCGAGCAACTGTATCCGTTTTATTTGATTATACGATTATACGATTATACGAGTTGTGTCGTGCAGCCAGGTGCGCCGGCAACTCGGGTGACGTACGGAATCTTCGGATCGTCGTCATTATTCCTGCCTCATAAGGTGTTGTCATCGACGGGTGACCACCTCTTCTATGTTGTGTGGCGAGTGAGTCCATGAGTGACCACCCCTTTTCACTGACGACGTTTTCAAATTGGAAAACGATGATGGCCTATTTTACGAGGTATAGCTGTCTATGTATACAGCAAGATTTTTAATAAAAGCCTCATCGACGACCCTTGGGTCGGTTTGGTAAAATGATAAAGAGTTTTAAAGTGATTTTTAAAAATCCATGTACGGCAGAATGAAACATAACCTTGTTTTCGAAAAATGTACAAAACCAGTTTTGCATGAGGTGCATTTAGTATAGCCATACTTTACTGAGTTAGTCACTCACCCCAAACGACTTCTTCCCCAAAACTTCAGGTAAGGGCAAGGAGTAGCTGTGGATCAGGAGTTGAAGCGTTTTGTTATCTCTACTTGAGCGATTTATCGTTATTTGGTGAGGACATTTATGTTTCCATTTGGGTCTGTAAACCTTAACACAGTTGGTTTTGGATTTGTTGCACAGTACTTGGATTGTATTTTTTTAAATTATGCACTGTTATCTTCTCGTGATCCCTACTCGGACCTAGGCCCATATTCCCTTGGGCTGAATTAAATATTATAAGTCTTCCGCAAAACTCACGCCTTGGGCTGGGTGATCGGGTTCTCTATGAGGATCGGGTAGCTTGACCCGGCGGTTCTGTTAGGCCCGTCTTCGGGTCGTGACATATATGATATTATAATCGTAAACCAATATTTTATGGATTGTTTGTGGTTATTTTATCATCACACGTCATGGTTTTTCAACAATTTTGTGCGGCATATGTCGAAAAAGACAATGTCGAGCCGCGGCTCAAGAAAGCTTGAGTTGCGGCCCAGGTCTCTCGACCTAGTTGGGCCACAGCTTAGTAAGGCTAGGGTTGTATACCCAAACCTTCTGTCGTGGCCTCTCTTTTATGCTGAGCTGCGGCTCAGCCATGTGAGATCGGGATTCAAGCCTAATTTTAGTTACGGTCTAGTTTATTTAAATTGTGGCTCAGTCCCTATTTTAGGGTCGTTTTGAATGTTAACCCAATTGTTTTAGGGTTGATCTAAGGCTAGTTTAGGAACCCATTTGGGCCTTGAACTCGATTGTTCTCGAGTTGTTTTCTTAAGCTGGTGATTTGAAAATTTCATGGGTTAGTTTGATCTTAATTTTATAATATGATTATCTTTAGATTTCAGAACTTTGGAATTTGGAGTCAACTGATTATTTGACATTCTCAGTTTGGATTAAATCTTGATTGTTGGTAGGACACTTGAGGTAGAGTTTTATTTTATGTTTAACACAATATTGTTTTCAAAATGATTATTTTAATACGAGTTTTTATATAAAATGACGGATCCATTATGACTGTTCATTTTTACTGTATTAGATTTTCGCTGGACATATTTTTATTCCTAGAGTGCACATCATTTGTTAATCATCTTGGTTGAGTGAACCAAGTTTGATTGGCCCGTGAAGGGGTCGTGTTTTCTGTACACACATTCGACTATAAGAGGTTGTGTTTGTTATGTGCAGTGTCTATGGGCGAAAAGCCCTAAACCTGATCAGAATATTATTTCGTAGCTTTAGTGATTGTCGAGTATCGCCTTGTTCTATATGCCTATGGCATCTGTGTGCCCGGAGCCGTGAATGACTCCATTTTTATTGAGATTTTATGGGGCTTATTTTATGTACATACTACATTATAGTAGATGTTTTCCACTTTTGCGCCATTGGTTGATTTCTACTCAGTTTTAATAACATGTTTTATTCATGACATGCTCCCTCATTTATTTTAATAAAATTCTAATTGTTGAATATAAAATCTTATCCCTATTGAGTTTAGTCAACTCACCTCAATGACATTCCTTGAGGTATAAGTTTGGAAGATCACCAATTTTCGTTGCAGGACTAAGCCTACATTTCCTTTATTATTTCAAATTATTTTTATTTCTAGAGTTTTGTGAGGTTGAACTTATTTATTATAAAATCTGTAATAATATTGTATTAATTTTCTATTCTTTTTTGCACTTTTATTCCGGACATATGTTATCACTATATTTTAATGTCACTATTGAACTTTTGATATAGCTCAATTGGTCGAGACTTGGAAAATTTGTAATTCACTAAAGTCTTTCACTGCCTAAATAGGTAAATTATTAAATAGGAAAATTAACAAATCAACCACTGTACTATGGAATCAATGAAAAGTCAACCACTAAATAATTTTCACTAACAACTTAAATACTGAACTATGGGAAATGGATGGAGCAAACATCGTGGTTACATTTTTCGTTAAAAACGTTGTCATTCCATTGGGGAATAGAACGTTATCTTTCCACTAAACAGAGTTTAAAACATTAATTTATGCTATAGAAAGATAATGTTCTGCTGCAGAAAGATTACATTCCACTGCGGAAAGATTACTTTCCGTTGCGGAAAGATGATTTTTTGCAGAGGAAAAATTACTTTCCACTACGAAAAGTGAAACATTGGTGATGAGAATTGGATGACGACGACGGACCAAGAAGAGAAAAGAGAAGATGGCGATGGGAACTGAACAGTGAAATTGAGAGGAGGGTGAGCAACAACAAGATGTTCGGAAAACTAAAAACATGAAAATTATTTTTGATGACGAGAATACCATGCCAGAGCTTCCCAGAATTGTCTGCATGGTAAGATTGTTTCAATTATTTCAATTTTAGCATAAATTTGAAGTAGAATTAGAATTACATAGATGTATTTGAAGATGTTTCTTTGCGAGTTCATTTTTATGTTGATGATGTTTTCTTCACTGGTTTAGCGTAACGATGGTGTTTACTTTGTCCATTTTCCATAGTTCAGTATTTAAGTTGTTAGCAAAAATTGTTCAGTGGTTGACTTGTCATTGATTGTGATTCCATAGTACAGTGTTTGATTTATTCATTTCCCTACTAAATTAAAAGAGAAAGGGTCAAGTGGTTTGGTCTATTTTCGGGTTTGGTCGCTCATTATTTTATTTTGTGTCCCCTCCGGGTAGTGACATAAATTTTGGTATTAGAGTCCGATTACCATATTGAAATATGGCATTAATAAGATAGATAAAGTAAAAATATAAAAGAGTTTTCCATTTACAGTGTCTAAGGATGAGTTTTAACATTTACAGAATTTTTTTTAGATTTTTGGGAAAATGCCTCCAAGAAGAGCCCTTAGAGAACGTGCACTTGCGACACTAGCAGCACAATCGGCTAAGTAACTGCCAACATGTCCTCTGATAGCCCTACGGGATGCTCTTCAGAACTTGGCTCGAGATGGCGGAGTTCAGAACCCAATAATTAGCCGAATAGATTAGAATTGGGGAGCTTAAATCCATCAATATTCGAATGAGGATCATGCTCTCTTGTTGCTGAAAACTAGTTGAATGTTATGTTGAAAAATATGGATGCTCTAGAGGTCCAAATTGAATACTGTGTTTGCCTTGTAGTGTTTTACTTTGAAAAATGGTTGTAGTTTGGTGGAAATCTCTTCAACTTGATTTCTCGATCAGTGAAATGGCTTGGGAGCACTTTGAGGCTATCTTATGAGACAACTACTGCAATGTGAGCCATAAGCAGAAAATGATTAATGCATATCACAATTTATCCTAAGAAGACCTTATTGTTCTGGAATATCATGCATAAGTCGTGGAGCTCTCTTAATATATTAATGATATGGACCCAGTTGAAAGAATGGTAAAGTTTCGAATGAACTTGAGGTCAAAGATTCGAACTAAATTATCTGTTGCAGAGTTTAGCAATATTTCCAAAGTGGTGGCTACAACTCAGCAAATTAAAGATGATTTGGATGAATTCTTAGGGAAATACAAGGGCAAGGCAAAGAGAGAGCAACAAACTGGTGACAGGATGACAAAAAAAAAAAAAAAAAACTAAAGGAAGAGTCAAAATCGTGGGAGTCATTCTCAGGTCAACTCTAGTGGACATTCTAGTGGGGTTCCTCATGCTGGTGGGCATTCAGACCTTTATATTTGTCATACTTGCGAGCAGCCTAGGCATCTGAGCAAGAATTGGCCAACAAATCAGAGGCCTTCTTAGGCTAGCTCTATACCTACTCAATTGACTCCACCTATGTAATATCTTGAAAATTATTATCTGTCATAGGATTATGGTTAATTGTGTTGGCCTAATAGACATCAGGTTATTTTTTTTGATGATGACAATTTTATTTTTATAATTAAGTTGTTTATTAAACATTTGTTTGAATTAAGTAAATTCGTTTATTTGTTATTGGAAATACCCTTAATACGGGTATTATTGCTTACTAACGTGTTTACCTAAGTCCATGTAGCTTATAGTATGATCATTGGGACTTAGAGAATTCAAGAAATGTAAAAATAAACGAAGAGGTTGACCAACAGTGCAAAAAGATCGACCAAATTGTTTTGCAGCGAAGAAAACGGTCGACCGGCTAATCGACTGCAAAAATGGTAGAATGCCTAAACTTTTTGTACGAAGGAAACAGTCGACCTATGAGCAAGTAGTTGACAGCTTTGGCAGAACGAAGCCAAAATTGAAGTGGATAGATTCGAACAGTTTTCTGAAATGTGAAGAAATGGTTGACTGGGAGGTCCAAGCGGTCGACCGCCAAATTGTATTTCACACAACGGCTAGTTTCCAGCAGTTGGGAAGTGGTCGACCAAAATGGAGGTGGTCGACCGGTCGAGCAGAGTCTACATATAAAAGACTTTTCAAAGCTCATTTCATAACGCGAGAATTGTAGCGAAGCTCTGCAAAATTTCTACATGATTTCTCTTCTGCCAAATGTGTGCATAGGCTAACTCTCTCATTCCTCAACTTGAGATTATTTCTTTGAGTGTTATATTCCTAAATTGTATTTTCCATTCCGCACATTTGTACCTTAAACTGTGAAAGAAAGGGTGACTCCCCAGATTAATCAATGAAGGCTAGATTGATGCCTGGGAAGATCAATTCATAGGGTGATGCTCTGAGAAGAGTCATTGTAAAGGCTTGGTTGACACCCGTTAAGTCAATCATCACTAACCGGGGAGGTTAGGTGGTTAAGGATCTCCAAGTGGGAAGCTTGGAACACAGACGTAGGCGGGTTTGCTTAACCGCATAAACAAACCGGTGTCATCTCTCTATCCCTTACTCTCTTTACATTTACTATTGCTTGAGTATTATATGTGATCATTTGAATTTATATTTGTGATAAGTCACTTAGGGATATAAAATCAATATCACACAAAAAAGTTAGAATGCCAAATTCACCACCCCCCTTCTATTAGCAAGCATACGGTCCAAAAAATTGGTGTTAAGCATGAAAATTGAGGCATGAGTATTAAATTAAGGATTTATTGAAGGATGAAATAGAGATAGAGGTTAAATTTGAAAAATTAAATTGAGTTACTCTCGGGTAGACTCACAGTCGATTATAATTTGAGTGGTGGTTTACTGAATTCAGAATAGATGCTGCCTTGATCTTTCTTTGTCTCAAACCCTAATTCTGGAAAAAAGTAGGGGCCCTTGCAAGTCTACCGGATAGAAGATGATAGAGGGCCAACTATCATTGAGTTGCACAAGACGGTGCCGTCTCACTTCGAGTGCCTGACTTCGTAGTCAAATTTGATGATATAAAGAGCTACAAACAAAATGAAAAATGCAAAAGATCCAACACAGCGGGATTGCTCCCACCCATTCGATACTAATGGTCCCTAAGGAAAGGAGAGGGAAGAGGCGGATAAGCCTACACCACACTCTCAGGAGCTAACAAAGGGAAGCTATAAGTAGACCTCCCACCCACTGACGATCAATTCACTCGGCTAACGGTCGACTGCCTTCCTGAAATAGAGATTCCCCAGTTTACTTGAATAAGAGTCGGAGGGGCCCCGGGGAATCACGGCCCTATAATTGGATAAGGTTAATAAGGGAGAGGGTTGTTTCCTATATTATGTTATGATGGATAGGCTGGCTGCACTCCCCTTGAGAAAAGCACTTCAGATTGTTGATTCATCACCAGAGATGGCTTAGAACCAATAGTTCATTATCTAATGGATTTTTCCGTTCTAACTTTTGTCCTTTTCTCCTACTAGGTTTCGAGGAAGGCAGGATAGATAAGCTAAGATTAGATGTGTCATCTAGTCTAGTACCAACTAATTCATTCGGGCGAGACATCTTACGATGTCATGATGCACCCATTCCTATGGCCATTCCTTCAATACTTCTGGCTCTTAGTTGAATTTTGTTGCTCTCAAGTAGATTTACGGTTGACCAGATGAGAATTTGCGATCATTCGGATTTGTGATAGAATGTGAAAGTTAAGCCTTAGGTTGTTTTCTTGTCGACCAAACATTGAGGTGTGGTCAACCAGGAATGTGAAAAGTTGCTTGAAGACAACAAATGTGTCACAATTTAATTGAGAAAATAGATGGATGACTCAACACTTCATTGCTGTTGGAGTGCCACTTCTTGCTTATGGCTAAAGATTGTGTATTTAACACTCTTTTGTTAGGAAAAGAGAGGAGAACAGTGAAGTGGAATTGGAGGAAGAAAAGGAAAAGGAGGAGAAGAAGAAGGAGAGAAGGCTGAAACACTTGGAAGAAGAAGAATCCCTTTAGGTAGTTGTTGTCTCTCAACTTCTCCAAGGAAAGTAAGGTAAGAAGAGATTACATGTTGTTTGCCTTTTCTTGGCTACATCACAAGAGTTAGGTTATTGTTTTGAGAATTTGATGTTGTTGTTGTGTTTCATAGAGGTTAAGTTCTATTGATTATGTTGATGTTTGATGCTATGCAATAATTGTTAGGCGTTAGGTCCTGTACATGATAACAGTGGTTTGAGGATTTGTTGCTTGAATTGAATGCTAATTGTTATGCTTAAATGTAATATTGGTGATAGAAATCATGTGCAGAATATTTTTATGACTTAGGAATATGTTGAATTGATAATGTGTTTGATCATGTTGATGATATCCTAAGGTATAGATTGATGAATGCATACATGTTTATGCATCATGATTTTGTAGAAAAATTACGAAAATGTTTTATACAACCATGTTTTACAATGAAAATGGAAATGAAAATGATTGTAAGTAAAGAAGGGTTTGAGTTGGCCAATGTTCACCACTCAATCCCTAAATGGAAAAAAGGAAGGGTAACAGCCAAAATTCACTGTTATGGTCAAAGTTTACCATTGATCAAAATTCATCACCCTTCCTTAAGTAAAAGAATCTTAAGAAAACTGAAATGAAAAAATTTTATCAATGCATATCATGTTCATAAAGAATCTTATTTCTTACTAAGCATTAGACTCATAGATTATGTCTTATGATGTAGGTATGCATGGTAACAAAGAAATGAGAAGTTGATGAAGGATTTACGCATTGTGGATCTTATGCTGGCTAGGCTAAATGGGAAAGGGAAAATGAAAATGTATATGGTTTTCAATTCATGACATGTTTTGAAAATGTATAAGAAATTAAAAAAGGAAATTTTATTTATGGTATTCCATTTTATTTATTCTCAAATGTTTTATTAAGAAAAGCATTCTGGTATGTGTTTTACAAAGAAAAGTGT
This sequence comes from Begonia loranthoides, assembly GCA_022433065.1. NCBI lineage: Eukaryota > Viridiplantae > Streptophyta > Magnoliopsida > Cucurbitales > Begoniaceae > Begonia > Begonia loranthoides. Next base: position 6,016,175 of record CM039484.1, on the reverse strand, counting down.
TTCAAATTTATACGTTTAAAAGTAAAGTAAAAGCAAGGTATTACAACCTATACCTGGTTTTGTGGCCGATCAATGATTTTCTTAGCCGGGCCTGCATACTCATTATGGGTCCTAGACATTTACATCCCCATAGTCTATTGGGTACAAGCTGCATTATCAACATCATTATCAACTAGTTGGTGCTGACTTCTAGAGGACTGTTGGGTATCATCAGAGTTTTGCTTCTAACTCCACTCCTGCAGGGTTTTCTAGTTAGTTTTTGGGAACCGTTCCTAGTCAATCCAAAGGTGGTCGTAGAGGTAGTAGAAAAGGGAAATGAGTGTTATCCTAAGAGACTTTAGACTTATTTGTTTTGATGATTAATGATTTATTTGTTGAGAAGTTGTTTATGAATTGAATGAATTTAATATATTTATCATATGATTATAAATGATTTTTAGTGGAAATACCTTCTAACAAGGGTATTAATCTTTACTAATATGTTTGTTTAAATCCATATAGCTTATAGGTTGATTATTGGGACTTAAAAGATTTAAAATATGCAAAATACGGAGTATGGGTTGATTGGACGATCGACCAAATTGCTATAGAGAGTAGAACAGCAGGAAGCAGTCGACCGGAGAAGGAGACATGGTTGATTGGAAATATTACAGATTGCTCGACATATGCTGAAGTGCAGAAGAGTTGTCGACCGAGATGAATGGAAATTGACTAGAAATTGGACAGTGCTGATCATTTTCTGCAATGCGTAGAAGCGGTCAACCTGAGACAGAGAAGCAGGTGACTAGACCAACAAAATTATGATGGCTATATTTGCAATGGTCAGGAAGCGGTCGACTAGGTGAGTTGGGTGGTCGACCGCTGGATAGTTTTTTTAAATAGAGGTCATGTTGTGTTTTATATTTTCATTCATTGTACTTCTTCCACTATATCAGGGGTGACGACCCGTGAATAGTCAAGCAAAAGGGTGACACCCCATGAACAATCATTGTATGACTTGATTGACGCCCGTGAAGTTCAATCATTAATAACAGGAGAGGTTAGTTGATTAAGGAATCTTCAAAGGGGGACCTTGAAGCGTGGGCATAGGCAGGTTTGCCGAACCGTGTTAACAAATGAGTTTGCATCTCTCTTCCCTTAACTTCTTATATTTATGCTTGTTCTAATTGCATATTATTGATAGCACACTTTCTAATTGAATTAATATTATCACACAAAAAAGTTTACCTACAACCCCCCTCCTCCCTCATTAGGTTGGTATTGTCCAACAAGGAGAAGGTAACCAGTCAGGCATATGCAGTCGCTGGGTCGAAGGCATTCGATCTATTTGGTCAAGGTGTTATTAATGGTACAATCCCTATCTTTTCTACTATTGCACATGTAATATTTGATACTAGTGCAACTCATTCTTTCATTTCTGCATCGTTTGTCCATATTTTGGATTTGACTATGGAGAAACTAGAAAACCCTCTTATGTTCAGTACCCCTATGGATAAAAGTCACAAAATGAATTATCACCAAATATGTTTCCTTTGTTGTTTGTGGGTCCATGTTTTTCTCAAAAATGGACTTGAGGTCGGCTACCGTCAGTTGAAAATTTATGAGAAGGATATTCCTAAAATTACTTTTTAGACTCGATATAGACACTTTTAATTTTTGGTACTTCTGTTCGGATTGACTAATGCACCAGTTGCCTTTATGGATCTCATGAATCGAGTCTTCCACCTTATCTTGACCAGTTTGTGGTGGTGATGATATCCATATATATATTCAAAGTCTCGAGATGAGCATATGGAGCATCTGAGGAGTTTTTGTAAACGTTGTGTGAACACCAGTTGTATGGTAAGCTGGAAAAATGTAGTTTCTTAATGACTAAAGTTAAATTTTTAGGTTATCTTGTCTCCCAAAATGGCATTTCTATTGATCAGGCCAAAATTGAGGTTGTATTAGACTAGAAGCCACCTAAGAATGTTACTGAAGTACGTAGTTTCTTTGGGCTAGATGGTTATTTCCTTCAGTTTGTCGAAAGCTTTTTTTCCATTGCCTTGCCATTGACTAAAAAAGACATTGAGTTTGTTTGGGATGGCAAATGTCAAACAGCTTTTGAAGATATTGTAACGACCCGTCTTTTAAAACCCCTTTTTCATAAATAAAAACATNCCAAAAATGGATCCAATTTACAATAACGAGGAAAATGGAGGAACACGGGTATTACAGTTTGTCCACCTCCAATGGAAGAAGTCCAACCTTGCCATAAATGCATTCATGATTCGCCGCTTTCCAGAGAGAGAAAAAGATATTTGTTGAGAGAATTTTGAAGAAAATAACGAGATTATGTGGACAGAAGTGAGATTCTCGCTTTAATTTGATTTTTCGGTCGAGGGAAGGCATTTGCAGCCTCGACCGTGTGCCGACCGAATTCTAACTTTTCATTTAGAATTAGATTTTTGGTCAAGGAAGACGTCTGAAGCCTTAACCGCATGTCAACCAAAATGTCTAATAAATTCAACAGATTCAAATGCTTCTCGACCGTACTCGATCCCATATCGACCAAAAGGTCAAATAAATTTGACAGATTCAAACGCTTCTCGATCGCACTCGATTGTATGTCAATCGAAAACCTCCAATGTAACCTAGAATGAGTTTAGGTCGAGGCACCACGTCAAAATCTCGACCCTGAATCTACAAAAAATGTGAGGAGTCACCAGAATGCGTTTTCGGTCGAAGCATTCGACCGAGCCACGACCGCAAGTCGATCGAAATCATAGAAATGCCTAATCCATGACAATTTTCCACTTAAAATTTTCCAAAAATATTTCTTCCATCAATTACACCACACAAAGTCCCAATTTAATGATCACGGAACATATCTTCATTTATAAAATATTTGTACATTAAATAAATTCTTTTGCATAGTACATGAAGAAATTATCCGGGCATTACATCACCTCTGCTCATGATATTTTATCTGTTAGGATTTTCTACCTAAAATCTTAAAGTTTGTTATTCGTGTTTCTTTTACATATTCAATATAATTATTACAATTCTTAGTACTAGTTGATGTTGTTGATATTGCTGGGGCTGGTGATGCATTTGTAGCTTGAATATTATCTCAGTTAGTTGTTGATTTCTCCATGCTTCAAGTATTCTTTTATGTGTGTGTGTGTATATATATATATATATATATATCATTCTATTATTAAAAGAGAGACATTTTTTTTAATGTTTTGATTTATTTTAATGTGTTTTATATCAAATCAAATCTATCGGTGGAGATTTTGGCACACGACAATATTTTCCCCAAGCACATTTCAAATATCTATGCAGTTTTTTGCTAACACAGCACTCCAATCAACATGCACAGTCGACCAGTGCCACTATGTCGACCAATGCCACTATGTCGACTGGTGCCACTATGTCAACCGCTCCTTCATTCGTTTCCACTTCAATCTTTCTCCAATTTTTGCCCATGCGATGCCTCTGTCTTATTCTTTATGTGGAAGAGTTTGATATAGAGGTTGCTATTCATATCAACCACTCGCACTATAGCAACCACTCCCACTACATTTGTTCATTCTCGCCACTGCTTTTCTCTCCTCTATTCTCTTTTGTAAATTAACAATTAACACTTTTAATTTCATTCTCATTCTCATTCTATTTCATTCTATTCTATTCTATTTTGATTCTACTCCACTTTTTTTTTTTTAATGTTTTGATTTATTTTAATATGTTTTTTCCAACGTGGAGTTCTTTCTTCTATGCAAATTTACGGGAAATAAAAAGTATCAGGCATTTATGGTGGAGTTCTCTCTTCTTTGCAAATTTGTGGGAAATGAAAAGCATCAGGGCATTTATGGAAGATTAGACAGCTTTAGATCATCGAGAAAAAGAGATTTCAAAACCTCTATTTGATCTTCAAGAAGAACGAAACCAACTTCAATTTCCCCATTTCCATCTTCGCTCTCCTCCATTTGAAGTTTCTTACATCTGCTAGTGATAGCGGTAGACGAGGTGGCTTGGTTCTTAGAGCACACATGGTCTTAACTCCTGTCATAAAGCCATTAATTTCTCTGGATTTGGAGACCTCTGTATTCAAGAAAGAGAAGATCAATTGAGCTTGACACGATGAGGTTTTTGAATTTTGTTTCTTTATTATCAGCTAAACCACTCTAAAAGCGGCCACCAAAACAACGTTTCTGGGTTTACCCTTGATTGGAAGGTGGGATTTGGTTGTTTTCTCATATTTCTCTCTTGATTCTTCATTTTATTTACTCATTCTCATTCTTATTATTGTGTGTTTTGAGAAAAAAAAATGTAATTTTGTTCAGAAACATACATGTTCCATATTGTGTATATCTCATTTGGATTGGATCACATGGATCTTTCTTGTTTTATACTTTTAGAGGAGATTAGAGAGAGACAGAAGTGCGACGCAACAGAAAGGAAGCGTTGCGAACAGTACGACGCAACAGAAAAGAAGCGTTGCAAACTGCGAACCAAGGTTGGGTGGGTGACAAGGTTGGTGCACTATTTGTCGCTCTCGTCCTCGCCTGGCAACCAGTCTAGAAGGAAATGGAAGCTGCTATTGATTGTGGGATTGATCTTCGAATTAGGCGGATTTTGGGAAGTTACTACTTCGATCATGAAGGAGAAGGAAAGGAATCTGCAACTAAAAATCATGAAGGAGAAATAGGATTCCTCCTTCAACTAAGAGGAAACACAGCGAGGGAGAGAGAGACTTCACGGGGAGAAGGGTTTGACCAGGAGCTTCAAAGCGAATACGAGCTTGGATTCGGAAACTCCGATGGCTTTGTTTGGGCATTGCACGAGAGATAGCTTCCGTTCGAGGAGACTTCGCGACAGGGAGTGTTTGCCGAGAATGGAAGCTCAGCATTCCGAGCAGACGACGATGTTGAAATCGCAATAGGAGAGCTATAAATCGAGGAACGTCCTCCTCCATCTGTGTCTTTAGTGAGCCAAACCAAACACCCGATTTGCCTTTGTTTCTTGAAAATTTGGAAATGCTTTCAGCCTCTGCTTTGATTACTGTATTTGGGTTCTGCCTTGATTAGTTCTGTTTTGGTTGGTGAGAGATTTCTGATTTAACTCTGCTTCGATAATGGATTCCAGATTTTGTTTTGTTTTGTTTTGGTAATTGGACTAGATGATTGCTTCGTTTTGCTACTTTGAGAAATTTTCGATGGAATGTCTCTGTTGAAATAAAAATGTGCTGAAGTTTCTGCAATCTTGGGTGTTGGTTTTGACTGATATTTGCCATATGATTTTCCTTGTACTGTTGTGTTATGGTTTAGCCACGGTTGATCTGTTGAGTTTGGAAAATGTAGTTTGGTCATTTGGTTGCTGCAAATTTATAGTGATTTGTGCTGTCTTCGGTAATGTTCTGTACTGCTTGGTTTTGATTGGATAAGAGATGATTAAGGGTGAGGATTTATTGGGTTTCTAATTGAAATGCTGCTGTGATTAATTTCTGCCATTAAAGAGTTAATATTGCAGGAGAGGAATGTTGAATTTATTGTTATTGATTGATGTCGGATCTTGGTTTTGTTCCTATTGTTCTAGTACTGGATTTTACCTTGATCTTCTTCCATGGTGGCAAAGAGGGAAATTTCCATTCCAATCTTCACCATTCTTTCTCTGCATCTCCGTAAGATCAATCTCTTTAAGGGAAAGCCTTTATTAGGTACTGTTCAATTCAGACTTGATTCTACTTATTACTGGTTAAGTTGCATGACGTGAATGTTATTTTGCTGCTCTAAGACAAAATGTTACTTGTGGAGCCAAAAATTTTATTGATCTCTCGGGCAATCCCTCACTTCTGAAGTTGTATCCAACATTTAGTGCGAGGATTAAAGAAATCCAATGTGCTGAGGACTGAGTAAACAAATGTTGTGAAAGATGAATTCAAATCTCATTACTTGAATAGCTTACTTGATTAAGCTATTTGAATTTAGATTCCAAGACTAAACTGATCATAGCAGAGAAGGTGATATAACTTTAGCGGAGAAAGTGATTAATATATGTATATGTTTTACAAATCGAATCATTTTATTAGATTCTTGATAGAGATTCTTGACCTCTTCAACTTCAAATGATTGGGTGTCAAAATCGGCTCTGTAAGATATCAAATTGAAGCTCTCTCAAAGATCTATGATGCGTCATAAAGTTTACCCATGACCCACTTTTATCTGGCCCAATATCACCCATTTCGGCCCTCAAATCTGTAGTTGAAGATTTTAGAATAGAAACTTGCTCCGGGTCCGGTTCCTTGCAGTACCGATTCTGGTTCGTCACTCTTGGAACCGAGAACCGAATTGTCAGTTCCAGTTGGTCCAAAACCAGAACCGAGAACCAGTTTGCCCACCCCTACATAGAATTATAAACATTAGGTAAATCCTAACAAATAACTCTTTCATGTAGAATAGAAATCAATTTTTATATGTTTGGTTTGAATATGATTTTCTCTAAATTGCACAAACATTTGGATCACTCTAACTTGTAACATAGAGGTACATTTAAAGACATGGTTGGCTAAATAGTTATTTATGATGATGCTTTTTCAAAATATGCAAAAAAATCACCACTTTTTTATACAGGTATATACATAGTTACCAAAGCTATTTATGAAATCATGCAGCCAGTATGAGAGTTTAAAAATATGGTATGCGTACTTTGTATTTATTGAGATTAGTCTAGAAGTGTTTGTTTTTAAATTGTAGACTAATTTTTAAAAGAATAATCTTTATGGTTGTAATGTAATATTTATTTTGATATTCCGCATTGTGGCAGAAACTAAACAAATTGAGGAGGGTGACTTGATATATTGTAAAGATAACTGTACAGAAAAGGCAAATGTTTCAAAATTTGAATGTGAAGAAAAAGAATACGATGATGTATATGCAGGCTATTTAGATGAAATTTCTGTTACCAAATTTCCTATAGCAAGAAAAAAAGTGGTCAAGGTTAGCCTCTCCTTTTTTGAAGGTTTTTAGTTAATTCCAATTGAATACCAACGTAGCAATTTTTTGAAAAGACCTTATGAAATTATCGCCTGCTCTTCACCTCTCCTGAATATGTTATTATGGAAATGCTATGAGGATATTTTAAGTAATTGCATGCTTTTTAAATTGGTAAAGAGAATATACTTACAAAAAAACTTCACAATAGGATTGAGTACAATTCTTGATGTTTTAGTTTATAGTTCTATATCAACTATTTATCATTCTTTGTATATACATGTAAAGATTAAGTGAAAAGATGAGGATATAAAGAAGTCAACTCTGATTGTTGAGTATACTAAATTAACTTTAAACAAGAGATTTTGTTATGTGGCAAGTTGATCTGCCGAAGACATCCTTATTGGAACTTGCAGGATTGATGATGTTATCCTTCCTTTTCCTGGGTAATTTTATAATATATTTGAAGCCATTTTTATGTGATAAAATTCAAACTTCTATCGTGATTGTCACGTATACTTTTTTATTTACTTCTTTTTTAGCACGAAAGTAATTTATCCAGCAAATGATGTTATGGAAATTTATCATGATTTGGCTAAGAAGGTTTGACTTTGAAATTAATCCACTGTTAATATGGATGAGTTCTGAAGAAGAGTTCACAACTTGATATCAAAAGTTCTACACCTTCATGCCATCAGGATTCAATCTGCTTGACAGATAGCACACATAATGTCAAGTATGTCCATGGAAGCTTTTCATCAATATTATAATTTTCTAGTTTTTCCAAGATGGTACATACATATTACCTCTCTTCTCTTTTCTTTTTAATATTAATAACACTTTTACCTTAATTACTTTGCTTTTGACTTAATAATAATTGAATATTTTATGTTTTTTAACAACAAAATTAATTTGTCTCTATCTATGTCGTTACAACACTTCTCTCCATTTCAAAATATGCAGATATAAAAAAATATTAAAATATCTTTCATTCTATATAGATTTTATTTTCCATAATAATGTTATAAGCAAAATAATACAATGTATATTATTTTCATTAATTTTTTATTCAATTATCAATTATTATCTCTTATCAAACGCTAAAAAATTATGTCCAATTTCACGAGCGTTGCATGTACCCAAAAACTAGTATATATATAAAAGAGTAGAAATTTAGCTCTTTTTTAAAATAGTTTTCTTCCATTTAAAATAGCTATGAAACCTGTTTTGAAAAACTAAGTCTTAAAAGCACTATGTTTCTGATTCTCATCTTGCAGAGAGAAAATAAATCGAGAGATGCTCTTGCGGTGCGATGACCAGAGAGAGCCGCCATCCCGACTTTGCCAACCGAGGAAGCCGTCTTAAATGCGATGCTTAAAACCGTTCCATTTGCGTTTTTGAGAAAATCCTACTTTTCGCCAATTCATGGGGAAAATCTCGTATTCAATTCATGTTTCTTGTAAGATGTGTTTAAAAACCAATACCATCAAAATTATTGGCATCATCATCATACGTTAAAGTGTCAATTCAGTTGAAACCTTCTCCTATGTACAATTACAGTAGTTTTGTACCGTTTCTACAATTTAAACCTTCTCCTATTTAAAGATTCTTCGTCCCAATGGAACAGAAAGGTGTATTGTTCATAGAGATATAATGCCTTCAAATATTCTCCTTTCTTCCAAGAAATCACCCAAGGCTAGTGAACTCCAAGCCAAATCATCCTTTTAATAAGCAACTGTCGAAAACCCTCTTGAAAATCTGTTTCCGAAATCTGTTTGCAGAGAACAATTTTAGAAAGTAATCAAAATGTTTTTTGCCTCTAGAGTGCTAGAAGTCTTATCTTATATGTGCAGTTACTTAGCGCCTGAGTATTTCCAACATGGAAAAATATCAGACAAAACCGATGTTTATGCTCTGGGAGTGGTTCTGCTGGGACTAATCACAGGCAGGAAGCCAATTGAATCAAGTTGACCTCCAGGGGAGGAGAACCTGGTCTTGTGGGTAAGTTTTATTTTTGCACAGCGAAGTATTTTCACTCGCTACTTTAAGGTTTTATAAACCAAAAATGGTGGGTCAAATTCCAAAAAATACCAATATCAGCCCATATATCTATAAATAATTGTATTTTAGGCATTCAAATAGCCCAAGTTTGGATGGTCTAGCAAGAGTTGGATGAAGAACATGGAAATTTTACATTATTTAATCCTAAATTATGTTTTAGAGGTTATGGATTGTTTATGTTTCCTCAAAATAACTTCGGCAGCTTAGTATTATCTTGTTGGGATATGTATGAAGTCCTGTTCTTTATTTTTCAGGCAAAACCTCGCTTGCAGAAAGGAAAAGCTGCCATTGAAGACTTGCTCGATCCTCGGCTCAAGTCCACTTTCAAAGCTTCTAATCAAATCACCCGGGTTATTGAAGCTGCAGCTGCCTGCATAATGATAGAAGAATCTATAAGGCCCGGGATTAATGAGATTCTTGCTGTACTGAAGGGTATAAATATGCAACTGCCTCTGCAACTCCGACGGCAACCTTGTATCTCACAGGCCAAGGAATTGGCGAACGACCCTTTACTCGTCTCTTCTCTGCAAATGGGTTTATCTAAAAACAATCAATTTCATCGCATAATTTGTAGAAATGTGCTTAAAATTTGGAAATGTTCCTAATTAACCATTCTCAATCACTTTAATAACAAGAATGAAAATTTACCGTGTAAATGTTTCTCCAAGCTTTCGTCCGAGATGCACTTATAGACCAAGAACAAGCCTTCCTCTGGATCTATGCAAAACCCTAAGAGGGGGACTATTTCTGGGCTTTGAAAGAACTAGCAATCATCAATTCTGTACAAAATGCCTTTGCAGACTGTCTTCTTTTTCCAAACGTTTAATGGCTACAGCGGTCTTCTGTTATAGTAGAGCCATCTACTGTCCAAGTGAAGTTCATCCTATCATCCATGTGTTATCAATTAGAGGAGAGAAAGACCGAAGATCAAAGAGGTGAGAAAGAGGGGAAAGAGGCGTAGATGAAGAATTGTCTTTTGTTATTTTCCTGTAATTTTCCCATTTTTTCTGTAATCCATTTCTTCCTTCCTCTGTAAACTTTTTATTCTACTGAATATTGAGTAATATCATAACAAATGGTATCAGAGCAGCCATGATCCATGGAAGGGATTGCAGATCAAGATCGATTCAGCACTGAGTCAAAGTATTGCAGATCTGCAATTTCTTCCAAGTTGTAGCAATTTATACAGAGTCAAGATCGATTGGAAGGGATTCTTCACAGATTCATTCAAGACTCTAACTCCAGACATAATGCTATCATGGCTGAGTTTAATCGGCTCCTTTTAACACAATTGATCGACAATCAGAAGCAGACAACAGCACTTGTTTCTAGCTTCAACCAGAACACTGTTTCTAGCTCCAAGAATGTGGATCTTCATATTAATGTTCTTGAAAGCGCTGAGAAGGTTGAAATCTCAGCTACTATTGAGGAAGAAACCGGAAGCAGCGATGTTGAACTCGTCAACTTGCGAACCAATGTAGAAGTCAAAGATGAAGTAGGAGGCAAGAATGAGTTCACAGCCAGACACGAGAATCAAATTTCAGGTCTGATCCAAAATTCCTATTCCCTTGCCTTTGATTTTTCTGATCATGCCATGGATATAACCTTTCGTTGGAATTTGATTCCTAAAGACATGGTAATTGTAATGAATTTAGAAATTGATAACAAAACTAAGTTCTGGGAAACAAAAATGATAGATTATGTTCGATTAATTTTTGTTCATGACGAGTTCATTAAAATTGTTTCAAAAAGCAGTTGGAGCTGTCATTCTCCTACTGATATTGTGGTTGCAGTTAGTTTTAATGTTGGTGCTATGGTGAGCTATAAATCGACAAGGAAAAAATTCTGGTATGCTAGTCCACTTGTCGTCTATGGTTCCAAAAGTATATTTGTCAAAGTGGACCATGGGGATGCATTTGATGAATGGTTAAACATTGGAACCTATATAGCTACTACCATAGAAGAATATTTTCGTAATATGATAGCCGATGGGTGGTATGGATTGCTTAAGGGTAGGGAATCAAAGGTGAGACTGGCAGTAATGGAAAAAGATACAAATAACACCACCTATATGTTGGGAAATGTAGCTAGAAAAATGTTCAAAGAGATTCAAACAGGGGAGAAGAAAAGTGTTGTTAAAAGCACACTATGTTATGATAGAAGTTCTCAAAGCCATTGCATGATAATCCTTGTTGTCCCTACGGTGAGAGGATGGTTATGGCTTGTTGACTTAGCCAGTTCTGAGAATATTTGGCAAGCTGCTAAAGGTAAATTTGAGGCAATGTTCTTGATGTTCTGAAGTTAATCGTGGTGATGAAAATGAATGAACTATTCAAAATTAATAAATTCATTCAAATGTTTTTACTAACAAATGAAGGAGAAAAAAGCTTTGTTGAAATTCTGGAGAAAACTTCTCAAACAATCAAGGAACAACTTGCTGGTATAACACCATGACTTACTCAACTATGGCAACAGAAGGAAGTTAGAATGAAGTAGTTCTCCAACATACAATCACATATTTAGAAGATCACTAGAGAAATTGTAGGGACATAAAAAATTATTAAGACTCCAAATAGTTGATGAGACTAACTTGTCCTTGAAAAAACTGAACCAATACAAAACTCAAGTTCAAGAACTCCAAAAAGAAAAAAATGACAGATTGCTAATAGCCTAGGCATTTATGAGCACTGTGCATGATCTTTGTGTTGTTCTTGGGATGAATTTCTTTATTGCTTTTACAGAGGTACATCCAAGCTTAAATGACTCTATTGGTGTGCAATCAAAAAGCATAAGCAATGATACTTTATCTAGTCTAGAAAAGACAGTCTTATCACTAAACAAAGATAAGAAGAAGAGGCTGCATAAGCTTCAAGAGTTGGCAACTACCCTAATTGATCTTTGGAATTTGATGGGCACTCCCACTGATGAAAGAATGTTGTTTGACCACATAACTTTTAACATGTCTATTTCAATGGATGAGGTTACTGCTGTTGACTTCGGCTCATTGTGAGCTGGAAAATTAAGGGTGGGTCCCACACCCTTATTAAATGAAAGAAATTTTTTTTATAATGGTGAAAAACCCTAAGCGCCAAAAACAGGGGAGAGCAGTTCGGATTTTTCCCCTGCAGTCTCGGTTTTTCTCCATTTTCCGGCGTTCTGACCGTTGGATCAACTTGAAAATTTGACAGCGTGTTCACGACGTCCTGGGCAACATTCTGAACGGTGGAGATCTAGTTTTAGCTCTGTAAGTTTGTCTCTCAAGTTATACACGAATAAGAAAAATCGGTTTTTCTTGTCCGTTTTTGTTCCTCTCTTGGTTCCATCTTGATAGGTGATGATTATGCTGTATTGAGACTTAGTTGTATCCATTATTATCGTTGATAGTGGAAGTTTTAAGCGGCCAAATCGGTCCCGTGGTTTTTACCCGATTTGGGGTTTTCCACGCTGAAATTGGTGTGCATCGTGTGATTGTTTTGCGTTGTTTGTCACTTGACTATTATTGCATCTGCGACATTTATTTGTGATTCGAATTAGGTACGAAAGATTGGAAAAACCGTATTCCGCATATTTGTTTTAGGTGGTTTTTCTAAACAAAGTGGTATCAGAGCAAGGTTCTCGTTTCTGTGCCTATTCGAATCATGGAATGTAATACAAGTTGGATGGTTACTTTGAATGGATCTAATTATAATGTTTGGAAAGGAAAGATGGAAGATCTCCTTTATGTGAAAGAATATTATTTGCCAGTATTTGCCAAGGAGAAGCCGACCAATAAAACAGATGCAGAATGGGAATTATGTCATCGTCAGGTGTGCGGCTACATTCGGCAATGGGTAAATGATAATGTCCTCAACCATGTTAGTGAGGAAAAGAATGCACAGAGTATGTGGAATAAGCTTGAGGAGTTGTATGCTCGAAAGACGGGTAACAACAAATTGTATTTGATCAAGCAATTATTAGCGTTGAAGTATCAGAATGGGAAACCAATGACAGACCACTTAAATAAATTTCAGGGGATTATAAATCAGTTGGCTGGAATGAAAATCAAGTTTGATGATGAGATTCAGGGTTTGTTACTTCTTGGTACTTTACCGGACTCGTGGGAGACATTCAGAATGTCGTTGTCCAACTCAGCCCCGGATGGTAAATTGACTATGGATGTAGTCAAGAGTAGTGTGTTGAATGAAGAGATGAGAAGAAAGTCAACGGGTTATTCTTCACAGTCAGATCTTCTAGTCACGGAAAACAGGGGGAGGAGTCAAAGTAGAGGTCCGAAAGATAAAAGCAGAAGCGGCAGACATGCAAATTTTGAGTGTCATTACTGTGGTAAGAAGGGACACATAAAGCGGTTTTGTCGAAAGTTCATTCGAGAAAATCCCAATGTTAAGGGCAATGAAAAGAAGACTGGTGAGGGTGATATAGACGAAAAGGTAGCCACAGCCACCGATGAGTTCTTAATTGTCCATGATGAGGAAGCCATAAATCTTGCTTGTCAAGATCCTCATTGGGTAGTAGATTCGGGTGCTTCATACCATGTTACTTCTCAGCGTGATGTATTTTCTACCTACAGTGTTGGTGAGTTTAGTTATGTGAAGATGGGGAACAATGCAGAGTGCAGGATAGTAGGTATGGGTGATGTCTACATGGATACTGATGCCGGATGCCGATTGCGTCTGAAGAATGTGAGACATGTTCGTAATATCCATCTAAATTTGATCTCCACTGGTATACTTGATGATGAGGGATACCATAACCACTTTGGTGAAAGTAAATGGAAGCTTACTAAGGGGTCATTGGTCGTTGCCAGAGGAAAGAAACAGAATTCTCTTTATTTGGTGCAGGCTACTTCTTATAGGGGAGAAGTGAATACAGTTGAGGACTCGTCTACTCAACTATGGCATATGAGGCTTGGACACATGTGTGAGAATGATATGCAAAAGCTTTCTCAGAAAAATATAGTTCCTGGTTTGAAGTTTACAAAGCCAGAGGTATGCACTCATTGTTTAGCTGGTAAACAACACAGGGTATCTTTTAAAAGCTTGCCTCTGTCGAGAAGACCAAATGTGTTAGATTTGGTACATACTGATATTTGTTCAATGGATACTATGAGTCTTGGTGGTGCTCGTTATTACATTACCTTTATTGATGATTATTCCAGAAAGGGCTTATACTTTGAAGACTAAAGATCAAGCTTTAAGTTTCTTCAAACTTTTCAAGCGTCAGTTGAGAGGGAAACTGGCAAGAAATTGAAATGTGTTCACTCAGATAATGGTGGTGAATACAGAGGACCATTTGAGGAGTGCTGTAGAACTCATGGGATTAAGCTTAGAAAAACAGAGCCAAAAAGGCCTCAGCACAATTGAGTTGCAGAGAGGATGAACCGCATGATTAATGACAGGATCCGTTGTATGCTCTCTCATGCAAAGCTGCCAAAACCTTATTGGGGGGAGGCAATGAGTTTAGCGGTTGACTTGATAAATCTTTCGCCTTCAGTTCCTTTGAATCATGATATACCTCAAAGGGTGTGGTCAGGGAAAGATGTTTCGTATGGGCACTTGAAAGTTTTTGGCTGCAAGGCATTTGTGCACATCCCTAGAGATGAGGGATCTAAACTTGACAGTGAAACGAGGCAATGTATTTTCATTGGGTACAGTCATGAGGAGTCTGGGTACAGATTTTGTGATCCGATCAACAAGAAAGTTATCAAAAGTAGAGATGCAGTCTTTTTGGAAGACCAAACCATTGCAGACTTTGATGAGATAGAGAAGCCAGAGTCCAGCAGTGAAGAGCAAGTTGATGCAGGTATGGTTCGTCTACCTATAGTGCCTGACAACAGAGATACACAGATAGATGATCCTCTTCCAGTCGATAATGAATCAGTTGAAGAAAACCCAATAGAGCCACCGGTTGAGCCTCAGTTGAGAAGGTCCAACATAGACAGAGAATCTTCCAGAAGATATTCTACCAGTGATTGTGTGTTACTCACTGAAGGGGGAGAACCAGAGACTTATGAAGAGGTTCTTTCAGATGAGAAGAAAAACGAGTGGTTGTATACAATGCAAGATGAGTTAAAGTCCTTGCATGAGAACAACACTTATGACTTGGTAAAACTGCCGAATGGTAAGAGAGATTTGAAAAACAAGCAGATGTTCAGATTGAAGTCAAATGAAAATAGCTTACAGCCAATGTATAAGGCAAGAAAAGTTGTGGAAGGATTCAGTCAGAGGAAAGGTATTGAATATGATGAGAATGGATCTCACATGATGATGAAAACTTTGCCTCAAGAGAAGTTTAAAACTTGCAGGCAGAGAGCGGGTTTGTTGGAGCCCACTTTTTGAGCCGAAGGGGGAGTTTGTTGACTTCGGCTCATTGTGAGCTGGAAAATTAAGGGTGGGTCCCACACCCTTATTAAATGAAAGAAATTTTTTTTATAATGGTGAACAACCCTAAGCGCCAAAAACAGGTGAGAGAGAGAGAAAAGGACAGCGGTAGCGGGAGCGGGAGAGCAGTTCGGATTTTTCCCCTGCAGTCTAGGTTTTTCTCCATTTTTCGGCGTTCCGACCGTTGGATCAACTTGAAAATTTGACAACGTGTTCGCGACGTCCTGGGTAACATTCTGAACGGTGGAGATCTAGTTTTGAGCTCTGTACGTTTGTCTCTCAAGTTATACACGAATAAGAAAAATCGATTTTTCTTGTCCGTTTTTGTTCCTCTCTTGATTCCATCTTGATAGGTGATGATTATGCTGTATTGAGACTTAGTTGTACCCATTATTATCGTTGATAGTGGAAGTTTTAAGCGGCCGAATCGGTCCCGTGGTTTTTACCCGATTTGGAGTTTTCCACGCTAAAATTGGTGTGCATCGTGTGATTGTTTTGCGTTGTTTGTCACTTGACTATTATTGCATCTGCGACATTTGTTTGTGATTCGAATTAGGTACGAAAGATTGGAAAAACCGTATTCCGCATATTTGTTTTAGGTGGTTTTTCTCAACAACTGCCCCTGGAGCTCTTGCCCTGGACAATAGGATGAAAGAAATCGCTTTCAGGATGCAAGATGAACTTGAAGAGATATTTGCTCATACTCCCATAGCAATAGACCTAGAAGCTGCTAGTGAAAACATTATGATATTGATTGATAGTGGTAACGTTGAGTCGATTGAGTTAATTGCTGACATGTATTATTGAATAGCTAAAGCCAAAGACGAAGCTCTTAGTAGAAAAGAGATTTTGGACAAGACATACATGCTTTACATCCAAGAAATTACGAAAGAGTTTACTCTTGGAGCTGTTTCTAACAACATATTCATAAACACCTTTCATATTGGTGGAAAACATCAATTGTCAGAGACTATTATTCATACGAATTTTAAAGTTGGTTTAGCGCTTGGTACAGTCGTGATAGGACGCTTGCATCAATTGTTTCATTTGGAGACGATGCAATGGAACAGATAAACTATCATCTTGAAGAGAATTGCCTCATCCTTTTAGCATCATGTTTGAAGCTTTTTACAGTGATGCTGGTGACAATGATCTTTGCTGTCCTTGGACTTCTCTTCCTATCCAACAGAGGTGGACTTGTGACAACCATACTTTTGTTTTGGGTTCTCATGGGTCTCTTTTATGGATATCCTTGTCCATTCATACACAATGTTCAAAGGCACAGAGTGGAAGAAAATCACGATAAGATATATTGGAGCTCATCTATATATCCTTGGGGACAAGGGTATTGTGAGGGGGAGGACTGTTATAGTAGAGCCATCTCCCATCCACGTGAAGTTCATCCTATCGTCCACATGTCATCAATTAGAGGAGAGAAAGGCTAAAGATAAAAGAGGCGAGAAAGAGGGGAAAGAGGTGTCGATGAAGAATTGTTTTTTGTTATTTTCCTATAATTTCCCCCTATTCTTTGTAATCCCTTCCTCTCTTCCTCTGTAATCCCTTCCTCCCTTCCTCTGTACACTTTTTATTCTACTAAATATTCAGTAATATTATAACATCTTCAAATGCCCCATTCTCCCCCTAAAAACCCAGCTTAAAGCTCCTCTCCCCAATGCTCTTGCCTACCCATTTCAACAAAATTTGTTAGAGTAAGAATTCTAAAAGGTTGATTAAATTGACAATAGCCTAATTCTCTTTTATACAATGAAGGGAATATTCTAGAAGGAATTACAGTTGCTATCAACATATTGTTAGTCATACCAAAAACAATGCAAACTATTAAAACTAGACTTACATAGATATATATACTAACATCTCCCTTCAAACACAAGGACGAAGAATGCAGAGATTGTCACGGCAAGCGTGAAACTTGGAGATAGACAAAGGTTTTGTGAGACCCTTGGCAAATTGAGTGGAGGAAGGGGTGAACTCGACACACAGCTCTTGACGATGCACTTTGTCCCGAACAAAATGGAAGTCAATTTCAATCTGCTTCGATTTAGAGTGAAGAACTGGATTAGAAGCCATTTAGGTCACACTTATATTATCACAGTAAATTACCGGGCTTTTGGAACTGTGAAGATCAAGTTCTCGCAACAAGGATTGAAGCTAGATAACTTCAAAAGCACCATCAGCAACACTCCTATATTCTGCCACTGTAATGGAGCGAGAGACAGCTTGTTGTTTGGCAGAGGACCATGAAACCAAATTAGCACCAATGAAGATACAGTAGGAACCTGTACTATGATGATCATCCGGACAAGCAGCCCAATCAGCATCAGTAAAACAACGAATGTCCAAAGATGACAATGGTTGAAAAGATAAGGAGTAGGAGGAAGTGCCTTTAAGATAGCAAATAATATGCTTTAAAGCCTGCTAGTGAAGATCAGTTGGACAGTGCATGAATTGAAAAAAAATTTTGAATGCAAAGGAGATATCAGGCTGAGTGAGGCTGCAATATTAAAGCCCGCCAACCAAACTCCGAAAAATAGAGCCATCTGCAAGAGGAACACCAGATTTCTTTGAAAGTAAAGAACTTGTGGCAATCAGAGTTGGCATGGAGTTCCAGTTGGACATATTTGCGCACTGAAGAAGATCTAGTATGTAATGTGATTGATTTAGGAAAAAGCCTGGGGAGGAGCGAGAGATCCGAACGCTAAGAAAGTAGTGCCGTGGACCAAGATCTTTAACGCAAACTGGGAATGAAGATAGCGGAGAAGAGTGTCTACCAAAGCTAGAGAGTTACCTGCCACCAAGATATCGTCAACGTATACAAACATAACAATGACAGAGGAGCTCAATTTATAGATAAACATGGAGTTATCAGTTTTGGAAACACAAAAGCCCCACTTAAGAAACGCAGATTGAAGCTTTATATAGCAAGCGCTAGGGGCCTGTTTTAAACCATAAAGAGACTTGTGAAGATGACAGACCAGTGATGGATTGGCAAGATCTGAGAAGCTTAGGGGCTGCGCCATATAAACAGTTTTAGAGAGTTCACCATGGAGAAAGGCATTAGAAACATCAAGATGTCGAATATCCCAATTAATAGATAGAGAGAGAGAGAGACAACAACAATCATATAGTCTGAGGTTTAACAACTGGGCTGAAGGTTTCATCATAATCAACACCAGTCGTTTGATCATAGCCCTTGGCCACCAACAGGGCCTTATAGGGATCTAGTGATCCATCAGCATTTGACTTGCACTTAAAGATCCAATTATAACCAACCACACGTTGACCTTGAGGAAGAGGAACCAGAGTCCAAGAGTCATTCTTTTTTAGAGCTCCAATCTCCCCAAGCATAGCATTTGACAAGTGCTTATGCTTGGAAGCATGAAAGAGCTTGGGCTTAAAATACCAAATTTAGACTTTGTTTACATTGGATGAGTCTTAAAAACGCAATCTGTATGCCCAATGCTGGGAGGCAAACCATAGGGCAGAGGAGAAGAGCAAGAAGTAGGGGTTGAGGAAGAAAGAGAGGAGGTGGATTGCGGAGATTGTGAATAAACTGGAGTACAGAGTTTAAGGAGGTCAAATGTGGTGGAAGAGGGAGGTAAGGAGGAGGAAGCAAGGGAATAAGCAAAACGAAAAACAAGTTCGTAAAAGATGACATGACGGGATAGATAAGTATGATGAGTGGAAATATTGTAGCACAAATAGCTTTTGTGATTAGGACTATACTCAAGGAAGGCACACTGAGCAAATCAAGGTTGAAGCTTGTTTGATGTATAAGGACGAAGACAGGGATAACGCAGATATCCAAACGTTCGTAGGGATGAATAATGAGGTGCACCGTGAAAAAGGATGGCAAATGGAGATTTATTTTCTAGAGTAGGTGAGGGCAACATGTTTATAAGAAAGGCAGTAGTGGAAAAGGCAAATGGCCAATACTTCAATGGAGTGTGAGAATGATAGAGGAAGGATAAACCCATCTCAATGACATGTTGGTTTTTACGCTCCACACGCCCATTCTAAGCGAGGGTATAAGGGCAAGATAAACGATGGATGATACCTTTTGAAAGAAGAAAAGATTTGAAGGCACAGCATTCACCACCCCCGTCTGTTTGAATGGATTGAATTGAAATGTTAAACTAGTTTCGAATCATAGTGTAGAAATGAATGAAAGTGTTAAGCGCTTGATCTTTTGGTTTTAGTGAATACTGCTAGGTGAAACGACTATAATCATCAATGAACAAAATGAAATAACTATCACAAGAAGAAGATGATTCTACAGAAGGCCCTCAGAGATCACTATGAATGAGTTGAAATGGAGAGGAAGTGCGAGAAGTAGAGTTAGAGAAAGGAAGACAATGTGATTTACTTAAATTGCAAGCAGTACAAAGAAAACTAGATTTGTCTGAAAAGGAAATATTACAACCAAAAAGAACACATTTAACAATTCATGAACATGGATGACCCAGCTGTCAAAGTTGCAATGGAGAAACTGACAATGTGGATAGAAGAGCAGCAGAAGAGGAAGACACCATCAGGGATAAGGAGAAGAGGCCATTGTGAATGTTACTGCGTAGAATTGTCATTTGGGAAAGAAAATCCTTAACATTCCATAGAGACATTATTATCACAGCAGAGTCTATGAACACTAATAAGTTTTGTAGTTAAAGAAGGTGAATGAAGAACTTAGCGGAGATGAAGAGAATTAGTAAAGGAAGGAATGGTTGCAGTCCCAACATTGGAGATAGAGAAAATCATACTGTTTGTAGCAAGGGCATTATCTGAACCACTGTAGGAAACCATTTACTGGAGGTCACTCTGAAGTGATGAGTGGCACCCGAATCTAATAGTCACATGTTCGGTGAGGATGTAGGGTTTACAAAAGCATTCATAAATGGAGGTGAGCAGCCATCTGGTGAAGAGGAAGCTGCAAGGAAGAAGCGGGGAGGAGGCTTGAAGGTATCATTGATGCGATGATAATAGATAGCAGCGGTATGGCCAAATTTATGGCAGATCTTACATCTGGGTTTGTGAGAATTGGATTTCCCATAGCGCCATTGCAGAGGAGGCAAAACAGGTTTCCCAAGGATGCCCAAGTACCGAGGATACAAACCAGTGTAGGTAAGAGGAGCTTGAGACTGTGGATGAGGAGGTGGAAAACTCAACTTCAAAGAGGGACTGTGATTTAGCGAAGAAAAATTGGCTTGAAGGGAGTTCATAGGGGCAGCTGTATTTTGCTTGTCGAGACCAAGATCACAGCGGAGGAGAAGACTATGAACTTCTTCAATATTAGGAACATCCGGCCGACTGGTTATGGAGGTGATAAAAGAGTTATACTCATTGCCAAGTTCATTGAAGAGATAAATAAACTGGTCCTTTAGGGAACGGGCTCACCAACTGCTGCAAAGGTATTACACGTTGAATTTAACTTTTGAATGTATTATGAAGCTGATAATCCATCCTTAGAGAGATTGTGAAGCTCGCTATGAAGCTCAATAATACGAGCCAGCGAGGTAGAGGAGTACAAATGGGCAAGAGCTTGCCAAATTGCTAAGGTCGTGGTGTAGCAAACAAGTTGAGGCAGAAGAGACTCATTAATAGCAGCATACAACTCATGAGGAGCTTGTCTTCTTTGAGTATCAGACCATTGAAGACTTAAAGAAAGATATCAAGATCACTAATAAGCATCTAGTAAGAGTTGATCTTGTAAAATCAACTTTTGACAAGGATGCTAGAGAATCTAGTGATCAAGCAACTGATAGAGTTGACAAAGGAGAAGTAGAGACTTCCCCTGAATCAATAGCAGAGCATAAACCAAGAAGGTCAACAAGAGATCGACAACCATCGAAAAGATACTCTGTAAATGAGTATGTTATGATCACTAAAGACGATGAACCAAAGTGCTATGAAGAATCCATGGAGCATTCACAAAAGAAGAATTGGTTGAATGCAATGCAATATGAAACGATATCACTGCATGAGAACCACACATACGAACTAGTTCAGCTTCCAAAGGGGCGAAAGGCACTCAACAACAAATGGGTATACAGGTTCAAAGCTGAAGACAAGAGTTCACAACTAAGATATAAGGCACAACTGGTCGTGAAAGGCTTTGGTCAGAAAAAGAGCATTGACTTTGAGGAAATGTTTTCACCTGCTGTGAAAATATCATCCATACGAGTGGTACTTGGATTAGCCACAAGTCTAAACTTAGAAATCGAACAACTCGATGTTAAGACTGCCTTCTTGCATGGTTAATTAGAAGAAGAAATCTACATGGAGTAACCAGAAGGGTTTGTTGTTAAAGGACATGAACATCTGATATGTAGATTAAAGAATAGCTTATATGGATTGAAGCAAGCCCCACTACCATGGTACAGGAAGTTTGATTCCTTCATGATCAATCAAGGATATAAGAAAACTTCATCAGAACATTGTGTGTTCATGAAAAGATTCATGGATGGTACATCTATAATCTTCATACTTTATGTCGATGACATGCTGATTGTGGACCCAGACAAAGAAAAGATTGTTAAGTTGAAGAAAGAACTTAGCAAGTCTTTTGCCATGAAAGACTTAGGATCGGCAAAATAGATACTTGGGATGAGTATCAATCGCAATAGAAAAAATGGAAAGTTATGGCTATCGCAGGAGAAATATATCAAGAACATTTTCAGCTGATTCTATATGGATTAGCAAAACCGGTCAGTACCCCACTCGTCAAACATTTCAAACTTACTTATGAACAAAGTCCTTCTACTGAAGAAGGAAAAATAGAAATGCAGAAAATTCCATATACATCTGCAATCGGTAGCTTAATGTATGCCATTGTTTGTACGAGACCTGATATTTCACATTCTATTAGAGTAGTCAGTCAATTTTTATCAAATCCAAGCAAATAACATTGGACTGTAGTGAAATGGATTCTTAAGTGTCTTAGAGGTACTTTTGAATTACGTTTGTGTTTCGGGAGTAAAGAGCCCTCATTGGTAGGCTAGACTGATGCAGACATGGCTGGAGACATTAACTCCAGAAGATCAACATCAGGGTATTTGGTTACATTTGGAGGGAGAGAAGTTTCATTGCAATCTAAGAGGCAAAAATCAGTTGCATTATCAACAACGGAAGCTGAGTTTATAGCAACTATAGAGGTTTGCAAAGAAATTTTGTGGATGTAAAAATTTCTAATATAGATTGGTCATAAACAAGACAAGTACATCTTGTATTTTGACATTCAAAGTGCTATTCATTTGAGCAAGAATCCAAAATTTCATTCGAAGTCAAAACACATAGATGTCAAGTATCATTGGTATGAGAAGTGTTGGACACCAAGCAAGAATATATGGAGAAGATTCACACAGATGAAAATGGCTCAGACATAATGACAAAGATCTTGCAAAAATGGCAAACATAAATTCTGTAGAAGCTCAGCTGGTCAAGGCTTAACTCATCATGAGTCGGGAGGGGGAGATTTGTAGATCTTTCGCTCATAATGAGGGATCACCTACCATAATAATTATAGTAGGTGATAAGAAGAAAAATGAATGTGAAAGGAGGATTCTTGCAAAGGAAAGACATCCAAAGCCAGAAAACCTTCATTCACAAAGAAGGAAAGAAGAGAGGGGAGGAGAGAAAATAGAGAGGGTTTTTTCTTTGGAGGGAGAGAAAAGAAAGAGCGAAGGAGAAATAGATGAGGTGCAATTGCGCACGAGAAATCTTAGAGTTGTGTTTTTCTCTTAGTGGATATTTTCTAAAATATTCAGTTTCTAGAAAAATATTGTAAATCTTATTTTTCATAGTGAGATCTTTCTGGACTCGGTCTCCGTGATTTTTTTCCTGATTTGCACGTAAAATTCTCGGTGTCTATTTTCACTGGTATTCCTCTTATTTCTTGATATTTTTTGGATTATATCTGCTATCATTGTTCGTACTGGTTAGTGGTGTAATTGTATTGTGTAAGTAAGTTCTGTCTAGGAGACTGAAATTTAAGTGGACCGTTTGTGACCCTCCAGCCTTTCCTAGGAATTTACTTGGAAAGGAAATTCTGTCTAAGGAGATTATCAAGAGCATTCTTTCCTGAAAATTATTCTAATGCACGTTTTTTTCAATTCTCCATATTATCCTTATTTTTTCCAACACTTTATTGTTCTCCAAATTCTTGTTCTTCTTGCTCTTGTTGTGATTTTTGTTCTTAACATTGCCAGTCTCGACGAACACATGCAAACCCAAATCTCCAAATCATATTGACTAGAATCAATTTGATTTTAAGCTCACGATCATGACAATGGCGTTTCTCAGCAATAGCGGAAAAGTTTGAATCATTTGGAGCCTCCTTGGACTCAGCATCAATTTCTACGCAGAACCCCATTTTTACCGCATAACACAAAGCAAGCACAGAAACCAAGAAAAAGAACAAGGAAGATCGAGATAAAGAAAACCAAAACTAAATATTAGAAAACGACCAAAAAAAAGTAAAAGGGAAAATGACAAATCAACCATCGTGGTTTTAAGTCAATGACAAGTCAACCACTATGGTATAAATTTTAACAAGTTAACCATTAACGTATGGGTAAATGACAAATCAACCATCGCAGTCACGTTTTCCATTAAAATGTAGTTGGGACGCCCCCGGGGTTTCTAGGGACGCCGTCCCGTTGTCCTAGGACACCGCCGCGGTGTCCCGGGAAACCCTAGCGGCATCTTACATAGTTTAGGGTTAAAAATGTTCAATCACAGATTTGAGAGCTTAAACGATCGATTTAGGGATCGATTTAGGGGTACACCCAATGAAAAATCGTAGATCTCTGAGAGAGCTTCGATTTGATACCTTCTGCGTCCAATTCCGACACTCGTAGCAAAAGTTATGGTCATTTGAAGTTGAAGAGGTTAAAATTCTAATAAAAACATTGATTTTGAAGGAGACCGCAGGGGTGTCATGAGGACACTGTAGGGGCGTCCCGGGACACCGCAGGGGCTTCCCGGGACACCACAGCGGGACACCGCAGGGGTGTCCCGAGAAACAGCAGGGGCTTCCCGGGACACCGCAGGGGCGTCTCGGGACATCGCATGGGCGTCCTGACTAATTTTTAACGGCTAACATTGAGTATACCCAATGAAAAATCATAGATATCTGAGAGAGCTTCGATTTGATGCCTTCTGCGTTCAATTCCGACACTCGTAGCAAAAGTTATGGTCATTTGAAGTTGAAAAGGTCGAAAATCTAATAAAAACATTGATTTTGAAGGAGACCGCAGGGGTGTCGTGAGGACACTGCAGGGGCATCCCGGGACACCGCAAAGGCGTCCCAGGACACCGCAGGGGCTTCCCGGGACACTGCAGCGGGACACCGCAGGGGCGTGCCGGGAAACAGCAGGGGCTTCCTGGGACACCGCCCCGGTGTCCTAGACAAATCAACCATCGCAGTCACGTTTTCCATTAAAACGTAGTTGGGACGCCCCCGGGGTTTCCCGGGACGCCGCCGCGGTGTCCTAGGACGCCGCCGCGGTGTCCTGGGAAACCCCAGCGGCGTCTTGCATAGTTTAGGGTTAAAAATGTTCAATCACAGATTTGAGAGCTTAAACGATCGATTTAGGGGTCAAAACAGGGAGTTCATTGTGTACACCCAATGACAAATTGTAGATCTCTGAGAGAGCTTCGATTTGATACCTTCTGCGTCCAATTCTGACACTAGTAGCAAAAGTTATGGTCATTTGAAGTTGAAGAGGTCGAAAATCTAATAAAAATATTGATTTTGAAGGAGACCGCAGGGGTGTCGTGAGGACACTGCAGGGGCGTCCCAGGACACCGCAGGGGCGTCCTGACTAATTTTTAACAGCGGACATTGGGTATACCCAATGACAAATCGTAGATATCTGAGAGAGCTTCGATTTGATATCTTCCGCGTTCAATTCCGACACTCATAGCAAAAGTTATGGTCATTTGAAGTCGAAGAGGTCGAAAATCTAATAAAAACATTGATTTTGAAGGAGACCGCAGGGGTGTCGTGAGGACACTGCAAGGGCGTCCCAGGACACCGCAGGGGCTTCCAGGGACACCGCAGGGGCGTCTCGGGAAATAGTAGGGGCTTCCCAGGACACCGCAGGGGCGTCCCTGGAAACAACAGTGGCTTCTCGGGACACCGCAGGGGCATCCCGGGACACCGCAGGGGCGTCCTGACTAATTTTTAATGGCGAACGTCACTGTGATGTTAAATTTGTCATTTTCGCATACGTTAATGGTTAACTTGTTAAGACTTAAATCACAGTGGTTGACTTGTCATTGACCTAAGACTACAATGGTTGATTTTTCATTTTCCCAAAGTAAAATTACTTTGCGTGGCAAAAGGGGAAGAATTTCAGGATAGCAGAGAAAGAAAGAGGGGTAGTTCAGCAGCCAGTGTGCACGCGAACACAAGACAAAAGAACAACAGGGGGTTTCGGATGTAGATTTCTTAGCAAAGCTTCAGAAATCTGATTCTGAAATTGCCACTGGGGAGAAATAACCAAATCATTCCTCGGGACAAATGGCATAAATAGGAGAGAAGGAAAGCTTGAGCTTGAGACTGACTACGCAGAAAGAAGATTTTGCTACATTACAGAGAGCGATTGAGGAGAGGGAGAGAGATTCTTGCTGTTCAAACTATCATGGACACAAGGGTACCTTTGCTCTATTCTTGTAAACGAAGCAGGGAGAGAGAGGTTATTATTCATTAATTATAGATAAACCAATAATTAGTAATTAAGAGAATAAAAGAAATTGTTGATTATAGGGTAAATGACAAATTAACCATCGTAGGTTGTGATCAATGACAAGTCAACCCTATCTTTTATTTTTTAACTAATTAACCACTAACGTATGAGAAAATGATAAATCCAACATCGCTGTCACGTTGATCGTAACAAAACACAGCGGCGCCGTCTCTTAAAGACCTAGAGCCCCCAGTCTGGTCTCTGTGAGACAATCTCATAGAGACTGAATATAAACTACAAAACTGAACTGCACAAGTGCAATTCAGATCGCCCGAGGGGGGAGAGGAGAGGCGAGCTCGCCGGTGGAATCGAATGACTGCGGTTAGGGCTTCACAGTGAAGAAGATGATCGACGATTGTGGGTTCGCTGGGAGAATAGATCGACGATTTGGGTTCACAGAGACAAGAGATTGAACTTCACTTTAGATATCGAGCTTCGCAGGGGAGAGAGGAGAACAGCTTGCTCGCCGTTGGAGTTCGATTTCTAGCGAAGTTGAATGAAATTTAGGAAGACAAGAAGATGTGCTGTACACATGCAAAACTTCATTGAAAAATTAACTTGGGGGATAAAATGGGTAACGGCTCAATTGGTGTTAAGGGTCACAGAGTCTCAGAACGCCGAACGTCAGCGTTCTGATACTCAAAATGGCGGGGCGCTCGGAACGTCGGCATTCTGAAAATCAGAACGCCAAACGCCCTGTCTGCTTCGTAACAGTGAACGTGACTACGATGTTGGATTTGTCATTTTCTCATACGTCAGTGGTTAACTTGTTAGAAAATAAAGGATAGTGGTTGACTTGTTATTGATCACAAACCACGATGGTTAATTTGTCATTTATCCTTGATTATATAATAATGTGGTATTGTAACTGTTAACCTAACATTTATGTGAAAAAAATTTAAGGAGAAATTAGTGATGTTTCAAAACAGAAGAAAATAAAAGAAATTTTGAAAATATTGTAAAACTAATATTGCATAAGGTAAAGATATTTAATTTATGGAAATTAATAAGACAACTATTATACTATGAGATTAATGATAAATTAATCATTAAATAATTTTCATTAATAAATAAAATATTCAATTATGAAAAAAAAAAAATATATTGCGGTTACATTTTTTGTTAAAAAACGTTGTCTTAAACAATTATAAATTATTTGATATCTAAAACAATATATAATTTTTTATAAAATTTTCTAAATTATAAAACTAAAAAAAATTAAAATAAACTTATATAATATTTTTTCAAATATTATTCATAGATATTAATTCTTTTCCACTGAAATATCAGAAATTACAAATTCTTGCAGTTTTTTCTATAGGTATTAACTTTTTTTTACTACGAGTTCTCTAAAACGATATAGTCGAATCATTTCTCTTAAGTCAACGATGATGTTTGCATCATCCATTTTTCATAGTTTGGTGTATAAGATGTTAGCAAAAATTCTTCAGTGGTTGAATTGTCATTGATCTTATATTAGAATGGTTATTTTGTTAATTTCTCTTAATTTATTATTATATAATGAAATTAATTGAAATTTTAAAAGAGTAAAACAGACTATTAATAAAAATAATAATGTTATATTTATTATCTAATTATACATTATTATCATTTTTTAATTCATATAATAATTAAAATAAATAATAAATATTTAAATAAAATATTAATTATCACAATTAATAATCAATGTGTCAGAAGTAAGATTTTAATTTAAACATATCATTACTCTAACAAAAATTAAAGGAAAGACCGTTAAGGTAAGAAGATCTCATTAACTTAAATGAATATCCATGTAATTTTAATTATAATATTTTATGTTATTTTCATAGAATGTGGTTTTTATTTATAGGTACAAATGCGTCACACGTGGCTCACTGTTAGTAGTTGGGATCCATCGTATTTAAGGTTTAGTACAACATTAGGTTTTTTCTTTCTTTTTTATAATCATGATTATCACATTAAACATATATTTAACATTTTTTAAGGTACCGTGTGAACTTTGAAGTGCGTTATTAGGTGAGTAATTATTTTTAAATCATGGTCTTTATATATTGATAGAACAAAATTGGTTATAAGATTATCCAATAAATAAGAATTATATATATATATATATATATAAGATTATCCAATAAATAAGAATTATATATACACACACTTCAAAAGTAAAATAAGAAAGAAAATTTATACGAAATCCATATAACACAAAGTTATGTCACGTTAAAATGTGACTAAAGTTATCACGTTCTTTCAATCATTTTCAATTACACAAAAAACAATTATAAAATTGAAAATATAAATATATAATTCATTCAATGATAAGTTGCGTTGATGCAAATTATTAAATATTTAAAAAGGTAATTAACAAAAAAATTTTAAATTATAAGATTAATGACAAGCCAAACTTTAAATTAATTTTGCTAATAATTAAAATTTTGAATTATGGAAAACGAATGAGACAAACCTTGCAGTCACATTTTCTGTTAACAAATGTCTGCCAATGGTGACTTTAGTACTAAAAATAGCGGTCGTCTGCTCCCTAGGAAGAACGTCATTTGTATTAACGTTCACATATTAATGGATGTTCTTCCTTAGGTGCAGACATCTGCTATTTTTGTACTAGCATTTGCGTCTATGTAAATACAAAGATGCGGACGTCCTTCCCATTAACGTTCACAAATTAACGAACGTTCTTCATAGGAAGCAAATATCCGTCATTTTAGCATAGACGTCCGCATCTATGTTAATGCGAAGATATAGACATCCGTCATATAAGTACGTTCGTCCAACTACATGTAAAATGGTATACACGAACATTCTTCCTATTAACGGGCGTCCTTCCTATTAACGGACGTCCTTCTTAGAGAGTGGACATCCTCTTACGCCATATGATGTCCAAGGTCAGCCTCAGACGTCTTTCAATGCTGAGGAGCGTTTGAGAGATGTTTTTTTAACAAAAAACAGGACTGTGAGATTTGACTCATTCATTTCTTATAATTCAAAGTTTTAGTTGTTAACAAGATTAATTTAAAGTTTGATTTATCACTGATATAATATTTCAGGGTTTTTTTAGTTAATTAGACTTTTAAAAATTAGGATATATATCATTCTACTCTTAAAAGGGAGGGAATTTGTTTTGATCTTTTTGTTTTAATTAATTGGTAAAAATTGAGTTACTCTTTTTGCCCAATAGGGTTTTTCACCCGGTGGATATTTTGGTGTTCCTTTTTATGGGGAAGGAAAATCTGCCCTCTAATGGGGAAGAGATTTCTTTTGCACGGGGAAGAGATTTCTTCTCTTATGCACGAGGACCTTTGTATTCTCATCCATCTTCTTCTTCTTCTGTTTTCTCTGCGTCTCCATCCTCTGCTGCTCATTCACTCCGACCTTTTTTCTCTGTGTCTCCATCCGCTACTACTCCTTTGCTCTGACCTAGAAGTCAAGTTGGAAGCTGCTGTTCCTTCGTTCTGACCTTTTTCTCTGCTTCTCCATCTGTTGCTGCTCCTTCTTTTAGACCCAGAAGTCAAGCTAGAAGCTGCTGCTCCTTCACTCCGGCCTTTTTTTTTTCTACGTCTCTATCCACCACTACTATAACGACCCGGATTCTTAACCGTTTTAAAAGTGCGTTACATTTACTAAAAACGAGGAGTTTCGGAGTTAAAAAAAAAACAGATCTTTTCATAAAAGGGTTATCAGAGTCCTAAATCCGACCGTTACCAAAAGCTCATTTTACCATTCATTAAATAGTGAAGAACTATTACTTACGATTTGTGAAAGCGATATAAAAGTTTGTTCATAAAAGTTGCGGAAGCGTAACTAAACAAGAAATTCCATTTACGGAAACAAGGAACTATGATTAACAGTTTAGCGGAAAACAACATTGAAAAACATAAATTTAAAATCCAAGGTTTTGAGTTACCAAATAAGGCCTACATAATATTCCGAATAATATTCAAGTAAAGGCGATAAGGGGAAAATTAACATTCATAAAAAAAGAAAACAATTCAACGTTAGACCTTACAAATTTCTTCTTCTTCATTACTTAGTGTCGTACTACTACTCTACTAGCGTCTCTATCGGATCTACCGCAGGCTCCACTGGAATAGTCTATTCTACAACTCCTGGCATAATCACCTTGTTACCTACACCACAAGTAAGGACATGAGCTTTCGCCCAGTAAGGAAATGGGGGAAAAAATTCATATGTCTCTCTTTAGTTTCCTTTGGAATGGGGGCCACCCAAACCAATTATTTCATTACGTTTCATTCTTTCATTCGTTCTTTACTTGTACTTCGAGCTGAAGTTTGGAAGACCCATATGGGATGGTCTAGTAAGTTGAACCTATCCTCCTATGGGCAACTAGGTCATGTTCCCGATAAGGTAAGGCCATTTCCTAATTGCCAGGCTAGGACTTCTACCCATCCGCCTCCCAACTCCCTTATTTCTTTCCTTCGTTTGTTCTTATCGTTTTAATTTCCTTACCATGCATGTGAGTACCACCCTGTGGGGGTACTCCCTACTTTGTTTCTATTATATGAATGTATGAGGACACACCTATCTAAACTAGCACATACATGGATACCAAACAACGATACTTTAAATAATCTACAATAGCATAACATAACGCATAAGGAAATCAAGGTATAATATGCTACGATATCCTGTCAACGATTAAATTAAAATTAACTATGCTTAAGAAACGATTAAAATCGATGGCTTGCTTCATCATAAATGCTAAATAAAGCAACTATCAGGCTACTAACAAAATTATGCTATTAAATGAGATTATGCCATTAAACGGGACCGTACTATTAAACGAAATCACGCTATTAAACGAAATCACGCTATTAAACGAAATAAACAGAATCATGCTATTAACGAAATTATACTATTAAACAAAGATTGAGAAGCGTACGATTATTAATTTTAGCAATGAAATGAAATAGCAGAAACATGCTTCTTAAAGAGGAAGTAAACAGCAGTAACAATCTCAAAGAAAACAGCGAAACGTACTCCTAAATTCAAGATAAACAACAATATTCCTAATGGCGAGATGGAGTAATGGGCATGCTTCTAGAGCGGTAATACAACGGTGAATATCATCGAACGAAGCAGCGAACATATGTTTTTAATTAACAAAATGGAACAACAATAAATGAATACCATCGTGCTTTTATTCGATCACACAAAAGGACTAATCATACTTTTACAACTGAAACGAGGCTGTGAAAAATATGAACAAC
Source organism: Begonia loranthoides (assembly GCA_022433065.1). Lineage (NCBI taxonomy): Eukaryota > Viridiplantae > Streptophyta > Magnoliopsida > Cucurbitales > Begoniaceae > Begonia > Begonia loranthoides. Next base: position 5,984,760 of record CM039484.1, on the reverse strand, counting down.
TAATCCTGTCTATAATAGATTATGACAGCAGAAAAACATAGCGAGAATATACAACAGCATACATGACTCGGCAAAACTACGAATACATGCTCTTTAACGATAAAAAACACAGCAGCGTATACGATGAGATAAATGACAAATATATGCTCATTAATGATTAAAGTATCGCAGCGTATATGACAGATAAAATGGCGAATACATGCTTCCAAATAACTAAAAATATAGCAGCGTATGTGACAATGATAAAGTAACGAACACATGCTCTCAATGACTAAGAGAAGATAGAACATGCTTCTTGATGACTAATGTACAACAGAAAATATCGAGGGAAGGATAACGAAACGTGCTTCACAAGGATCGTATATATATGGTTGCAGTAAACATTAGATATGCTAAATATTAGTGACAATATCGATACAATGAAACAAGTTAGCGACACAAGTCCCATGACAAGCTAAGTTGGCGGTAAATATCAACGAAGACAGAATAACAAAGACTTGCTATCTAGTAACTAAAATCAGCAGCAATGAACATGAGTAACAGATGCTTACCTCCTTGATGATACTAGTTGTAAGGATGGCAAAAAAAAAGAAAAAAGAATAACAATGATCATGCTTTCCTAATATCGAACAATAACGAAATCATACGCATAGAGCTATTGAGTGAAAGATTTACTAACAATCGAAATCATCATTTTAGTAACAATAGAAATTGATTAGACACTCATTTGTATTTCTCATCCTTTTAAACACTTTCTCTTTGATCCATCTGGGCTTAGCACAGTAAGCCCTTCACCATTCCCTATTATCATTGTTGTTTTAAGGGTAACATACAAAGGAAAAACATATAGAGAATATCAAACAAGGTCAGCCAGGGAAACATAGCATTTCGGTATGAAGAAAGTGTAAGAAAATCTGTAGCTGTCAATAAAATATGAGAGTCTAAAGCATCCATTAGTATTCAGAACAACAACAACGCAGCAAAACTCAAACAACTATAGAGATTCCTAAAGCAACATAATCACACATATACTTGGGTGTAGGGCCTCCCTTGGCCAAGACAACCCATTCCTTACCTTATGTCGATGACCCTTCACGACCTGCAGCCCTTTCTCTCCCCCACACACTTCTAGCGAAAAAGAAGAAGATGCAGAGCTGGAGATAAACCCAACCCCTAGAAGACAACCTGTACGTCCAGCAGGGGTTGACAGTGAACAAATCACTGTTGGTCGGACTGAGAGTATGATTTCGTGTCAAGAGGTGGCGATTCATTGGTTGGGCATTGCTTTCTTCTGATTTTAAATCTCTGTCATCGCAGTTCTACGATGATTTGGATGGGTGCAGATGACTAGATCCCGTTCGCATATCGTTCGCAAGGCCAAATTCCTTAGGCCAAATTATAGCCTCGTACGAGAAATGGCATCCCCATTCCATCCGTACCATCAGAATTGGCATTTGGACGCCATTTGGCATCCATATGTCATCTACATGCATCGTTCGAATGTGTCCAAAAATCAAACAGATTCAAATCGGACGAGATCCTTTCTCGTCCGTCAGCGTTCAAACTCATTTGAAAGTCTCTAGACTTAAACAGATTCATTGCAGACGCATTCTTCCTCATCCTCATCATCCGCATGGTTGTCTGGAAGTCCATGTCGTGCCGAAGTTCGAACGCGTCATCTCGTCACCGAAGTCGTCCCAAGTCGGGGCGACATTCTAGATGTGTTATGGACAACACTTCACATTTGCAACGTCATCCTCAGGCGTCCGAACAGACCGCAAGTCCATTTCCTTTGCATTTTTTACTAAGCTTTTATTCGAATCTGATTCCCATGAATTACAAGTCACGAATTAACACGTATAGGGATGATATACATATATATTACACCAATCTTACCTCCAAGGTTTTGATTACATCGTTAAACAGAAAGATTTAGGATCGGGTTGTTACAATTGCTCCTTTGGTCCGACCCATAAATCAAGTTGTTCCAAAAAATCTTCTTCTCTCTGTTCGTCTCCATCTGCTTCTGCTCTTTCAGTTCAACCCAAAAATCAAGTTGTTCCTCCTTTTTCCTTTCTCTTTCTATTTTATTTTACCAGATTGATTTTAGACTTTCTCTGGTCATTTTTCTGGGGCTTATGTTCAGAAATTCATAAATTGTGAAAAACATTTGTTTTCTTTTAGTAAAGTAAAAGCTTTTAATTCATTTGTGATGCGTAATGCCATTTTTTATAATGCAAGCCATACATCTTGTTGCGATCTCCACTCCGACGGATTGTAATACTTACCCGCTAGACACAATATACAACAATTTCATCAGTGAGTGAGTTTTCAAGAATGATTGATGATTACTACTTTGTTTCCTGATTTTCAGAAGTTGATGAATATGTGGTGGTTCTGGAACACTAAAATCAGTATCTATGGTGTGTTTTAATTTCATCACTCTCTATTGCTCTTGAAGATAGTGTGACTCTTTCCTGTGATTGTAAATCATTGGTGCATTGTTCAATTATGTGGTGGTTCTGGAACACTAAAATCAGCATCTATGGTGTGATTTAATTTCATTAATCTCTATTTCTCTTTAAGATAATGTGACTCTTTCCTATGATTGTAAATCATTTGTGCATTGTTCAATTAAATTCAGATTTTCACTTTTTGATTTTTGATTTCCACTACGACGGACTATAATACTTGCCCACTGGACACAACATATAGCATTTTCACCAATGCATTTTCACAGTGGTGTGTTTTAATTTCATCATTCTCTATTTCTCTTAAAGATAATGTGACTCTTTCATGTGATTGTAAATCGTTTGTGCGTTTCATCGATGCCCTTCCAGTGGTGTGTTTTAATTTGATCACTCTCTATTTTTCTTCAAGATAATGTGACTCTTTCTTGTGATTGTAAATCATTTGTTCTTTATTCAATTAAATTCGGATTTTCACTTTTTGATTAAGTGATTATTGGGTTGGTGAAGGTGAAATACTCTTCGGAAAACAATAAGCGTCTCATTCACTTTTCCACCTGTAAAGTGTATGGGAAAACGATTGAAACCTTTCTTCCTAAAGATAGTCCTCAAAGTATGACATATTTAGTGTTTTCAAGTCTTTTTTTAGCGTATTCTTCCAGGAGGAAGAATTTTGTTCCATTTACTACTAGATGCTCTAAAAGGGATTAAACAAATTGGCGTAATTGGCTCAGGTTCATAGGTTATTTCTTATTACTTTTCCTATACTATAATGCCGCCATTCTTTTACTATAATGCTTCCATTTACGACCTCTTTAGTCTAGAAGGAAACATTGTAAATTTGAAAGAAAAAGATTGCTCATTTATATCAACTAGCGTTCAACATTTATCTAATCCCATGGTCTCTGGGAGTCTCGAACTGAGTTTGTCTGATCGTCCTTCATCATTTGGTAGATATTTATATTGTCGAACTCAATCTATACATTTCATTATTGGGTGAAGGGCAAATTCATCAGCCATTGAATGAAACATAAACTTAAAATTTCATATGTGGTTAAATGTTATTTCATGGGTTTAGTCAATCGTCATTGTATGATGTATCCTTATCCTTCTGTTGTTGCCAGGTCTGCTAACCTAAGACTTTATTGTTTAGGGACTCGCTCAAGCTAAAAACTTTAGGGATTCTCTTGTAGAGGCAAAGTCAGATATTGTTGTGAAGGTATTGTTGTTGCTAAGTTTGATCCTTCAGGTTAATTTTCTTTACTTCTTTTTAAGTTTTCATCCTTTTGGTTAAGTTTTGGTACTTTCTGGTATTTTCTTGTTTAACATTTTATATCATATCATATCATCATCATACTACTCTTACAATGGAGGGTTTTTCTTTAAATGTTTTTGTTTTAATTTAATTGCTATAAATACAATTACTCATTTTGTCTGGTAGATTTTCTCGCTAGGTAGATTTTTTTGTGTTCTTCTTTTATAGGTAAAGAAAAATTGCCCTCAACCCTCTAATGATTTCTTCTGTGCAGGGAAGAGAGTACCTTTGTATTCTCATCCATCTTCTTCTCTCTGTTTTCTCTGTGTCTCTCTATCCCCTTATACTATTTCGCTCCAACCCAGAAATCAAGTTGTCCCAAAAATAACTAGGACTCATAGTATTGGCTTTATCTCTTCTTCATCTTTCTTAAAAGCTTTGAAATCTCTTAGAGCTGCTACCGTTGGCGGTAGATGGGGTGGCTTGGTTCTTGGAGCACACTTGGTTTTGGCTCCCGCGATAAAGCCACTAACTTCTTTGGATTTTGAGACCTCTGTATTCAAGAAAGAGCTGATCAACCTAGTTGGACACGGTAAGGTTTTTCAATGTTGTTTCTTTATTGTCGGCTAAACCACCCTCAAAGTGTCACACATTCAACGTTTTTGAAGTTTGATTTTGTTTTTTTAGTGTATTCTGCGAGGAGGAAGAGATTTGTTCCATTCGCTGCTAGATTCTCTAAAGAGGATTAAACAAATTGGTGTAATTTACTGGGGTTCATAGGTGATTTCCTATTACTTTTCCTTTACTATAATGCCTTCATTTATGTCCTTTTTGGTTCAGAAGGAAACATTGTAAATTTGAAAGAAAGTTAGATGCTCTAAAGGGGATTAAACAAATTGGTGTAATTGGCTAGGTTTTGCAAGTGATTTCCTATTACTTTTCCTGTACTATAATGTCTCCATTTATGATCTCTTTGGTCTAGAAGGAAACATTGTAAATTTAATAGAAAAATATTACTCATTTATCAAGTAGCGTTCAACATTTTTCTAATCCCATGTTCTCTAGAAGTCTGGAACTGATTTTTTCTGATCGTACTTCATCATCTGGTAGATATCTATATTGTTGAACTCAATCTGTACATTTCATTTGGGCGTGAAGGAGAAATTCATCAAACATTGAATGAAACATGTACTGAAAGCTCATGTGGTTAAATTTTACTGCTTTCTGGTATTTCCTTGTTTAACATTTTATATGCTCACTTTATATCTCATGTTTGTTTTTTCTAGACTCCTATTTTTTCTTCTTTTTTTTTTTTTTGCAGAGCCATTTTAGATCATCATCCTTCCTGTTTGTGTTGGTACTTTGTGTTTTCCTCTCCCTTAGCACTGGCCTTGCTGTTTCAGATTATATAATGCTTCTTGTTTGTGTTGCTTTCAGGTACTTTCCGCTAAAAACAAAATTTTTGTGTTAGTGTAGATAGATTTTTTGTTTGGGTTGCTTTCAATCACTTGTTGAATTTACACATACTGATGGGTTCTATTGTTTGTTTTGGTCTATTTCTATTGTTTTATTTGGTCTATTCCTATTAAAAATCAAAATTTTGCCCACCATTTTTTTCCTTTTTTTTTTTTTTTTGCAGACTCCTGTTTTTTCCTGCTTACGGTACCTTCTACCCATGGCCATATCCTATAAGCTATCCTTTTCAGTTCATGAATTTTATGCATTAGACTACTATTATAGATTTACTAAAATGGACAGATGGATATGCTCTAGACTGTGAGCTTTCCATATTTCTTTCATGGAAGATGTTTGACCTCTTGGAACCTTAAACAATGTTTATATTAAACTCATGGTTGTTAACAAAAACTTATGAACATGTTGGCATACATTCAAAAACCAGTTCCAGTTGAAGCTCCTCCTACATTTTTTCATGTGTTGACTTATATTTCAAAATCATACTCATGTCTTATTACTTAGTGTATTTTTATAAGTTTTTTGCTTCACATGGTTGCTTCATTTCAATCGTGTTCTCTTTTAGTATAAGTTATCTTAATCTTTTTATTGGTAGAATTTTTTGAATTTGTGCTTCTTTAATAGTCCTTTGGAGAAAAACATTCTCTATCGTACCGATGAAACAAATCACAGACATATATTCCTAAAATGAATGAAGATTGGACTATTGAAGTCCATTTCTTGTGCAAATCTTTGGAAAAAATTGGCTGCCGTAGGCCAACAAAATATCATAAACTACTTCTTGTTCATTCTGAGGTAATTTCTCATCCATTTTTTTGTTTTTTGTCTTTCTAATTTCGCCTCAAACATTCTTAATATTTTTCTGCTTCAGGGGACACGAGTTTATGTCACTTTGTTCTCTTCTAATATAGACCTTTTCTAGAATTCCCTACAACTCAGAAAGAATTATTATATCTCAAATGCATTGCTCACTGAAAGTAAGCGAGAGTTTTGACTTGGAAATCAGCCTTATGAATGAGTGATCAATGCCCATATACTTCTTGAAGACGTGCCCATGTTAGAGATTGGGTTTTCTCTAGAAATATTTGCTTTCACTTCTTCCAATCAATTGCAATCCCATGTAAGAACAATTTTTATATTATCTAGTTGCATTTCCCTTGGTTTTTTGTTGCACCAGCGGAAGGAAATAGGAATATAACCTATAAATATGTGAAGAGAGATGATGAAGTGTTGATCAACCGGGTGACACAATATGCAGGAGAGGTGGTCGATCGAGTGCTAGAGAACATAGGCGAAGATTGACTTGTAATTCACAGTTTTGATCAGCCAGAGATTTGCGATCGGGTGAGGCGGTCGATCATCAACATGCAGAAATAAAATAGAGGCTAGTGATATGGCGAGTGGTCGGTCGGCTTCAGTGAAGGTGATCGACCGGTCCTACAAAGTTTCCTTAAATTGTTGCAAAACACAATATAGAAAGTCTGACTTTGAGAAACAATAACTCTCATGTTTTAAAAGCTTTTGATATGAAATTTGGAACATAACTCCCTTGATGAATGAAAAATAATTCTCCTAAAAGATTAAGAAACTTCATGGATTTGGAAATATGTACTGAGGAAGTCAATTGGCCAGAAATAGCAAGTGATGGCACTTGTAACACCCGTATGGATGTCTTCGCCAATGGAACTCCTTTGGAAAGTTGGACACCACTTCACACACTCTTCCTTCAAGAATCAAGAATGCAGATGTCAATAAGAAAGACTACCCAACTTACAAGTAACCTTAATCTCGTGATATAACACACACAAGAGAAACATTGGATATAACTCACCAAAGGTTTAAAAGAGGAATCACTCCAATTTCGAAAATAAAGCAAAGACTTTTTCTATTCAATTTCAAATTTCTAAAACAATTACATAAGGTGGTTATAAATAACCAATTACAGATTAAGAAATAGTAAATAACTAATTAAGCTAACATCACTAAATCGACTATAGTATAAGTTTGGTCTATACTTTACTTAGTAGTTACTAGGATAATTAACTTATAGATTATTTAATTCATTCTTCCTTTCTTCTTCTCCAAGTCTAGAGGTCTTTTGGCAGCTATTCCTTCTTGGTGCTCAGCCACTTGGACACTTGGGCTTTGCACAATATTGACTCTTTGTTTCATGGGCTTTTGACAAAGCAAACAAACTCCAAATTTAATGCTACAGCCTATTCTAGAAAGCTTAGAAAGTTAGCTATAGTCTTTGTGAAGTACTCTTTTTAATATGACGTTGTTTTGAATGCCAAAACCATCAAACACCATAAAAGGTCAGAAAGTAGACAATTTTGTGAAGTCCTTCAATTATTCTCCCGTTGTTCTTGAACTTCCACTTATGCTTGACCTTGAATCTCTCTATGATAATATTAGATGCTTCATTATTGATAAAGTGTACTCATAGTCCATTTTTCCTTAGTGATGTTTTTTTGTTTGCCTTTTAATTCAATTAAAAATAATTGGTGTAGCAGTTGCAATGTTTCCTATGAAAAATGTCAATATAAGGGGTGACATATTCCAAGTTAGAGAAATTTTGCTTGTTGATTCAAGGTATCTCTCTATTTTTACCCTTTTGCTGCTATTTCTTTGTTTTTCACATATATTTTTTCTTGAAGTTTGTCTTCTATCAGACTTTCTATATGGGGTCAACTTGTATCAAATGAGTGTAAAATAATTTCTTCAATAATTGAGAAGCAACCTGTCATCATAGCTACAAATTTGACTATTTCGGCATTTTATGGTATTTTATTTTCAGTTCTTGCATTTTTACAATCCTCTTACAATATATGATATATGCTTTTTATTGTATAGGAGTGTCTTTTTCTACTACAAAAAATACCTCCATCATTATGGAATTTACTCTTCCTGCTTTTGATGCTCTTCAAAAATGGTTTCGTCTTCTATATTTATTTGCTTCATTGTTTTGTTTTTTTTATCTTCGTTCTCTTATTCTATCATTTTATACAGGTCTATTGAGAACTCAGCACAAATTGATGAATTTTTGCTCATTTCCACTACTACTATGTCAAGTTCTGCTTCTTTCTCAACTTTTTCCTTAAAAGAAGAAATAATCAGTATTGTTGGTATTCCAGATAATGCATATATAGTAAGTTATAAAATGTATTTCTTTCTCTTTATTTTTATTTAGTAGTGTTTTCTTATTTTATCTCTCTAAACTATTGTTATAGACTTATATTTTTTGAAACAGGTGGGTCGCATATGGATTTGTGCTCTTGTATCTATTCAAAATATCAAACAACAATTTTTCTATTTTGCATATGACAAATGTCTCAACTCAACTAGTCGTCGCACAACTGATTTTTTTTTTTTTTGTGATAGTGTTCAAGCCGCTGACGCGCAAGTAATTAAATGGTAATTTGTTTTACCGTGTGATCATATCTTTCACTCTAATTTGCTTTCCTTTATTTGGTAAATTTGTTAAAATTTCATTGTTTCGTAATAGATGTTCTCTTGAGATCAATTTAATAGATAACACTGGTGTCATAAAAGGAATGTTATTCGGTATCCATGTCAAAAAGATATTGTCAATTGACATTGAAACTTTGGCCTCCATGACTCCAGAGCTTAGAGTTTTTAGGCTTCTCTATTCTAGTTGTTCTACTTTTGCTGTCTTTTCAACAATAAACTTTGATGTTGATGTCTTTTTATGGAAACTTTTTCCTTTTGCTTTTTTTGAAAAATAAAATTTAGGAAATGCTCGGAAAAGTAATAGAATCATTTGATGCACACAAGGCTAAAGTTCGCTACTTCGAACTGAAAGTTGACAAACAAAGCTTTCTAGACTATAAAAACTCGAGGTTTATGATACTTGATATTGCTTAAGAAGTTTTGCTTCATTACATTCCGTTTTGCTTGTTCTTATCCCATCCTCTTCCTTACTAACAATCAAAGTTGAAAGTTCAAGTTCAACTCGCCTACGCTACCTGAAAAGAGACCTCACGACTCTAAGGAGTTACTCCTTTTCTAGTGTCATCTAAGACATTACTTTAATGCTATATTTGTAATATAAATATACATGTTTTGCCCATCTCTTGAATAACTCATATGATCTTTCTTTTTCGTTGTCGTTGCTTCGTTGTTTTTTGGTATATGTTTTTTGTAGTCCAAGTGGATGTTTGTAAATTTGTTTTTCTACGTATTTTTTAGTTATGATATTGTTAGATTATTTTTAGCCCAACTTTTATAATTGATCAACATAGAATTGTTATTCTTCAAAATTCAATTAACATTTACAATTTCTATACATGATTGTAGGTTCAATTGAAGCCATGTCTCATCCTATTTCTTGGTATCAATCTCAAACTGATGCCAAAAAAGCGTTTATTAGCCAAAAACGGTGCGCCCTTTATGCAAAAAGAAAATTGGTTGCTCAATCCCTTGATTGTAGTTTGTTTTTTTGGTTTCTTTTATTCATCATACATATTCTTTCCTTTTTCTTCTATTATATTATATGTTTATACGATATATTTTGTATTTTACTTTCTATATAGTTTTATTATATCTATTTTGCAAATTCTATAATATTATAAATGAATCATATATTTTTCAAGCTTTACATATAATATGTCTCACCCAATAGAAAAAAGTCATCTTCTGTCTACCTTTGATCTATTTAACATTCCACTTGTGTCAAGTCACTTCCGTATTATTGCACCATGTTCTTTTTGTGGAGCAAAGAAATTCCTACATGAAACTCCCTCGTTTTGTAGTTCCTCGGGAGAAGTTCAATTAGCTTCAAACCTTGAACCTGAAGGTCTATATCATTTGTTCAATGTAAATAGTGATGAATCTGTGCAATTTCATACTTTTGTTCGAACTTATAACAATACTTTTGCATTCACATCTTTCAGTGTGAAAGAAGACAAAAATTTATCTCGCCGCAAAAAAAGGCATATATACATTCCATGTTCAAGGACAAATCTATCATTTTATTAATCCAATTATTCTAAAATATGAGAGTCCTTATCATTTGCAACTATACTTATATGATACAGACATCCAATTGCGGCATCGAATGCAGTTAACAAAAAGACTTTCTCCATTTGTTATTTCAAAGTTAGTGCATATTCTGCAACGAAATCCATATGTCATCTTTTTTTTTAAGCTTGGCCAATAGATCTGATTTTCCAAACTGTGTTATTTTGATAAAATCACATACGAATCTTAATCAACAAACTTAGAATTCCCCTGACACTTCTCAAGTTGCTGCAGTATGTCTTGGTGATGGTTTAACACTTGGTACATCCAATAGAGAAATTATTGTATCTACACACTTAAATTTAGTACACAAAGTTCACCATTATTATGGCTGTTACAATCCTTTACAATATCCTTTGTTATTTCCTCATGGTAAAATTGGATGGCATCAAGGAATTCCTTGAACACATAATCACTTTTGCTCAAGTGAAAATATTTAGCTTCCTACCAAAGTTTTACATTTCACATCACCAGAAGAGTTATTACGTAAAGAAAGTAATGGTGTGTTTCTCTTCTTTGCACATTACTTAATTGTTAAAGTTACATGGTGTTTGTGTTTAATATACTTCATTCTTTTTAGTTATCAAACAGGAGAAAAAATGAAAAATGGTTTCTTGTCAAGAGTATTATTCATACAAATTGCAAATTAGACATGGACATTTTTCATGTTTGTTGCAGTCAAGGTGGTTGCTACAACAATATGTTGTGGACATGTATGTAAAAATTGAAATAACTAGCTTGGATTTCTTTCGTACAAATCAGGCCAATATACGCTCAAAACTTTATCAAGGTTTAGTGGATAGTATTGATTCTAGTGAAACAGTATCTGCAAACGTTGGACACAAAATCATCTTACCAGCTACGTTTATAGGAGGCCCAAGAGATATGCAAAAATATTACATAGATGGAATGTCGCTTGTGCAAAGATTTGGAAAACCATATATCTTTCTAACAATAACTTGCAATCTAACTTGGCAAGAAATCAAATCTGAGCTACTTTCTTTTGAAGAAGCCCACAATAGACCTGATTTAATCGTGCATGTTCAGAGCAAAGTTAGAAGAATTTAAGATCAAATACTTAGCTGTGTAGATACGTATGTATACGTCGTTGAATTCCAAAAGCGGAGGTTGGCTCATGCACACTTTTCATTGATCTTATAACTCAATTCAAAAATTCTGTTTCCAGACTCATTTGAGGACTATGTTTGTGCTGAATTACCTGAGCAGTCAAAGAATCCTCACTTATATGCTATAGTTATTGAACACAGAATGCATGGTCCTTGTGGTATAACAAATCCTAAAAATGTTTGTATGAGTAAAGAAGACAAATGTAAAAATAATTATCCAAAATTCTTTTGCGCTATTACTCATCATGGAAAGAATTCTTACCCTCATGATCGTTGTCATGCTGACAAGCGGTTTGCAACAGTCAGAGGTCTAGTGCTTGATAATCATTGGGTTATTCATTACTATCCTTATCTGCTTGCATTGTTTGATTCTCATTTAATTGTTCAAATTTGTTCAACTATTAAAGCAGTCAAATAATTGTTCAAGTATTTATATAAAGGATACGATCATATAACATTTCAAATCAATGATGGTCAATCAAGCCCCTCAAATAATGAAATTCAAGACTATCAAACAACTCGTTGGATTTCCCCACCTGAAGCAATGTGGCATATTTACGGATTTTCTTTAAATGAAATCTCCCTTCCTCTTCAACTACACCTTGAGCATCAGCAACCTATCACTTTTAGAGAGTCTTCTTCTCTTAAAAATATAGTCACATACGATTTGTTCTTAAAGAGTATGCTTATAGAGTATTTTAGCATCAATTGTATAGATCCATTTGCAAGAAACATATTATATAGACAATTTTTGGAATATTATACATGAAATAGACATGATAAAATGTGGGAACTCAGAAAGACAGGAAAATCTATAAGGAGAGTTGTTTCTGTTAGTCTTATTGAAGACGAATGTTATTTTTTGCGTGTACTTTTAAATCATTTTAGAGGTTCAACTTCTTTTGAGTCCTTTAAAAATGTGCGTGGAACCTTGGTCAACACCTCGACTCTCTTGCATGGCTTATTACAAGATAATAATTATATAACTTGTTATGTAGAAGAAGCAACAACATTCCAAATGTCTTTTATTTTATGAAGACTATTTGCTACACTTCTTATTTATTGTCAGCCAAATAATCCAAGCATTCTTTTCAACATTTACAAAGAACAATTATTAGAAGATTACAAATTTTCTAATTTTCCTTCAAATGTGGTCACATCAAAAGTATTGTCTCATATTAATATTATTCTTGAAAGAATGTGCAAATCGCTAAATGATTATCATCTACTACCTTCAACATCTAATGATGAATTCTTCTACGAAGACAATCGTGAAATAAATGAAGAAATGGAAGTGCTAGTATATGAAGTTGATATTGCTTGAATATCATTGCTAAATGATGCTAAAAAAATGCATATGATTCGATTTTGTAAAAAATATTCTGTAATGAATTTGGTGCATTCTTTATTTGTAAAATCCCGATATTTTTAATCATCGGGATTACAAGGTGTATTAGGAGCATTACGCCTACGGGTATTTTAGTGATAAAGAAGAAATTGGATTTAATTTGCTAATTAAATCAATTGAGAGATATTTTAAAGTAAATATAAATTGGCTTTAACTTAATTATTTAAGTGGGCAAATTAAATAAAGGGGATTAGAAATTTAAATGGATATAATTTAAAGTTAATTGTTGGAGGATATGCTAAACCGGTTCAACAAAATCGGTCCAGCATTTTAATCAATAGAATAGCCTAAGGCCATTCTGTTTGCGAGCAAGGAGGGAAGAACGAAGGGAGGGAGACAGGGGAGATCGAGTGAGGGAGGGACAACGAGAGGGGACGTGTCTGGGAGAGAGCGAACGAGCAACAATGACGGGTCCGGCGTGCGCGACGTCTAGGCGAGGCGACGGCGACGACATGGGTCACGGCTAGGGCACAGTTTGGATGTTTTTCTGCGGGTCACAATTTTGGCGATGGGACGAGGTAAGTCAACGTTTTCCTCCTTCTCCTTCATGTTTTGGTGGTCAGGCATTGGCTAGGGTACTCGGAGCTCGGCATTCGGCAAGCGTTTTCATGGTGGAGCGCCGGGTGTCTAACGGTTTGTACTGGACCGGTCGAATGCCATGGTCCAGGTCGGTCTTTCCTCCATTCTGATGAATTTGACCGTGTGACATGGCTTCCTTTGCTGGAAGCCGATAGGAAACGTGGGAGACACTTCGTACTGGCCGGGCAGTTTGGTCGGGCATGCTGGAGAAACATCACTCTCTATGGCAGAGAGTGTCCTATCTGGTTTGTTATACATAGGAGAGGCTGAGTTGAGCTGGGTGTGCAGGGGAATGGCTCGAGTGTTCTTGGTGTTTTGGCTCGGTTGATATTGTGTTAAAGAAGAGGGAATAGTAGATGCAAGGAGAGGAAAGAGCAGTGAAGTAGGAGGAGTTGTGGTCGTGAGCTGTTGAAGCTTGGAGCTCTCTGGAGAGGGAGCTGGGTGCTCTCGGATGGTCCTAGAGGCTGAAGCCGGAGCTGGAGCTACTGTTGGAGCCATCTTTGCCGGAGCTACTGTGAGCTGGAGTTGGACGTCTTGCTTGTGGCTTCAGTAATGGTAAGGATTGTGTGTGTCGGCCGTCTAAGCCCTACCCACGAGTATGTGTGCATGCGTTGAGTTATGATTGTTCAGTATGTTTGTCTATATTTGAATGTTTAGCTCTGTTGTTAATTCTGTTGTGAGCTGGTATATTTCTTTGAATGAGTTGTTAGTGCTAATTTCCTGGTTCATTACTTGGCTGTTATTAGTACAGGTTTATTGATATTCCCTTGGTTGACCATTCTATTGGTGTTAGCTTTGTGTTTGATATCTTGCCATATTTCCTTGACGATTAATAGAGTAGATTAATTGGTATTCTATAGATTTCGTTAGCTTCGTGACATTTCATATTTCTTTAACATTAGTTGTCCTCTTTACTGCAACTGCCTTGTGTCTGTGGCATATATTCTTTGTTAATAATGTAGAACTGTTTAGTTATTTAAATTATGTTATTAACCCTTTCCTTACTAAGCCTTTTACGCTTACAGTTTACTCGTGGTGTAGGTACCTGCAGGAGAATATAGTGTCAGATTAGAAACAGTGATGAGGGATTTGCACGAGCGAGCTTACGGTTGGCCAGGCTACGGGCAGTAAGATATAATTGAGTTGTAAATTAATTTATTAAGTTTTCTAAATTGTAATTGCAATTTAATGTTTTGTTATTTCGTTAAAGCATTTTATTAACACTTCCGCAAATGTTTTACTTTCGCAACGTTTTAAAATGAATGATTTTTTTTAACGCTTCCGCATAATTTCATTAAATTGGATTTTTATAATGAGTTTTTACGAATGGTTGGTAGCGGTCTGGATTAGGCGCACTTTGACACATTTTCTTGCATATTAACGCATTTCTAAAAAGTGACGAACATCTAGGTCGTTACATTATTGATGGTCTTGGAGGTAGCGGAAAGATGTTTTTATATTGGGTGCTGCTTGTGATGGTTTGGTCAAAAAACTTTATAGCATTAGCAACCACTTCATCAGGAGTAGCTGCATCAATTTTACCAGAGGGTCAAACAACATATTCTTGCTTCCAAATACCCCTTAAAATTGATAGCTTGACAACATACTCTATTAGTAAACCATCTAATCTTGGTCAATTATTACGATTAGCTAGACTTATACTATGGGATGAAGCTCCAATGTCGAAAAGAAACATTTGAAGTTGTTAATGCCATGCTCCAAGATATCAACAGAAATACTAATTTATTTGGGGGTACAGTAATGGTGTTAGAAGGAGATTTTTGACAAATTTTACCCCTGATTCCAAAAGGTACAAGGAATTCAATTATTGATGCTTGTTTAGCTCAATCATTTTTGTGGGAGAAGTTTATGAAGTTCTCCTTAACATCAAATATGCATTTATCTGCAGACCCCGAATTTGTAAAATTGTTACTTCGCATTGGTGATGGAACATAACCTTGTGACAATAATAGCTATATCTTCCTACCTCATGATATTATCGTTCTTTATATTGATAATTTCAGCTCAGTATCATCACTGATAGATATTGTCTTTCCTCATTTCAATGGTTTTGTAGAAAACTTAAGTGAAATAGTGAATAGATGAATATTAACACCAAAAAATGAATATGTCGACATGTTAAACAACATTTTGATTAAGCGTTTTCCTTAGAACTTATTCGCTATTATAGCTTTGATAGTCCTTTAGAAATAACAAATGAAAATGATAACCAAGATTTTATCAATACTTTAACGCCTTTTGCATTTTCTCATCATGAATTACTTTTAAAGCAAAACTATCCTGTCATGTTGCTTTGAAATATCAATCTGTCAGAAGGACTTTGTAATGGCACGCGACTCATATGTCGACATTTTTAGAAAATTGTTATAGATGTAGAAATATGTATATGCAATTACAGTGGCAAGTGCATTTTCATACCTCGTATTCCGTTTCTTTCGCTTGAAAATGAAATGACTGTTTACCCTTTCAAACGCATGCAATTTCCTACACACCTTTGTTTTTCTATGATAATAAATAAAGTGCAAGGTCAAACAATGAATTTCATCAGTGTTTATCTTCCAAAACCTGTTTTCGCTCGTGGACAACTATATGTTACTCTATCGCGCGCAAAGAATTTGTCATGTGTCCGAGTGCTTATTAGGTCTCCAAACATACAAAGAAGCTTACCAAATTTAGCTAATAATGTTGTCCTCAAAGAAATCTTGAATGAAATCAATAGCGAATCTTGTTTTGTTGTATGAAAAAATTGGCATTCTCAGTGTATTCGCGTATCTACAATTTTATAGGTACTTATTAACATTTGTCGTTCTTTTCCTCTTTCTCTGCTTTATTCATCTTTGACTCTGTTTTCAAAGTTTAATGTTCTTTGTTTTGTTGCAGATAGTCTTGTTTTGTTTACAATGAATAGTGAAATGGACACAGTGTAAAAGATGAATGAACAAGAAGAACTTCTAGATATTTATCGCATTTGCTTCCAAAGGCTAATATATGCAATTACAACGTACATATCTTTTCTTTCATATATGCATAAACTATTGTTTTTTCCCTAGAAAGATTTTTGTTTATTAGTAACTGACTTTATTTCAATATATTTGATTTGGGAAACACAACTAACTTCATATATACTTCGTTTACCCCATACCTTGCTCAATCAAAGAAAGAAAAGTTATATTGTATGCATATTTAGTTCATCTTCTCTCTCTCTCTCTCTCTCTCTCTCTCTCTCTTTTTCTATATTCAACATATAAATAAATGAAATCTTGGACATTATTCGCTTCAAAATACTTTAACACTACTCTCTTCTACTTTATCTTATCTGCAGGGCATTAGAAAAATTGGATAGTTCAACACAAGTTATTGTAAATTATGCGTGCATATCAAAGGAACACTTATAAAAAACAAAGGTCAGTTACATTTTTTTTTTACTTTCAAATTAATCACATTAAAGCCACTTTTAAGGTGTCACTGAGTCAGAATTATTGTGTGGATTATCAAATTTGGTGTTGCTATTTTAAATAAAAATTGTCAGAGCCAAACTTCAAAATGTTTTAAAGAAAGTAAGGTGAGGGAACATAAGACATCAAAAACAAGTGAAAACACAAAACCTTGGAATAGTTTGTTCACGCGTTCTTATACAGTAAGTGATGACCCTTACCATAACATATATTAATACATGGTCTTTCACTACTATTAATTACAAATATAAATAGAAAGATGTATGTGTTCAAAGTATTCTTTTTGCTTACCCGTTTTTTAAGTTACTTTTGCGAATCTCCATCATATTTTATCTACCTCAAATCACAAGATAACACTAAGGTTGTTTGTTTTTCATGTAAGTTTGTACATTTCTTTATCAAATATAACTCTACATTTTTTTTTCATATGGTTTTGTTGTTTTTGTTAAAAGTTGTTGACTAAAACTGATTTCCTTGTGTAGAATGCTGATTATCTTTATGTACATATTTCTTTTTAGAGAAACTAAGGTACTTGTTTCCATAAAAAAAATCTCATAACAATGCTCGAGTTGATATTGGAACATTATAACAATTTGTAAGAGAAAATCTAAATTTTTTCGTTGGTAGTTTTGAAAAGTTTGATAGTTTGGAAAAAATCATTCTTCCTATAGCAAAAATCTTGTTGTTGGTAAGCATTCGCTTCATGCTTCATTTACAAATTTACTTTGGAAGAAACTAAAGTTTTGTTGTTTGTGTTAAAAGATTGTTCAGTATATTGCTAAAAAAGATAGTGTCAACAAGACTAATGTGCTTTGCTAGAATCCTCATGATCTTCCTCTACAGATTTGCTTTAGCATAAACTAAGGTACTTGTTTACACTATAAATTCTCTTCACAAAGCTAGAGTTGATATAGTTACATCAAAAAAAATTTGCTAATGCAAAATCTGCTTTTTTCTATTGGTAGTTTTGGAAAGATTGCTGGTTTGGAAAAAACATTCTCCCTGTAACAAAAAACTTGACGTTGGTACACATTCAATTCTTGTTATCGTTTCAAGATATTTAATGATGTATTATTAGTTCTTACATCTTCTATTTCGTTATATTTGCTTTATGTGCACAAATATTTGTATAATCAGCAACGTCTTTTTTGAACAAATATCTGTAGGATCGATATACGCCTATAGAGGGGGGTGAATATAGCGTTTTAACTTTTTCGTGCGATATTTTAATCTCTAATTACCCTAAGTGATTTAATGCATATAATTAAAATATCGATAACAAATATATGCAATAATATAAAGAGTAAGGGTTAGAGGAATGCACACAATATTTGTTTACTCGGTTCGGCAAACTCGCTTACGTCCACGCTCCAAGTTTCACTTGGAGATATACTAAATAATTGGCTTACGGGTGCCAATAAAACCGTTTACAAGTTGACTATTAAACGGGGTGTCACCTTTGACTAATTCTTAGGTTGTCAACCTTTGACTCTAACGAGTCCTCACCCAAAATTTGACTATTTCGGGGCGTCACCCAAGTGTGCTGAATTCTAAGGGTATCACCCTCTACTATCAAGCACAACACTAAACTCGGAAATTTAAGCTTAAATCTAGCTGATCCGAATTCTCCCAAAATATAACTCGCAAGTTCGGAATAGGGAGAATTGGATTTACAACGCAGTTACCAAGCTCACTGAGTAGTATTCGAGTGTTGATTTTGCCAGGGCTTCACCTCGAATATCTGATTCATTAGTTGTGGAGAGCATAGAGTGATCCTCTATTTATACACACTCCCACTGCTGCTTCCGGACGACCTCAGCGTCCGCACCTATCGTCCGCACGACCGTTGCAAAAATGCCCGTTGAAAATATAGCCGTTGGACAGAAAATTCTGCACTTGCGGACGCCAAATCCATCGTCCGCTGCGTCAGCATATATCGTCCGCGTCTTCAATAAAATCGGATAGATTCAAAGCGGACGCCATTCCCATCGTCCGCGTCTTCACACAAATGTTGGACGCCAAAACAGCGTCCTCTTCTTCGCTTCCGTCCGCACAGCTGAAGACCTGCGGACGCCATTTCACGTCCGCCTCGTCGCACGCATCGTCCGCGTGTTCATCGAGGCAAATCAGACGATTGGTAATCTCGTCCGCTGCATCCGCACTTCATAAACTAGCGTCCGCATTTCACTCCAAAACTGCTCTTGAACTATATTGAGTCCCTAAAAGATAGCCAACACTACATGGACTCAAATAGACATGTTAGCACACTTTAATACCCTCAATATGGGTATTTTTGATAAATTTGAATATAAGTATAATGAATAAGACATTGAATACATTATCAATAAAAACACAATTAACCAACTTATTATTTTCATTACATTAAACCATTTGGTCATCATCAAAATAAAACTAAGCCTAACAAAAAGGCTAACAATATCAAGTGCATGTTATAATAAAAACAAATGAAAAAGACCGCTCCTTATCATTTAAATATGCATAGTGTACATATATAGACATGATGCTGATCTTTTCTATTTAAAAAAGAAATCATTGAAAAATTGGCAAATGTTAAAAAAGAAAATGAGAAAATAATAAAATAGTGGCTCCTATTATTGTTTTGATATTTTTTTTTTTTTGGAATGTTGTATTAGGTTTTATTTCCAGATATCATCCAAAACTCATGCTGTCTTTAAGAATTTGGTATCCAACAAGTTCAGGTAATTTTTTTACTATTGACCTTTATATTTCGTATAAAGTAGTCGTCTGTTGCAAATTAACTTCAATCCTGAGTCAAGTTAAATGCTATCATGATTTTGCACTTATTGACATATGTTTAGAAGTTATACTTGAAAAAAAAAATTATAAAAAGGTTAGTAAATGGAATAAAAGAGAACAAAAAAACAGTAAAGTAGTAACTTCAATATTATTTTTTTGATATATTAGTTTTCAATGTTATATCAAGTTCTGTTTCTAAATATCATTCAAAATCCACGCTGCCTTTAAGGACTTAACATACAAAAAATGGAGTGAGTTTGTTGTTGTTCCCCTTTATATTCGTTGTAGGATAGTCACCATTAGCAAAATATCTTGAATACTGAATTGAGCTAAATACTATCTTGATTTTTCGCTTCTTAACATGTATTTTGAAGTTATTGGCATGTATTGTCTTTCTCCTTTATTTTTTTCCTTCTATTCTGTCTCTTTTCATCTTTTATGTTGTGCTCATTTCACCATTTGTATATTACTTACTCTATTTTTTTATTCCATATAACTTGCACACCACAAACTTATTAAATTTGCAACTAATTATTGCAATAGTGCATCTCTCTTTTCATCAAATTAAGATTTTTATGAATGTTGTCTAACATAATTTTGCATGAATATTTAGATGGTGCATGCTCATTACCTCTCTTCTCTTTTCCTTTTCTTTTACCTTAATTACCTCATTTTTTACTTAATAATAATCAAAAGTTTTATGTTTTTTTAACAACAAAAATAATTTCTCTCTATCTATGTCATCACAACAATTCTTCCCATTTTGATATGCGGAGTTATAAAAAAACATTGTAATATCCTTAATTTTATATATATTTCATTCTCCATAACAATGTTATTAGAAAAATAATATAATATATATTATTTTAATTAGTTTTTTATTTGAATTATCAAATATTATTTCTTATTAATTGCACAAAAAAAATATGTCCAACTTGAAGTGTTCGTGTATAGCATGTACCGAAAACTAGTATGTATATATAATGGCATGACTGTAGTTGCAACATTCTATAAAATAAATCAATAAATAATAATTGATATTTGGTCTAATAATAAATGGGTAGGACATATTTGTTTATTTGTCGGGGAAGAAACATAAAAATAGTTTGATAGTTTGGTAGAAGAAATAAAGTTCAGAAAATGTCACCGTCCCCTCTCCTAACAGCTCTAGGCCCCATGCGTATAATTCATATCTTCTCAGCACATTGCATGTACTGCATATATTAATCACACATTCCTATTTTTTAGGACATAAACCTAATATGTACATTATAAACCATATAACAGAAATGTAGATTCATGTGTACAAATATTAGATATACCTTTGGCATGCACCCTAATTTTTGTACATGTAATACGCTCAATTATGCATGTGACATTTACAGTTCATACTTTCAAGTAATTTACTCGTGCTATGTAATAACATCTAATAACATCAAATGATACAATATACTGTTAGTTTTTAGGTTCCCTTGCATGACAGAATTACTGATATTCATAACGAAGGTAAAGTGTGTTACCTATGTATAGTGAAAAATAATTTAACATGAATATAAAGTGGATCGTTGTTATAATATATTAATAATCATATGTAAAAAAATCTTATTTTAGATCTAATCTAAAAGATTAAGAAAATATAACTTTGTAGTTAACTTCATACAGATACAAAATCAGAGAGCTTTGATAATGATTTCTTTAACCTTTGAAACCTTCAATCTTCTCCTTAAATCTTTCTCATCTCGAATAAATAGGTGTGGGTGTGATGAATGCATCACGATCACACTCAATTTCTGATATATCATATTCTCAATACATGAGATAATCTATTTAGATTTAGAGAATGATTCTCTAAAACTGACCAATACGGAAGGCTTACGGATTTGCTCTCAAAATGAATTGTACAACCTCAAAGATTTTCCACACATAGCTAATGAGGTTGAATCTCTATTTATAGTGGAATAACTCCATAATTGTCATTATGACATATAAAGAAAACCACTACAAGTAATAATCTCTCATTTAAGTTGGAATTGATTTCATACATTCATAACAAAAATGTTATGGAAATCAAAATATCATGTCACCATAGCTCAACACTTGGCACTATGACATTAACTCAAATTTAATATAATCCATTTTAAAAATCATTTTTAAAAGTTACTTTATGTTTATTAATTAATTGAATAATCAATAATTCAATTATTTTATTTAAAGGAATATAACAAACATATTAACTATGTAACTTTTGTCATTATGTCTTAATCAATTAAATAATTAATAATTCAATTATTCCATGTAATGAAAATAATAAAATTATTGTTGAGTGTATTAAGTAATTAATTTATAATTAATTATTTAATCTTTTTTGTTCATTTTTCTATTATTCGAATAATGATAGAAGGTGACGAAAGGACCGATGGACCTATAGTTTTAAGCTTCAATAATTTTTCATTAATTAATATAAACTCTTTATATTAATTAACATAATTATGAACTCTAAAGTAATTTCAATAAATACTTAGAGTTGCACTCTAAAAAACTATAGAGTATATTTACTCAAAGTAATGTCCATTGATATAGTCAGTACATATGTATTAACCCTCCATTTAGATTTGTAATAGAGCTAGGTTTATCATCAGTTAACCGCTCATATTATGTCTTCATCTTTGATTACCATTAGTTCTTGATTAAATAATTAATTCATAACGATTATGAATTGCGCGCTGATTATTCGATCTCTGAACTAACAAACAAGGGAATCTATATAAATGAATTTCATTGTATCAGTGTTAACATTCTCAGTGATTCATTTTAATTCACTCCTAATATACAAGGTATATGAATCGTAATTCGTACAAAACTTTATCGAGTAAATAAAAGAATAAATTAAAATAAAGTAGGGGTTTATTAAATACAATAAATTAAGATCATGCATATATGACCATCATTTCGATAAAATTAATTGTTCTATATTTTACAGAAATTATCATATTAATATAATTTTATTTGATTCAGTTCTATATAATCTATTATATAAAACATATTTATCTTATGTCATCACGTGTATAGTCGAGATATGACTATATATTCTTAATAAGATAAACTATGTTTATGACTATGAACTATTTGAAGATTCTATACTTCAAATATAAGTCACAAACTCATTTTGATTATTACTCTTGATATTTTATCTCACATATATACAATATATATTTTAATATAAAATTATCATAAATAGCCAAATAATTTTCTATGAATTTTATAAAACATAATATAAATTTATTCATATATTACAAAATTGTTATTTAACATTTGCTTGTTGGGCACATTACTCCCAACAATCTCCCACTTGATCTAAAACAAATTAGACATGTCTCTAATCCCTAAGCCTCTAGATGTTCCTCAAAACGTTTTGTGGGTAACGTCTTGGTGAATGGATCAGCAAGATTCTTAGTTGATGGAATCTTCATAGCGGTCACGTCTCCACGTTGCATCATACTTCTTTTCACATGATATTTTTTCTCTATATGCTTTATTCATTTGTGACTTCTTAGTTCTTTAGCATTTGTCACTGCTCCTGTAATAGTTGTTAAAATTTTATTAAATTACTAAATTTCATTTTAGGAAAGAAATTTAAGGGGTAGAATCATTTTCCCTTGTAGGAGGAAACTTTACAACACGAAAGGGAATTTCTCCCCTTCCTTCCCTATTCTTTCTTCATTGCTCTTCCTCTCCCTATAACGTTAATTGCCATTTTCCCTCTCCCTCTCAATTTCCTTTTGCCCCTCAACCTTTCCTCTGCCTCCATTTCCCCTACGAACATTCTTCCCTGCAAAACAAATGTCTCTCTCAACTGTTCCGAGTGAAGTTTATAGACTTCGTAACTGAGACAAATTATCGAATTCGATAAGTTGACCTCCTTTTCTCTTTTATTTCAGTTTCTAGAATAATGTCAAATTCTTATGCAAAACCTTCCTCTCAGTACTTGAAGGAAACCATACTTCAGTTTAGATCAGTTACGAAGGATGAAATCGTTGATTTTTTGGGCTGAACAGAGTCTTTAGAAATCAACAATCGATAAGCCCCGATATGAAAAATTGGATTTTTATTTTACCTGTTGATGAGTTAGATTCTAGACTAATTATTTGGTTGTTGATAGCTGATTAATTGGTTATCATGGCAAAGAATTCTCAAAAACTTCATCTGCGTTAGATCGCCATGGTACAACTCAGCAAAGGCTGAGCTACGATGCTAGATATCTACGACCTCGGTCGAATGAGTGACTGGCCGAGACAGGGAGTCCCGACTAGGGAACAACTCGTCTACAATGATTTGGAATGAGAGTGCCTCTCACATTGGCAAGACCGCGATCATCCATGTTGAAGGCGACAAAATCCACAGGAAGCCTTGTGTTCAGGCTATATCCTAAGCTAGGCTGGTGGTTTGCAGGCCAGTGGAGCTTGGGCTCAGTTTGGTCTGCTATCTATAGATCAAACAAATGGGCTTTGGTCTATTTCAGTTTGGGCTTTGGTCTAGGTCTGCAAAATATAGACCAGACCAATAGACCATGGTCATGAGCCTAACTGGGCCTGTTTTTGGCCGCCAAATTGGATTTATTTTGAGTATTTCTCTAACCAAATTTATTTTAATTCACTATTAAGAATTTTAATAAAAATTAACTCACCAAATTTTATAATCTTATTTTTAGGTACTCAAATATTTGTTTAAAGTGTGGGCACAAAAATTTGGATACTTTAGATAATTGGGCTTGGGTCAGTATAAACCCACTTCGAGGTAGAGATTTATTTTTATATACTACATTGTATAAATTTTATAAAATAATTATTTTGAGACGGATCTCATATTAAAACGAGGTGTCCATTTTATGACCATCGAGTTTTTAAATAATATTTAAATTCTCACCATACACGTTTAAATTAAGCATACATATTATATTTCTGGATCAACTCAGTCATGTGAACCGAGTTCGATCGACCCTGTTTGGGGTCTATTTTTTTTTACGCACATTTGATGTGTTAGAATGTTTGTTGTTAACTAGAGTAATGAGACAGTTATATGTACTATGTCCTTGGGTGCAAAACCCTAAAACTGATCAAGGTATTTTATTTGGCTTTTGTGATAGCCGAGCATTGCTTTTATTCTATTATATGTCTATGACATGATGTGTCAGGAGTCCGTGAGTGACTTTATTTTCACTGTAATTTTTAATTGGTACAATAAAGGCTTATTTTAATTACGTACAACATATTAGTGGGTGGTTTTAAACACGTACGCTTTTGTACACATTCTTTCTAAAGTGAATTTATAAAATATGATTTTAAATTCATGTATGCTTAAACAACATTTTTTTAAAAAATATTAAATCTCTAGTGAGTTTAGTCAACTCACACCAATGACACATTTTTAGGATAGTATCAACAAGACTTCTCGTTGCCAAGTCAAGGTTAGACTCGATAGACTTTATTTAATTTTTGTAATTTTGATAATAATTTTTGAGAGACCGTTATGTGAGATATACTTTTTTTGGTTAACTGTAACCCTATTTTAATTTACTTTCCGCATAGTACTTTACTTTATTTCATTTTGGATTATATTACTATACTATCTGATATCACTATTGCACATGTTAAACCCATGTTTGTTGGGCTGTTGCTTATAATTAATATTTTAAGTATTCCGCTGATAATTAATAAAACTTAAGAGGAAAAGGGGTTGGGCGATTTGGTTTTTCGGGCCGGGTCGTTCCCCGTTCTGTGTTGGGTCCCTAAGTCAGGTTCTATCTTGAAAAGTGATTAAAAAGTGATACCAATAAGATAAATAATATAGTAATATACAAGGATTTACAAATACTGTATTTTAGAACAATGTACAAAAATTAATTTGCATTAAGGTGCTACTAGAATGAAATCTTTAAGTTGTGCGCTGGTGGATAAAAGCCTTTATCTAATTGGACACGAGTAATTTGGAGTGACTTGGATTTAGTTAAAGGTGACAAGGAGTATGCTTTGTAAATCATTAGAAACAACCTCTCTGAACATATGAGTTTGCGAACTCTTCTGGGTTATATGTGTAGGCCTGTGAAGTTTGAACTTATGAAATTCATCATAGAAGGAAGTTCAAAGCTTAGGTTTCCTTCTAAAATTCAAATATTTGCTATGTTATAGTTAGAATCTGTTAGTCTAAGTTGAAGCCTTGTATTTGAAGACTCTGATTCGAAATCTGTTGATAGAGACTTCTAATTAGTCTTTGTACTGTACAATTTGGCATTAGTATAAGTTTCTACATAGGCAGTTGGGAATATTTGGACTGAGGATTGGAGTTGTTCATGTGGAATGATAACTTCAATAAAGAATTCTTTGAAAGTGACTTGTATTAAAACCACATAGGATGATATTATAAAGCATTTTAAAACTAGTGTTTATGGGTGGAGCTAACCCCAAGAATGCCAAAAATTTGTTAAGGGTGATGCAAAAGAATTTAACCACTTTTGCAGTTCCATCGGAGTATTGAGTTGAGTTTGTAACCTTCTATTTTGAGAAGATGACTGAAATGTGGTGGAAGTCTTTTAAATTAGAATTACTCTAGATATGATGATATGAACTCAGTTTGAGGCAGTGTTTAGAAACAACTATTGCAGTGCTGGTCATTGCAAGAATATGACCAGTGTTTATCATGATTTGGATCATGAGAGTGGACTGTAGAAAAGGTAGAAAATTTCCTAATTTTGAGTATTCTCATGAATAAGAGACATGAAATGTATCTTGTTGACCGATCTACTATCTTATTATTGGTGGGCATGAACTATTGATTGATCTAATAGTTATACCTATGGGTTATTTTGATGTAATCCTAGGTATGAATTGGTTGAGCTTATACAAAGCTAAGATTGACTCCTGTTGAAGGAATATAACTCTTACGTTGGAAGATGGAAAAAATTTTAGTGCATCAATGTAATATTTGTATGTTTCATGTTGATCCTATTCTGTTAGCCTGTTTGGGTGGTCGGAGGAGATTGGAGTCTTACGAGAGTATTTTTGCTATTAGCAATGACCTTATTACGGTCAGGCAGGATTTTGATTTGTCAGTGGCTTGTGATTACCCTGATGTTTTCTTGTGGATCTGCCTGGGTTACCACCCAACCGCGAGATTGATTTTTTCATTGATTTGATGCCTGACACTACTCCAATTTCAATTGCTCTGTACCACATGGCTCCTTTTGAATTAAATGAATTGAGAACACATTTGAATGATTTGATACAAAAAGGGTTTATTCATAATAGTATTTTGATTTGCAGTGCACCAATTTTAATTACACAGAAGCAGGGTGGTTCACTTCATCTATACATTGACTATCAGAAATTAAATCATGTAACAATATATGTTGTCAAGGATTGATAACTTATTTGATCAGTTTGGAAAATCTATATACTTTTCAAAGATTGATTTGAGATCCGGTTATCATCAACTAAAGATTTGAGAAGGAGATATTCTGAAGATAGCTTTTTCAACTCGTTAAGGTCAGTTTAAATTTATGGTGCTTCCGTTTAGATTGACTAATGCACCAACTGCTTTTATGGATCTTATGAATAGAGTCTTTCAACAATATCTTAACCAATTTGTGGTGGTCTTCATCTAATATCCTAATATGTTCTAAAACTCTGGATGAGCATATAAAACATCTTATATTTATTCCATTAGTTATATGCAAAGAGTGAAAAGTGCAATTTTTGGAAGACTGAAGTAAAATTTTTTGACCATGTTGTTCCTCAAATTGGTAATTTCATTGATTCAGCTAAGATTGAAGTCTTGTTAGATGGAAGTTACCTAAAAACGTTACTAGAGCGTGTAGCTTCTTAGTTCTGGTTGGTTTTTATCATCGATTCGTACATAATTTTTCTTATGTTGCTATGCCATTAACACAATTGACCAGAAAAAGCGTGAAATTTAATTAGAATGAAAAGTGTGAGGTAGCTTTTGATGAATTCAAGCAAAGATTGACTAATGCTCTAATTTTTGCAATACCTCATGAGAGTTTACCCTAAGTAGTTTATGCATATGCGTTAGCAGTTGGCTTAGGTTGCGTTCTAATGCAGCAAGACAAAGTTATAGTTTGTGCATCTTGGCGGTTAAAGACGCATGAGCGGAATTACCATACTCGCGACTTGGAACTTGCGGCTATTATTTTCACCTTAAAGATTTGGAATAATTATTTGTATGGTGCCAAATTTGAGGTATTTTTGGATCACAAGAGTTTAAGTTATCTCTTATAGAGTATATGGAGGACTACAATTTTATTTGGAGCATCATCCTGGAAAAGATAATGTTGTAGCTAATGTCTTAAGTCGTAATCCTCAAGGATCTCTTTCATGTATTTTGTTGGATGATTGGAAAAGATGTCTAATTAATGAAGTTTATGAGCTATAGTACAAGGAGAATGGTCACACAATTCGAGTTTTTAATTTTATAGTGACCCCTACATTTTTGCAATGTGTGAAAGATTTGTAGAAGTTTGATAATAAGTTAAAAGAAAGATTTAAGAATATTCAAGCTAGTGAGCAGTTTGAAATGTTGTGAGATAAGTTCTGATAGATTTCTATTCTTCAAGAATCAAATTTGTAACGACCTGGATTTCTTAACCATTTTAAGTGCATTATTAATTACTAAAAACAACGAGTTTCAGAGTCAAATCTTTCTTTAAAAATGGATCTTTTCATAAAAGGATTATCAGAGTACAAAAATCTGATCGTTACTAAAAGCTCATTTTATCATTCATTAAATAATGAGAAACTTAATATTTTTGCGAAAACAATATAAAAATTCATTTATATAAGGTTGCGGAAGCATAACTAAGCAAGGAATTTCATTTACGAAAGACAAGGAACTATGATTAACAGTTTAGCGAAAAACGAACTTAAAACATAAATTTAAGAACCAAGGTTTTGAGTTTCCAAATAAGGCCTACATAATATTTTGAATAATATTTAAGTAAGGGCGATAAAGAGAAAATTAACGTTTGTAAAAAGAAAAACAATTCAATGTTAGCCCTTACTAAGCTCCTTCTTCTTCATTACTTAGTGTCGTACTACTACTCCGTTGGCGTCTCATCCGGACCTACCGTAGGCTCCACCGGAATGGCCTCCTCTAGAGCTCCTGGCATAATCACCTCATTACCTACACCACAAGTAAGGACGTGAGCTTTCGCCCAATAAGGAGATGGGGGAAAACAAATGCATATGTCTCTCTTTAGTTTCCTTTGGAATGGGGGCCACCCAGACCAATCTTTTCTCATGCATTTTGTTCGTTACTCATGTATCGAGCTGGAGATTGGAAAAATATATGGCGGGAGAGTAGATCTTTGTCAGCTTTAGTTACCTAGGGTAGATAGTCTCGCAGTCCCGACAAGGGAAAGGTAACGTCATTTTAAATTCCTGTCTACTTAACTAAATCATACTTAACACCCCCCCC
>CM039484.1:5899895-5945721 GCA_022433065.1 Begonia loranthoides | reverse complement strand
TCACGTTAATAGAAATTAATAGGGAGTGTCATCTGGTGGTACTCACACATGCACTATGAGAGGTAAAATGTTAAGAAATGAATGAAATGGGGAGTAGGTGGGCGGATGGGTAGCGTATCTAGTCTGCAGTTAGGTGAAGCCCCCTACCGTGTTGGGAACATGGACCTAATCGCAAAGTAAAAGGTTAGATACGGTCAACTATTCCATACCTGATGAACCCTCCAATCTGTCGCTCGATGTACGAGTAATAAACGAATGAATGAATGAAAAGTAATAAAACGAAGGAATGATGTAATGAAAGGATTGATTTGGGTGGCCCTCATTCCAACAAGGACTAAAGAGGGGCATATCATAATTCCCTTAACCCTTTTTCCTTACTAGGCCCTCGGGCTTACAGTTACTTGTGGTGTACGTATAGGTGTAGGTACTTGTATGCAAAAAAGACGATAACGATGAACAGATAACAAAGCAGGGATGAAGGAATTGCACGAACGAGATTATAGCTAGTTAGGTGTAAACGAAAAGGGAAAAATGGGTGTAATCAAGTTTTATTAAATTATATTTAATCATTTAGCTCCTTTCATTAAATTATTTACGCTTGCGCAATGCTTTAAAGCAACGATTTTATTTATGCTTCCGCATTTCATTAGTTGGATTTTCATAACGGTTTTAACAAAAGGTTAGTAGCGGTCCGATTTAGCGTCGCACTCTGATACCATTTTAAAAGAGTTTTATAAAAGTTTAAATTTCTTGTATTTTAAAGGATTTACGAAAAATTGGGTCGTTACATTAATAAAGTCCTTAGAAATCAACAATCAATAAGGCCTGATATGAGTTGGACTCTGGAGTAATTGTTTGGTTGTTGATGAGTTGGACTCTGGAGTAATTGTTTGGTTGTTGATGGCTGATTAATTTGTCATGGTGGCTATTAATTCTCGCGAACTTCATCCACTTTAGATCGCCATGGTGCAGCTCAGCAGAGGCAATAGAGATACGAGATATCTTTAACCTCAGTTGAATGAGCGACTGGCCGAGATGGCCGAGATAGGGAGTCTCGGCTAGGGAAGGACTCGTCTGCAAGGAATTGGAATGAGAGTGCCTCTCGCGTTGGCAAGATCGCGATCGTCTGTGTTGAAGGCAATGAAATCCATAGGAAGCCTTGTGTTCAAGTTGTATCCTGAGCTGGGCTGCTAGTCTGCGAGCCAGTGGAGCTTGGTCTCGGTTTGGTCTACTGTCTGTAGACCAAACAAATGGGCTTTGGTCTATTTCAGTTTGGGCTTTGGTCTGGGTCTGCAAAATACAAACCAAACAAGTAGAATGTAACAACCCGATCCTAAGTCTCTTCATTAAATGATGTAATCAACCTTTGGAGATAAAATTTCATGATACAACTCATATCTATATATGTTAAGTGGTGACTTGTTATTTCATGGAAATTTATTCGAATGAAAATCTAGTTAAAAATGTGAAGTAAATGGGATTTTGGTCTTTTCGGTCGACTCTAAACTATTTCGAACGAGGTGAACATTGTGCGTTTAAATCTATCCAAATTCTGGACGAATTTGAACGACGCGGACGACATCTAGGACGAGGCGGATGTTGTGCGTTTGAATCTGTCTAAATTCTAGACGAATTCGAACGACGAGGATGACATCTCGGACGTCATTTCTACATCCGAATTCCGAATTTAGATGGTACAAGAAAAATTCAGACGCATCCTCTCGTCCAAATCCTCACTGTATAGCGAAAATACGGATTTAAAATCAGAAGAGAGCGATGCCCAACCAATAAAATTACGATCTCTCGACACAAAATCACACATCTCTGGCTGACCAATAGAGATTTGTCCACTACCACCCCTGTTGAACGTACGGATGGTCTCCTAGTGGGTCTTCCTCCCGCCTATTTACCTTCAAGCTAATTCCTCCTGGGTACTTCTCTTCTCTCGGGTGGAGTTCCTGCGTGGAGTAAGCTGTTGTTCTTGAGTTCTTGAGGGAGCTGCTATTCTGGTGGAGGAAACGTCAGTGAAGGTAAGGAATGGGTAGTCGTTAGCTTGAGGAAGCCCTACCCACAAGTAAAAACGTGTGTGTGTGTTGATTGTTGGTTTACTCAGTTGTTGTGAATAAATTATGTGAAGTACTTAGACGTTGCTACTTATGAAAATTGTTCCTTCCTTATTAGTGCAACTCCGTTGGTACGCATTGTATATCCTGTTACTAACTCCATCTCATTATTTGCTTTGCCTTGCAGGGATGTTGTCTACTTTATTTTGATACGGTTACTAACTGAAGATAAGTAAAGTGTTGAAACTACGAATAAAGAGTATGAATGTGATGAGCCTGGTTGAACTCTGTTGTACGTCTACTATGTTGTTTATTTTGTGCATAAACAATGAATTCACATCTTGTATTTACTCCCTAATTGTTCCTACGAATAGCTAACTTTTTGCTGCCATAAGTTGCCGTTTTATGTTCTGTATAGAATGTGTTGTTCGTCGCTTAGGTCTTGTACAAGTTTGTTG
Source organism: Begonia loranthoides (assembly GCA_022433065.1). Classification (NCBI taxonomy): domain Eukaryota; kingdom Viridiplantae; phylum Streptophyta; class Magnoliopsida; order Cucurbitales; family Begoniaceae; genus Begonia; species Begonia loranthoides. The sequence continues at coordinate 5,943,200 of CM039484.1, read as the reverse complement.
CACGTATTAATTCGCCATAGTCAAAAGTTTGATCTAGAGTTATTTCTCATGTGTACATAGCTGCTCAGAGAGTAATTGAAAGCATGTTTTGTAGTTCTATTTTTGTTGATACATGTTGTTATAGATCTGCTGTATGAAAGCATGTTTTCACTGCTTGTTTGGATTTTTAATTCTACTGCTATAGCCGTTGAATATGCGTGTTCCGCTATCCATTCCTTTATTACTGCTACTACTTATAGTGTTAAATAAGCATGCTCTCATTTACCCGTTTTCGTTAATTCTTACTGCCTTTGATATCGCATAGGAAGCATGTTTAGTTCTGTAGATTTAAGATATTGCTGCTATCTTTGGATTAGAAACATGTTCGCTGTCCATTTCAATTTATTACTCATTGTTGCCATTCATCGTTCTAAAGCATGATTTGTTGTTCCATTTCTGATGTTACTCGTTGTTTGTTTTAATTATTCAAGCATGATTCGACATCCTGTTCTGTAGTCATTTCTGTTGTTTATTTTGAATGTAGAAGTACGTTTCGCTGTTTTTCCTTGAGATTTGTTACTGTTGTTTACTCTCTCTTTAAGAAGTATGCTTTCGCTATTTCATTCTGTCGTTAAAACCAATGATCGTACGCTGCTCAATTTTGTTTGATAGTATAACCCTGTTAATAGAATGATTTCTTTCGTTTTGTTTAATAGCATGATTTCGTTCAATAGCACGATTTCGTTCAATAGCACAATTTCGTTTAATAACATAATTTCGTTTAATAACATGATTTCGTTTAATAGCATGATTTCGTTTAATAGCATGATTTCTTTAATAGTATGATTTTGTTCAATAGCTTGTAGACTGTTAGCCACCTTATTTAAGGTCAATAACGAAGCATGTTTTGGTGTTCCACTGTTTCTTAAGCATAATAAGTTTTGTGTATGTTAGATGATTATGCTTAGTTAATTTTAATTTGATCGCTGGCATGTTATCAAAGCATCTTATATCTTGTTTGCCTTATATGTTATGTTATGCTATAGTAAATTCTTTAAAGTATCGTTGTTTGATATCCTTGTATGTGCTACTTTAGATAGGTGTGTCCTCATACGCTCATATAATAGAAAAAAAGTAGGGAGTACCCCCTTGGCATGGTACTCACATGCATGGTAAGGGAAGTAAAAACGATAAGAATACGAAGGAAAAAGGAAGAAAAGGGAGTTGGGGGAGGATGGGTAGTCGAGCCTAGTCGGTAATCTAGCCAAAGCCCCTCCCTTACTGAGTACGAGAGTTCTAGGTTGCCATTAGATTAGGCCCGGTTAACTATATCATTCCTTATAGGTCCTCCAATCTCCAACTCGAAGTACGAGTAAAGAACGAATGAAGAAAGAACATAATAAAAAGATTGGTTTGGGTGGTCCCCATTCCAAAAGAACTAAAGAGAGGCATAAACATAATTGTATTAACCCATTTTCTTACTGGGTGAAAGCTCACGTCCTTACTTGTGGTGTAGGTAATGAAGTGTTTATGCCAGGAGTTGTAGAAGAGGTTATTCCGGTGGAGCCTATGGTAGATCCGATGGAAACGCCAGTGGAGCAGTAGTAGTATGACACTAAGTAGTGAAGACGAAGAAACTTTTGTAAGGGCTAACGTCAAAACTTATTTGTGAACGTTGATTTTCCTTTTACCCTTATTGAATGTTATTTGGAATAGTACGTCGAATTATCTTTGGAAACTCAAACATTTAAAGTTAAACTATCACTTTACCTGATGTTTTAAATTGCGTCTTCCCAAAAATCGCTAATCATAGTTTTCCTTGACAAAATGACAGTTTTCGTAAATTGGGTTTTTGTTTAGTTATGCTTCCGCAACTTTTATGAATGAATTTTTATATCACTTCCACAAATCGTAAATAATAGTTCTTCACTATTTAATTAATGATAAAATGAGCTTTTGGTAACGATCGGATTTTCGCACTCTGCTAATCCTTTTATAAAAAGATTGGTGTTTTAAAATAAAGATTTAACTCCAAAACTTGTTGTTTAGTAGTTAATAATGAAACTTAAAAACGGTTAAGAATCCGGGTCGTTACATAGAACATGGTCCAGGGCCTAACTGGGCCTATTTTGGGCCTATCTAGGGCCAATCTTTGGGCCAGATTAGATTTGTTTTGAGTATTTCTCTAATCCAATTTATTTTAATTTAATATTAAGAATTTCAATAAAATTAACTCACCAAATTTTATAATCTTATTTTTAGGTACCCTAATATTTATTTAAAGTGTGGGCTCAAAAATTTGGACACTTTAGATAATTGGGCTTGGGTTGGTGTAAACCCACACCCACTTCGAGGTGAAGATTTATTTTTATGCACTGCATTGTATAAATTTTATAAAATAATTATTTTGAAACGTGTCTCATATTAAAACGACGTGTCCATTTCATAACAGTCGAGTTTTTAAATTATATTTACATTTCACCGTACACGTTTAAATTTGCATACATATTATATTTCTAGATTAACTCAGTCGTGTGAATCGAGTTCGATTGATCTAGTTTGGGATATGTTTTTATTTTATGCACATTCGATGTGTTAGAATGTGTTTGTTGTTAACTAATGTAAAGAGACAGTTGTATGTACTGTGTCCCTAGTTGCAAAACCTTAAACCTGATCAGGGTATTTTATTTAGCTTTCACGATCACTGATCATCTTCTTTATTCTTTTATATGTTTATAGCATGGTGTGCCCGAAGTTGGTGAGTGGCTCTTTTTCACTGTGATTTTTAATTGGTATAACAAGGGTCTATTTTAATTACATACTATATATTAGTGGGTAGTTTGAAACACGTGCCCTTTTGTACACATTCTTTATAAAATGAATTTATAAAATGCGATTTTAAATTCATGTATGCTTAAACAATATTTTTTTTAAGATTATTAAATCCCTAGAGTTTAGTCAATTTACCTCAATGACACATTTTCAAGGTTTTATCAACAAGACTTCTCGTTGCCAAGTAGAGATTAGACTCGGCGGAGTTTAGTTAATTTTCGTAATTTTGATAATTATTCTTGAAAGACCATTTCACAAAATATACTTTATTTGCATAACTATAATCCTATTTTTAATTTACTTTCCACACAGTACTTAGTTTATTTTATTTTGGATTGTATTACTATGTTATCTGATATCGCTGTTGGACCTGTTAAGCCCATGATTGTTGGGTCTTAGCTTATAATTAATATTTTAAATCCTTCGCTAATAACTAATAAAACTTATCCTTATATCGACTTTTGATCATTTGTATTAGTTTGAAAATTAGAATCTGCGTATCCAATTGGAAACAAATTTCTACCAGAATATACTCATATAGTTTCTCATTCTCCTTAGATACTTGAGAATATGTTTGATTGCTATCCAATGATCTAATCGTGGATTTGATTAGAACCGACTAACTATCCCTATTGCATAATATATGTCGGGTCTCGTGCACAACATAACATACATCAAGATCCCAACAGCTGATGCATAAGGTTAACATCTCATGTCTTCTTTCTTTTGAGGTGTGTCAGGACACTGTTATTTATAAAGAATAGCTCCATGTCTAGAAGGTAAATAACCTTTCTTGGAGTTTTGCAACGAATATTTGACAGCCATTTTGTTAATATACAATGCTTAAGACAAAGCTAACATTCTATTTTTGCGATCTCTTATTAGATGAATCCCAAGAATGTCGCTTGCATTTCTTAAATCTTTATTTGGAATTGCTTAGCTAGTCATGCTTTTATATATGATAATAGTTCTACATTATTCCCAATAAGTAGAATATTGTCAACATATTGAACTAAAAAGAACACACACTTGTCATTGATGAGCTTGTATACACAAGACTCATCAAGGAACTTTGTGAACCCATAAGATTTGATTGCTTCATCAAATCTCATATACCATGACTTAGATACTTGCTTACGTCCATAAATAGACCTATTTAACTTACAAACCTTTTTTGTGCATCTTTATCTATGAAACCCTCTGATTGTTCCATATAAATAGTTTCTTCAAGATGGTCATTTAGAAAAGCTGTCTTGACATCCATTTGCCAAATCTCATAATCATAATGAGTGGCAATAGAGAGCAATATACGAATGGACTTAAGCATAGCTACAAGAGAAAAAGTTTATTCATAATAAACCCCTTCTCTTTGGGTATAACCCTTAGTTGCAAGTCTAGCTTTGAATGCATCTACATTCTTGTCCACTCCTCTTTTTCTCTTATAGGTCTATTTACACTTTATTGGTTTCACCTCTTCAAATAGATCTACAAGATCCCAGATGGAGTTGGAATACATTGATTCCATCTCAAGTTTCATAGCTTCAAGCCATGCTTATTTGTCAGTACTTCTATTGCACATCTAAATTAACTTTTCCATCATCAGTGATAGCAACTTGTGCTTCACCTACCTGTCTCTATCGAGTTGGTGGTCGTAGTACCCTCTCTCTACGTCTAGGTGGCATGATGGTCTAACTAGAAGTAGTTGTCTTTTGAGTACCATGAGAAACAAAAACTTTTGTTGTTTTCAATCTGATCTCATCAACATGAATCTCCTCCAAGACAGTCTTACTTTGAGTTTTGAAGTTTGTTATATAGTCATATTCAAGAAATGTGGCATTTTTCGATACAAATACCTTGTTATCTTGAGGACTATAGAACAAACGTCCTCTTGTGCCTTTTGCATAACCAACAAACAAGCAAACCTTAGATCGAGGTTCTAATTTTCTAGTCATTCCTACCAGCACATGTGCTACATATTTCCACATGCAAAAGTGTCTCAAACTAGGTTTATGACCACTCCACAACTCTAAAGGTGTCTTAGAAATAGATGTATATATGACCATATTCAAAATGTAAGTCGTTGTCTGTATAGCATATCCCCAAAATGATTTTAGAAGTGTAGAGTAACTCATCATTGGTCGAACCATGTTAAGTAAAGTCTTATTTCTCTTATATGCTACACCATTTTGCTGAGGAGTGCAAGAAGTTGTTAGTTGAGATATAATCTCATGTTTTAATAGGTAATCCTTGAATTCATTATCAAGGTATCCACCTCCTCAATCTGATCGAATGCACTTGATTGACTTACCTAATTATTTTTTAGCTTCAGCTTTAAACTCTTGAAACTTTCTAAAAGTTTCTGATTTAAACTAAATTAGATAATTATAACCATATCTTGAGTAATCATCAATAAAAGTGATAAAGTATTCAAAACCCCCTTTGGGTCACATACATCTGAATGTATGAGTTCAATTAGCTCTTGGGCCCTTCGACCATTTGCAGAAAAATGTCTCTTTGGTTATTTTTCCCTCTAGACAGAATTCACAAACTAGTAAAGAGCCAAAATTTATATCTTTTAAAGGACATTCCTACAATTCTATTAATTTTATCTAGATTAATATAACCTAGACGAAGGTGTCAAAGATATGTGTTATCATCATGAGAAATTTTAAGCTTATTTGACTTAGTCAATTCTACTTTAAAAAATTTTATTATTCAACAGTGGTTTATTGGTGGGTCTTATCACATAAAGTTCACTTTCCATAAAATCATAACAAATATCTAGTCCATTTCTAGAAATAATAACAATATTTTTATTAAAAAAATTGAATAACATTGGTCAAATAAGTGAGAAAAAAATGATATTTCTAGTAAACACCAGTACAAAATAAATATTATTCAACAATAAATATTTATTCTGAAAATATAATTTTGTTTCTCCCATTGCTAAAGCTGAAACTAGTGCACTATTCCCTACTCTCATAGTGAACTCCTCATCTGCTAGCTTCTGGTAGGAACTAAGTATCTGTAAATAACAACAAACATGATTAGACACACTTAAATCAACTATCTAGGGTGATAAATCATTCTAAACTAAACAAGACTCAATAACAATTAAATCATATTTACTTGTCTTCTGTTTCTTTAGCTCCACGAGATACTTTTTACAGTTTCTCTTCCAATGACCATCAACTCCACAATGAAAATATTTTCTTTTGGGCTTTTTCTGGCTCGAGCTATTCTTGTTTTCCTTATTAGACTTGTTCCTATTATTGGGGTTGTCATTCTTACCACCTGCTACATATGCACCTAGACCTTTGTCTTTTTTTCTGAAATTTCGTCCACTTTTTAAGGAAAGAATGAGAAGAGGAGGGCTCAAAAACATTTGTTGCTCCCTTCTTCTCTACAGAAGCAATGGACTCATAGGTCGTAAGCTCGTTGAACAACTAAGTCAATAACTTAGTTTGTTCATGAAATAGTTGCTCTTGCATTGTAAGAACTATGAGCTCAAGCTTTCTAAAATCATGTCCACTTAGGTAGCCTTATCAATATGGACCCCATTAATCATAACCTCATGAATCGAGTTAATCATCATCAACATGTGCTCTCGAACGGAGATATAGGCCCACATTTTTCTATTCAAGACTTTCTTGATAACTTCATGATGGGTTTGGTCAGATGGTTTACCCAACATGTTTTGAAGAGACTCCATTATCTCATAAGCAGTCTCTGTGTTCTCAAAATTTGTGTTGATAACACCTGTCATGGAAGCAAGTAAATAGCAACGAGCTTTGTCATTTACTCGTTTCCATGTGTTGAACAATTATATATCCTCTTTCGTGGCATTTTCAGCAGAGACCAAAGGACATTTCTCAGTCAGGACAAAATTCAAGTTATCATGCACAAAAATCATATTCATGTTCTTTTTGCCAATCAACTTTTTAGTCGCGAGTAAATTAATCATGAAAGAAGATATTATGTTGTAAGGAATAAATAAATAAATATTAATATTATGCTTAAAATTCATATGACATATGACAAGTTAAATGATGCATAAGCATGCTAAATCACTAAATAAAATGCAAATGCTACTATTGTCTCGATACATGATATTTTTCCTTATGATAAAAATATTATTTTTTAATAAATTTATTCAAAATATCTCATATTTTCAAAATTTATTGACTATCGCTTAGTTTTGATCAAAATATGATTAACACATTATATCACATTTTCATGAGTGTATACCACCGTTTCAGTTTTGTAAAACTCATTTTATTTTTGCTATCTTAAGGACGGTCAACCTTAAAATACATTTTATAAAACCTATCTTTAAAAGACCAACAATAGTATTGATCTAAGTAAACACTCTCCTTAGGGATGACCCGCTTAAATATGTCGTTGTTGTATTAACAATAAAGAACATGAAAAGTTACGTCTCACTCTCTTCTATCACTCATTATTTTGAATTATAATGATTTTTTAGAATATCACATATTCTATTAAACCTATATAAAAAAATATTTAATCAAAATAAATTTATTTTATATAAATCATCAATTTTATAATTAAATTATAAAATTAATTACACTAAATAAATAATTAAATAATGTAAAAATTTTAACAATTAAAATTGGGTATTATTATATTTTCTCACATAATTCATAAATATGAATTAATAGTTTTAATCTAATTACAATCATTTAATTTTTAACAAACTAATTTATTAAAAATAAATAAATAAAATATATGCTAAGAATGTCCATTAATGTAAAAAAATTAAATGATAAGTAGACTCTATATATAAGTACTATAGGACATATGAATGCATGACAATAATATAACAACTTATATCAAGCATAAAGCAAATGAAATAATGACTGGGTCGATTTAGGTATTTCTGAAATTATATGTAAACCCATACAAAAATAATAAAGTCTTGGTGGAGCAACCTCAACTAATGTCTACTTTGCCCTCCACATTTTTACGTCATATGTCACAGTGACAACAATTGCACACCATAATCTCGCTCTAAAATTTGTTTTGTCCTCTTTTATTCTTTGATCTACATCAATATTACATAAAAAGTATTTACCCAAGATAAATTATGTTTACATCAAGATTAAAAATAAGAAATTTAAGAAATTTTCTTAACACAAATCGGCCATATGAAATTACTATTATTATTTCAATCATGCATATATCCATATACTTAACATTTATATATATATATGTATATTAAAAATGCATAAACCTACTCACCATCAAACATCATGATTTTCATAAAATAACACTATTAAATATATCATAACTACAACAAAACTCTAATACCAATTGTTGGCTTTTAGGTTCCCTCGCAAGGCGAAATTACCGATGTTCATAACAACGGTAACGTGCATTACATTTGTATTGTGAAAAACAATTTAACATGAATATAAAATTGATCGTTGTTATTAAATATTAATAATCATATGTAAAAAAAATCTTATTTTAGATCTAATTTAAAAGATTAAGAAAATATTCCTTTGTAGCTAACTTCACACAGATACAAAATCGGAGAGCTTTGATAATGATTTCCTTAACCTTTGAAATCTTCAATCTTCTCCATCAATCTTCTCACTTCAAATAAACAGGTGTGGGTGTGATGAACGCATCAAGATCACACTCAACTTCTGATAGATCGTATTCTCAACACATGAGACAATATATTTGAATTTAGAGAATGATTCTCGAAGACCAATACGGAAGACTCACGGATTTGCTCTCTAAATGAATTATACAACCTCAAATATTTTCCACACACATGCTAATGAGGTTGAACTTCTATTTATAGTGGAATAACTTCATAATAGTCATTATGATATTTAGAGAAAACCATTACAAATATTAATCTCTCATTTAAGTTGGAATTGATTTTATACATTCATAACAAAAATATTATGGAAATCAAATATCATGTCACTATAGCTCAACACTTGCCACAATGACATTAATTTAAATTTGACATAATCCATTTTAAAAATTATTTTCAAAAGTTAATTTATATTTGTTAATTAATTGAATAATCAATAATTCAATTATTTCATTTAATGAGATATAAAAAACATATTAACTATGACAATTTTTGTCATTGGGTCTTAATCAAAAATTCAATTATCCCATCTAATGAAAATAATAAACTTATTATTGATAGTATTAAATAATTAATTCATAATTAATTATTGAGAAAATGACAAATCAACCATCGCACTTTGTGATCAATAACAAGTCAACCACTACATTATTTTTTGCTAACAAATTAACCCTTGAACTATGAAAAAATGTTTCCACAAACATCGTTATCATGTTTGCCGCTAAACATATTGATTCCGTTCTGAGGCGGAACGCGGAAAGACAATGTATTGATTTCATTCTGCTGCGGAACGACATTTTTAAAAATAATGTTATAATATTAACATTCTGTGGTGGATTTGGATATGATCCACCGTGAATTTACTATGATCCATGAGAGATTAATAACAATCAGCCGTGTATCATTGTGCATCATTTTGCGTTCCTGTGCCCTACTATATAAGACTCGATTGTACGCTCCAGTGAGTTCACCACAAACCATGATATCCTTGGCGAACATTCATACTCTCAAACCTTCGTTTCACACTGTTTAATCGATATCAATGGATCTCTCACAAAGAAAATTTCGTTCAAGTGAAAGGGTGGTCTGTCTCAGGCTCAGCTGTGGTCACCACCAGAAACAACGACAAGCTCGGTTTTAATCCGACTTTGTTCACAGCCAGAAACAACAGACTCTGGCTATGAACAAAGTCGGATTGCAACTGAGCTTTTCGGTCAGTTACACGGCACTATACCCGCCATGGTGCAAGGTGGAGCACCCGTGGTTCAAGTTGGAGCAATCACAATTGACATTAGAGGACTCGCGGTTGACCATGTTATAGAAGCCGAGGTTAAAGCACAACCTCAATCTCAACCTTAGCCTCAACAACGACTGGCAATAGGTGCATTGGTGTATTTCCAACCCGTTATAGCGAGGTTCCACTACTCACTCTTCAAGACAACCAATGCAAAGGAATGGTATGAAGTCGATGTTAAACACCGTTCAATTATTGTTACTAGAATAGTGGACTTTGAGTCATTGCCTGAATTGTTTGAGGAGACTGGCTTAGTTGGGTTGTGCAAATTGGGTGGAAGTTTCTGTGAGCGAATTGTCAAACTCTTTTATGCCAATTTGGAAGTTTCCACCCAACCATTAGAGATCCGAACTTACATGTTTGGACGGGAGTTGACAGTGACTCCCAAGGATATTAACGTACTGCTTGGATGTTTGGCGGAGGAACCAAGCGAGCACTATTACCACGTGTCTCGGGAGCCCCTTTCATCAGACAAGGAGAAGGTATGACAGTGCTTCGATTGTTGCATCATGATCATGAGATTGGAGTGTACGAGAAGCCCAAGTTCAATGACTTGAATGCCATAGCCTGAGTGATCCACATCATCACGTCGCACACCATTTTGCCTCGAGATGGACATCGAGACCATGTTAGCTACATGGATCTCTATTTGTTGGAGAAGGTGTTCACTAGAAAGAAAGTGAACATTGACTATGTGATTTTGAGTCACATGTACGAGGTCTTCAACAACTCAGCCAAGAGTTTGTCATTCAATTGACTCATTTAGAGGATTGTTGAGCATTACAAGGTACTGATCTCGGATGAGGAGCCGAGAATTGAATAGAAGGCCTCTAACGTCCACAACAAATTGAAAGTGCACCAAATGGGGCTCAACAAAGTTGAAGGCGTATGGGTATGCAAAACTCCATTCAAGCCTGCCCCAAAGAAGCGAGCTACAGTGTCCCAGTTGCTAGCCTCTCTAGTGGCCTCTCCATTATCCTCTTCAGTAATGGAAGACACAGACTGCTTGTAAGTTATTTACTTTTTACAATAAGTCCATTATTTACTTTAATAATGTGTTTGAAATTTGCAGCACCATTGCCCTTAAAGGCGAACTTGCTCCTCCTACCATGCTTTCAAAGGTGCAGGAGATAGATACCTAGGGTGGATCTTAGCCTCCGCCACTTAAAACTATGTGTGTGGTACGTCTTCGATTAGATTATCTACATGTGTCTGCAATTATTCATGCCTTATTAGTCTGACAATCTCTTGTCAATGTTTTTTGCAGCCATGTCAATTGATGGATCTGTTTAAGAAGCTTGTTTTTACAAATACTCGAAAGAACCTAGAGACATGTGCAATTCTTTAAGGAAAGCTGGTCCAAAATGTGTACAACATCCGTGAGATCATCTTCCCGCAGTAAGAAGAGATGGCAAACACAGTAAGAATTACGTTCTGTTACATTAAGTAGTTTAGAATTTTTTATCTTAGTACTCATCCTTGCTTTGCTTTCTTTGTATGCAATGCTATGCATTGAACGAAAAAGAATACTTTCAAGTTCAAATGGAAAAATTGCTACTTACAATAGGGTGGATTCACGTAAGTAAACTTCTTACTTTTCCAGTTTTTCGTTCATGTTTCAATAGTTCTAATGCTTGCTTCCTTTGCATTTCAGTCACACCCAAAGCAATCATGGTTTATATCGTCCTTTGACTTGCACACTCACTACCCTTACCAGCTGTTGTTGCCTAAAGCAATTTCAATCGTCATAGCGCCCATTGACAAAGAGTGGTATATCTTTTCTCTTGTCTAGATTCATATAGCTTTTTTCTTATGTGTTGATTTTTCAATTTGCATTTCAGACCACAATACGTCTTTCGATGTACGAGTGAGGGGTTGGGGGTGATAAGAGATTGCAAGAAGAAGGATGACTTCCACCATCATCATGATGTACCCGCGAAGGGTTTGTTGTTCGCCAAAGCGTCCAATGTATACGTGAACCCGCAGTCGTATTTTGAGATCACGGATTTACAAAAGAAACCTGGCAAGAAGGCAGCTTACGGTAGTTTAGATGTGCAAGGATACAAATTGAGATACTCATTTTGTTGTACATAATAAAAACTTTTGTTGATGTTTATATTTTGTTTTGTTTTGTTTACTTGGATAATATCTATTTGGAAAATATATGGTTTTTGATAATGTCACAAGGGGGATAGAATAAAAACAATGGAAACTTTTGCAAAATTTTCAAATTTTTTAAAGAGAAATTGACTCAAACCATTTCATTCATCATAAACAAACAATTAACATATTCATTGCAACAATTTAACCAACTTATGCATAACTCCGAAATATACAAGGCAGAAGAATGCTAACGTTCTGCCGCGGAAAGTTGATGTTCCTCAACAAAATGTCAACTTGCCCCCATAAAACATTGACATGGATACTGACTCTGGTTGTGTGGTAGAACTTAGCTATGCACATTCGATCAACCTTTGAATTGCGTCGTTTGTAGCCTTCACATATTGAAGCAAATTGAAACGCAGTCGATCAAAAAGTGAGGGGCAATCTAACGGCTAAAGTACAGATTCAAAATTTTGACTGGTTGACTTGGGGAAAAGTTGCTAATTTTACAGTTTCTTACAAATAAATTTTCATTCATCATCAACAACCAAATTATCAATTCAATTACAACCATATCATGTACATGTGCATTACAAAGGCAAACCAAATTATCAATTCAATTACAACCATTTCGTGCATATGTGCATTACAGACGCAAACAAAATTATCAATTTTGTTACAATCATACAATGTACATAACCACTTAGAATCGGTGTGTCATTTCTTTAACCACATCAAGCATTTGTATTTTTTCCTGAGGAATATCCAATTGTCTACCTCAAATAAACTGTTGTAGATAATGTATATCTGGTTTCGACGCATAGTTCATCTATTGATCCTTGCATGTTTGCTCACTCAATCCCATTATCTTATATTCCTTATTTGATGGACTTACTGTGATTTGCGTACAAGTGTTGAATGCAAAACAGATGCTCCACTTGCCCTACAAACGCTCTGACAGCTGGCACCTGCCCCTACAAAGATTCACAGTATGAGTCAAACATTGGTACACAACACATAACATAAATATAGATGACAAAAGAAATCAATCGCACCTTTTGTCAATTAGAAATGATTGTCCACCCATTGTCGGAATGAGTGTTAAGATTCCAGCCCTTACATGATGGATGTCCAAGTAATGTGTTGCCCCTCATTTGGAACGATGAATGCAATCATACACAACCAATGTATGCGAGTGCGTTCTTGTTCCTGTGCCTGTGCCTGTGCCTATACTTGTGCCCATGCCCTAGTATATAAGACTCAACTGTGCGCTCCGGCGAGTTCACCGTAAAGCACGAAATCCTCAGCGACGCTTGGAACAATGTTAGAGTAGAGCACAACAACGATGTTCTAAGGGTTAAATACTACATTTTTCCTATCGAGCAAGATGAAGTTTTTGATAATCGTAAATTTGGGAGCTATAAAGAGGTGAAAGAGTTGGAGGCTATGTTTCGGTCATTGTCAGTACAGTTATAGGAATCCGAGTGCTCTAATTGGCCCTTTCAAGTAATATCCAATCAAGACCAATTCTTTATTAACTACTAAGTACCCTTTAATTATTGACGAGACAGTGGTATAAGGGGATTGTTTTTAAGAGGGAAAATGACAAATCAACCATCGTAATTAGTATTTAATGACAAGTCAACTACTAAACTATTTTTGCTCACAAATTAACCACTGAACTATGAGAAAAATTCGCCACAACATCGTTGTCACGTTTGCCATTAAACAATTAAATTTTGTTTCGTGGTGGAACATTACACTTTCCACCGCGAAAAGTTATATTTCGAAATAAAATAATTATAGTTTGTTGTTCTACGGCGGAACGTTACAATTTTTGTGGCAGAATGACATCTTTCCGCGGTTGAACACCATATAGGAAATAGGAAAATTTCTTTATTTTCTGCGAGAGAAAAGAAGGAATCTCATGAAAAAAAGAATGAAATTTTCTTTATTTCCCCTGGAGAAAAGAAGGAATGAGAATTTCATTCTTTTCTTCATGAGAAAAAAATGAATTTCCTTCTTTTCTTTAGGTGAAAGGAAGGAATTTTCTTCTTTTCTCTAGAAGAAAAGAAGAAAGTTTTCCTTCTTTTCTCTTGGATTCCTTCTTTTCTCATGGAGAAAAAAAGGAATGTTTCCTTATTTTCTCCAGGAATGAAAAATTCCTTCTTTTTCTCTTAGAGAAAAGAAAGAATGAAAATTCTTTCTCTAGGAGAAAAGAAGGAAAATGGGAAAGAAGGAAATTTTCCTTCTTTTCTCATGGATTCCTTGTTTTCTCTATGAGAAAAGAAGGAAATTTTTCTTCTTTCCCCTTGAGAAAAGAAAGAATGAAAATTTCCTTCTTTTCTCCTAAGGAAAGAAGGAAAATCTGGAGAAAAGAAGGAAAAATCCTTCTTTACCTCTTTGGAAAGAAGAAAGAAAAGAAAGAAATTTTCTTATAAGAAAATAAGGAAATTTTCCTAGAACGAGGCACGATGATCCGCAGCAGATCATTATTAATCCACCGAGGATCGTGGTCAATTTGTGGTGAAAAATGTCCTGATCCGAAGTGGAACGTTGATATTATAATGTTATTTTTAAAAATATTGCTTTGGGCAAATTGAAATCAAGACAAGTTTAATCCACTAAGGAATAAAATTAATACGTTTAATGTCAAACGTGACAGTGATGTTTGCGGCAACTTTTTCTCATAGCTCAGTGGTTAATTTGTGAGCAAAAATTAATAGTTTAATAGTTAACTTGTCATTGTTTATAAAGTATGATGGTTGATTTGTCATTTTCTCTTTTTAAGAAAGTAGTTTCTTTGTTTAATTTAATTATGAAAATAATTTCTAAAAACACGGTAAAATACAGTTTTCTATTCTCTATATTTGAATGTATGCAATTCAACCTTCTCTCCTTTAGAAGTTTTCAAGAGTAGTATTTAAAAATCCATACATAGGTTGACGGGAAGCTTTGAGATGAGAGAGAAGGGAAGATTTTAACCCTACTCTGAAATTGAAGCAAAGTGTTTTCTTCAATAAGGGAAGATTTTGTTTGTTTTTGTTTGTGAAAATGAATACTTCATTTCTTTATTATATGTTTAATATTACATTTTCACCTAAATTTTTTATTTATTTATCATTCTATTCTTAAAATGAGAGGAATTTCTATTTTCTTCAAATATTTTTATTTATTTTAATATCTTTTTTATGTCAAATTTATCTGCATGGAAATTAGGGACTAATATTTTATCCACAATGTCACTAGTTGACTGTGCAGGTCGACCGAGCAATATTTTTCCCCAAGGACACCAGTCAACACTCTGGTCGACAAGCACAGTCAACCGGTGCTGGTCACAAAACTTAGCGACTGGGTCGACCTGCGCCATTGGGACCATGCACCACACAGATTTCAATTCCCGAAGAAAATGTGTAATCCCTATGCATGGTGTTTTGTAATTTCTATATGTCATTCTCCTTTACAATGGCGACGGTGGAGATGAGGTAGGTGACCTTTTATGAGAATGAATGAGGCTTATTTGGGAAGTCTGAAGAATAAACAGACATGGGAAGCGAGAAATACGGCCTTTGCTATTTCAGATCATCATCCTTCCTGATTGTGTTGGCACTTTGTGCTCTCCTCTCTGACAAATTACCAACAATCTCAAAAGCTTAAGCTTGTGGGTTGAAGTATAATTTAATCATTTATACTTTTCTTAACATTCCCCCTCACATGTAGGCCAATTTCTTTTATTGGTCCTTACATGTGGATATTTTTTAATGGGGTTAATTTTTTTTACTTTGCTGAGATTCGAACTTGGGATCTCTAGCTCTGATACCATGACAAATTACCAACAATCTCAAAAGCTTAAGCTTGTGGGTTGAAGTATAATTTAATCATTTATACTTTTCTTAACACTCTCCCTCACCACTAGCTTTCGCCATTTCAAAACTTTCCCGAACTCTGAAGCAGACTTCACGGGGCTAGGTATTTCCGATCTGGGATAGTGACCCTAAAGCAGAAGTTGGTCACAGGTAAGAAGCCTTTTTCTTAAATTCACAGGGCCAGGTATTTTCAATTGGGGATAGTGACCCTTAGGCAGAAGTTGGTCACAGGTAAGAAGCATTTTTCTTAAATTTCTGGATTGTTACGCCGACCACCAAATCTAACTCATTAAAGAGACAGCCATGGCCATATCCTATTAGCTATCTTTTTTTCCATCCTGTCCGTCTAAATTCAACCGCTCCTCCCATCTCATCCCTAGTATATAGCTTGCAGCAAAGTTATCCAGCTTCATTGGGGAGCAATCACCAAAGGCGACAAGTTCTGTACCTACGAATTCGAATGAAAATTCAGAGAATGTGAAGAGTCAGCCCATCGCAGAGGTCAATTCAACTCCCAACTCATTACGGCCATCTTTGGATCTGTCATTGGAGAACACAAATCAGAAGTCATCAAAGAGAAAGGAGCCCAAGAAGAAGGTATCAGTCATCACAAAGCAACAAATTATCATCTTCTGAGATTTCCTTTTTGCTAAATTTTGCGATTTTCTCACCAAAACTTGAACCAATTCAGGGCAAAGGATCAGCAAAGAAGAGCAAAATCAAAAAATCAGAAATTTCTGAGAAGCTTCCATACGTTGACATCCGAGCTCGACGAGGTGAAGCTACAGATAGCCATAGCCTGGTAGAGAGAGTAAGCTCAATAATTTCCTCTCTGATTAATCACTATTATGATATGCTTTATACAATAATTAATGACTAAATAAAATTTTCATCTCCGAGAGGTTTGCTAACTCTCCCAAATGACACTCTTTAAATTTTTCTATCCCCTTTCCCCCCACAACTCCATTTTTAAATAAAAACAATATTTGAATACTAAGAGATACATCGAAATACGAAGAGACAAAACTCGGAATACTAAAAGACTGCTTAAAAATCTTAAAAAAGCCATACAAACTAATTGGACCGTTTTGTCTTTCTTACATAAGTATATTTGAGCAGCGGAGACGTATCAATACCCCCTCCAAGAAACGCACCTTGTCCTCATGGTGGAAGTTAGGAAATTGAAGATTGATAAGATCAAAAGGCTCCCATGCGGCATCCTCCGGAAGCAGACCAGCCTATTCGATAAGAACTTCCATTTGATTCGTAGGGCCATGCAAAGATTGACGAACTCCCCGTAAGGTCCGTGGCTCCACCAAGATTTCATTGTCAGCTATGATAGGAGGAAGACGTGGGGACACGGTATGTGAACCAATAGCCTTGCGTAATTGTGACACATGGAAAACTGGGTGGATGGATGATCCGGGTGGAAGGCCGAGCTTGTAAGCCACTGGTCCCACTTCAGCTATAACTGGAAACAATCCATAGAATCGAGGACTAAGTTTCTCGTTCAGGCGTTTGGCTAATGATTTCTGAAGGTAAGGCTGTAATTTAAGAAAACAAGATCATTTTCCTCAAATGTGACGTCACGCCGATGACTATCTGCTGCTTTTTTCATCTTTGACTAGGCCCCGCCGAGGTGATGCTTTATTCGTCTAAGATCACATCACGATCTCGAAGGAGAGAATTGACGGACGTAACCGGAGAAGGGCTGACACCATAGTGGATTAATGGAGGAGGATCTCGCCCATAAACCACTCGAAATGGAGTAGTGTTGGCTGAACTGTGGAATGAAGTATTATACCAATATTCTGCCCAAGGTAACCATGAGGCCCATTGCTAAGGCATGTCGTAGATAAGTCTCCAGGCAACGGTTAACGACGTCAGTTTGGCCATCCGTCTGTGGATGGTAAGTCATGCTATGCAGTAACTTAGTGCCGTGTAGTTTGAATAAATCTTTCCAAACTAGGCTAAGAAAGACCTTATCTCTGTCGAAAATAATCGTGTGCGGAAAGCCTTGCAACTTCACTATATTGGAAACAAAAGACGTAGCCACAGATGCTGCTATAAAAGGATGTTTGAGGCCAATGAAATGAGTGTATTTACTCAGTCTATCTACCACTACGAGAATAGAATCCATGTCGGTCGAGGGAGGAAGACCCTCAATAAAATCCATAGAAATGTCTTCCCATACTTGATTCGGAATAGGAAGTGGTTGGAGTAATCCTGTGGGTGATAAAACTTGATATTTATTTTTCTGACAGACCTCGCATGCCGTTACATATTGACTAACATCTTTCTTCATACCCTGCCAAAAGAACTCTTTTGAAATGCGATGAAGAGTTTTAGCAATCCCGGAATGGCCTCCAAATGCACTATTATGAAATTCTTTGAGTAGGAGAGGAATGATGACTGATTCTTTAGTCAAAATTACCCGATGCTGAAAGTATAGACGTCCATTATGAATCTGATAATCTGAATGGTCTTATACTCCCCGCTGTAAGTCCGTATAAATCTCTCCCAATATAGGGTCAGATCGCACCTCAGAATCTAGTTGTTCCCATGGAATGAGTGTAATAAGGGACACAGCCATAAGTTCTGAATATTGTGGTATTCTTGATAAAGCGTCAGCAGCCTTGTTCTCCACCCCCGGACGATAATGAATCTCAAAATCATAGCCCATTTGTTTGGTTAACCATTTTTGATGGTTGGTACTTACCCCTCGCTGCTCCAGAAGAAACTTAAGACTGTGTTGATCTGTTCGAACAATAAATTTCCTTCCCAATAGATATGGTCGCCACTTCTATATGGCAAAGACTATGGCTTTCAGCTCTCGTTCATGTACCGAACCTTGACGGGCCGACAGAGGGAGTGCTTGACTAAAATAGGCAATGGGTCTGCCCTTTTGCATGAGAACTGCCCTGAGTCCACAACCCGAAGCGTCAGCTTCAATAATAAAAGGTTTAGAGAAATCTGGGAGAGAGAGTACCGGTACCGTAGTCATTGCTTCCTTAATTCGATTAAAGTAAGTGTTGCTTTAGAATCCCAATTAAAGCTATCTTTCTGTAGTTGATTAGTTAGTGGCATTGCAATTTTGCCATATCCGGCGATAAATTTTTGACAATAGCCCGTGAGGGCTAGGAAGCCTCGGAGATCCTTCCAGGTGTGAGGTGTCGGCCACTTGAGCATGTCCTAGATTTTGGATTGATCAGCAGCCACCCCTTCAGCAGAAATAATATGTCCCAAATATTCTAGTTGGTACCGTGCAAAAAGACATTTAGCTTTATTGACATAAAAAGAGTGCTCTTGTAAAATTAAGAAAACTTGTTCCAAATGCTTCAAATGAGATTCCATGCTGGGGCTAAATACCAAAATATTGTAAATGAAAACCAAGACAAATTTGCGAAGGAATGGGCGAAAAATTTGATTCATCACTGCCTGAAATGTTGAAGGTGCATTAGTAAAGCCAAAAGACATTACCAAGAATTCATAGTGACCCTCATGTGTACAGAAAGTTGTTTTAGGAATATATTCAGAACGAACCCGAATCTGATGATATCCACATTTTAAATCCAATTTGGAAAAAATCTAGGCCTTGTGCAACTCGTCCAATAATTCATCTATAACGGGAATCGAAAATTTTTCAGGCACTGTTACCTTGTTGAGGGCACAATAATCGACACAAAATCGCCAACTTTCGTATTTCTTTTTCACTAACAGTACGGGACTCGAGAATGGGCTGTAGCTATGAAGAATAATTCCCGCTGCTAACATTTCTTCCACTAACCTTTCAATCTCATTTTTTTGAATATGGGGATAACGATAAGGTCGCATACATACAAGCAATTGCCCGTCCTTGAGAATAATAGCATGGTCATGAGCACCAGCAAGCTCGGTAGGAGTTTCAAATAGTTCTTGAAATTGACTGATTAATTGTTGAATACCTGTTGGGAGACTTTCTAAGTGAGAATGCTCGAGCTCAGATAGCTACAAGTTGTAGCACTCCAATAATACTCCTTCGCCACCTTTCTTTATGGCTTTCATCAAGGCTTTTAAAGAAACCGAATTCTTACTAAGACTTGGATCTCCTTGTAATCGAACAATTTGTGTCCCCACCTTAAACTTCATAGTTAGCTCAATCCAGTTCATGTGCATATAGCCCAAAATTTGTAACCACTGCATCCCGAGAATGATGTCGAAGCTTCCCAATTCTAGAGGCAAAAAATATGCCCGAACTTCCAGATTTTGCAGCTTTAGTTGAATTGCACGACAAATCCCTTGACTCTTGACTGAGAATCTCATGCCCATCAAAATTCCATAGTTGCTGGTTGTGTCCATTGCCAAGTTTAAATGCTGAACGAGCTCTATGGAAATAAAATTGTGGGTGGCGCCACTGTCAATTAGAACAATAACTGATATACCATCAATGTCTCCCAGTAACTTCATCATTTTTGGTGGTGTTAATCCCACAACTGAATTTACTGATAATTCCACGGTGATTGGAAATGGGTCGGTCACTTCTTCCTCAATTTTCTCTATAAACTCACCTCTTGCATCTATCTCATCAAAATCATGACAAATTAGTACTTGTAGTTCGCGAGATTTACAACGATGGCCAATACTATATTTCTCGTTGCACTGGTAATACAATCCCTTTTCCCGCCTTGCTTGTAATTCGGAATCAGTTAGCCTACGAAACTGAGCTTTTGGGGTTGGAGCAATCATCTTAACGACCGATTGATTTCTTCCTTCAACTGGTCTTACTAAAGAAAAATTGTCATGCCTTACATTTGAACTGTGGACTGTAGTTTTTCCTGCAAATGTGCGAGTTGGGCTGGCGGAATAAGATGATCTGAATTCCCTGACACCATTAAGATTCTTGTTGTACCTAAGAATAGCGATTTCGTCTTCAATTCGCTGGGTCATTTGCATGATCTGATTCAAACTAATAGGTTGCAATACTAATAATTCTGCACGTATTTCTATTTGTTACCCATTAATAAATTGGGCCTCTAACATGTGATCCAGAATGTCTCAAAATGAGGCAGCCAACTTTTCAAATTGCAACCTATACTCTCGGACTGAGCCCTCCAGTCGTACTGTCAATAGTCTTTCTGATAACATTCCTTCATGTGAAAAATGGAAACGACCCAATAATCGTTCCCTTAGATCCACCCAACTTCAAAACGGTTGCCTTCCATCCTCCCATTGATACCAAGCTAGAGCCTCTCCTTCTAGGTACACTTCTACTGCATCTATTTTTTCGGTTTCTGTTAAATGTTGAAGAGCAAAGAAACGTTCAACCCTGAATACCCAATAGTCGGGGTCTCCATTTTCGAATACGGGCATTTCTAAATTTGAAGCCTACCATTTCAGGGTAAAACTCCAAGTACTTCTTCCGGCCTATGGCAAAAAAATGCATCATTGTCCACTACCCGATACCTGTCATTTTGCTCGCTATAAAATGGGCCTTGACAGGTTGGTAGCCCATTTTGATTAGCCCTATTCTGGGCTGTATTTTTTTCCCCCAAGCTCTCCTGGCCCATGACTTTTTTCCCTTGTCCAACCAAACCTCCCGGTCCAGCTTCCTTCCATTGTGAATCAGCGATTCTTCAGCAACCTGAGGAGCTTCTTCTGCAACTCGAGAAGAGTCTCCCACCCACGACATTTCAGCTTTGTCGTGCTTGGGTAGCCTAGCTCCCAGCCGAGGTTCACTATTTTGCAGACCCGAGCTATTCGTCTTGCGTGACTTGCCCGCACAAATTTTGTCGCGCCAGATGTGGGGCTCTTCCCGTTCAGTCCGCATCGACGCTAGAGACGGCATAATGGCTGCAATATCCGCCTTTAAAGATTGCAGCGACCCGGAGTCCGCCTTCAGCGAGCTCAGTCCTTGAGAAAGCTCATCCCGCAGACTCCCCAGTTCGGTCCTAAATTCCTCACGGCCGACTAAATTTCCCAGCTCCATTTTAAGTTCTTCACGGCTGACTCTGTCGTCTTCTTTTGCCTCACCTCTCTTCTCGGCCATGAGTTTCAGTCAATAGCTTTTGTTTAATAAAATTTGATCTGACTCATGGATGTTTGGTAGCAGCCTCCTCACCAGGAAAAATTGCTCTGATACCATTGATAAGAACTAAGATTGGATTTCAAATAGAAAAGAGGAAATTACAATGAATAACAGAGAAATGACACGATAGCGCAAACGTTCGAGAGGTTTGCTAGCTGTCCCACAAGACACTCCTTAAATTTTTCGATCCCCTTTCCCCCCACAACTCCCTATTTAAATAAAAACAATACTTGAATACTAAGAGACACAACAAAATACGAAGAGACAAAACTCGAAATACTAAAAGACTGCTTAAAAATCCTAAAAAAGCCTTATAGAATAATTGGACTATTTTGCCTTTCTTGCATAAGTATATTTGAGCAGCGGAGACGTATCAATCTCTTTTTAGGCGAGGAGAGGGAAAATAAATGCTTGTATCAAGTTCCTTCAAGAGCTGGTGCGCGGATGCAATAAGGTTGGCTATCTCGTCATAATTTTCTAAATTTAGTTTGTTTAATGGGAGATTTGGGTATTATTATTTTGCATTTTCTACTTAATTGTTCCCCAAAAGTACAATTAAGCTTTTGGATTATGTGCTTTAATGAAGGTTTTGGTCACTTTCACCTTTTTGTCTGAAAAAGAGGGTTGCGTTGCACCAAGGAGAGTTGCCTCGTGGTTGTCAATGGCATCTTTCTCAATTCCTTTTCTTTTATAACTCTCTCATGAGGATAATTGAAATTTCTTCTGGGTTTTGTTGATTCCTTTGTTTTATAAGATCTTCTTGAACGGGGAGGCAAAAGAAGATCTTACAAATACTGAAACTTAACCACACTTGATAGGGAGAGAGAGTGATCATCATATGAAAAAGTCTCAGGGAATTGCTTCAAACCTCAGCAATTCCATCAATAATGGTAGCTTGATTTGCTCTAAGAGGTGCTTTGAAGACAAGTGTAGAGTACCTGTCAAACAAATATAATTGTGGATCCTAGCCACTTCTTAATTTTTCTTCCTCTTATGAGGGTCCGTTGTACTCTCATCTACTCAGTATCGTATACCACCTAAATTTGATAAAAAAACTGCACAGTGTCCACATGATCTACTTGGGATTGTAGTTCCAATGTGCCTATTTTGTTGTAAGCTTGCAAAGTTGATATAGCAAATGAAAGCTGGGATTTAGGGTTTTTTTTTGGAATTTGTGGGATTTAGGGGTTTTTTTGGAATTTGAATGTGTTAATGGCTTGGAATTGGAGGTTTTTTTATTGCTTGTCGGCCAAGTCGTACCTCTCTGAAAATTCAGAGGTGCTGGCTAATGGTCCAAAAATTTGTGACATTTATCGTTGTCTACTCTTGTTTGCTTATAAATTACCCATTTAATTCTCCGAACTTCTCCCTGGCAAATCATGCATAGCTTGAGTTAATAGGCTTAACCATTATCTATTCTTTCTGTATTTTTGTGGTACCTTTTGATTGTAAGTCTTTGATCTCTAATACATAATGTCATTGGGGCTAGTTGATTAGAGTTTAATTCACTTTTTTTGGTTTCTTTCCTCTCCTCTTAAGTGATTATGCTGATATCTTGAAATCAAGATATGCTGAAATTAATCTCTGATAAGTAATTCTCATAAGCTCTTTTTAAAATTTATCAACGCATGATCTTTCCAAAAATTTCCCTTTTTTATTAACAGTTTCTAAAAGCATATTGTTAGGTTTCTTCATGCAAAAATTAATCCGTTGTCACCGTACTAGAATAACAATTCTTCTTTTAAATAAATAAAATGTTGGTTCATAACAGATGTTCTCATATTAATGTACATTTTAAATTGACTTCAGGTTTCCGGAACAGCTTTAGTTCTTGACGAAATCATCAATCACGTGCAGTCGTTGCAGCACCAATTTGAGGTTAGAGTTGCATTTGGAGTCATCAATTTTATAAAGTTCATTGCTGATCAAATTTTATTATTTCAGTTAGATACTTCATCATATTTCTGTCATTGCTCACTAAGGTTTAAATTTAGTTATGCCATTCCAAATCCTTTAGCATGTTTTAACGAGGTAGCATTTTTAACCCCACAGTATCTAGGATATGTTTAAAAGCTTCTTGATATGTATAGACAAAAAAAATCAGTTTGCATTTTCGTTAATTTTATTTTACGAACAATGAACGCAATATTTTTTGTGAAAATACATTTAAATTCTTATGTGAAAATGCATTGTTCATTGAATTATTCACCAAAAACAATTTTGCCAGCGCGTTGATTTTGAAATTTTCAATTGTTTCTTGTTTCATGATGTTAAAAAACAGATTACAAAACTAAAGACTTAATTGAAAATCTCAATCTCATTTATTTAATGAAGGGAAAGATGTTATTTATAATTAACATCTTGTTACAAGGAAAAACAATAACTTCCTAAACTTTAGGAAACAAAAAATAAAATAAAGCTAAAACATAAAACAACTTTCCTAGGATAAAAATAACTTTCCTAATATTATTCTAGAATAACATAAAAATATTTTATAGAAAATCATAGATACGTTCTTTTGCAAGAAGTTTCTTGTATAATTCCGCATTTGCAGTATCAGTCCATGGTTGTTGTTGAAATAAATCAAGTTCCTGCCAAAGATAAGTTATAGAATGAAAATAAGTGGTAACTGAATTAGACTCTTGACAGAGATTTCTAATTTTTTTCTGAAGTGCAAACATTTGAGATGAATCTTCAAGATCAGAGTAAGCTCTCCTCACTGCTTTCCACATTTCATGAGCTGTGGAATAGAGCAAATACAATTCACCAATTTGTGGATCCATAGAGTGAATCAACCAAGACATCACTAAAGAGTTTTGAATTTCTCAAGCTGCAAATTTTAGATCAGTAAGAGCTGGTGCAGGAATAAAACCATCCAGGTATCCAATCTTTCCGCGTCCACAGATTATCATAAGGATAGACCTAGGCCAAGGGACAAAATTATGTCCATTGAGTTTAAATACAGAGATGACAGCAGAGAAATTAGAGTCGGTCATAGAAGAAGAAACTGAAGGAACAATCGGAGCAAACGCATTGGAGATGGTCTCTGATGATCCAGTTCTTGGAACTCCAGCCATATTAATAACCAAAAAAAGTCTTTAATCGCTCTGATACCATAAAGACTTAATTGAAAATCACAATCTCATTTATTTAATGAAGGGAAAGATGCTATTTATAATTAGCATCTTGTTACAAGGAAAAACAACAACTTCCTAAACTTTAGGAAACAAAAAATCAAATAAGGATAAAACATAAAACAAATTTCCTAAGATAAAAACAACTTTCCTAATATTATTCTAGAATAACATAAAAATATTTTATTCTAACAAAAACCATGTTATAAGCTATAGTTAAGTGTAGATTTTGAGATCTATATTTTGACAAACTTCCAACTTTTACGTAATGAATGATTAACAAGATTCTTATGGAAATAGTTGGGCAAATCTAATAGCTCATAAAAATGTATTTTAGTCTTTGCAACTGCTTGTTTGCCATTTAATTAAACCTTTTTTTTATAAAGATCTGACCTATTTCTGGTGTTCATATTTTGTTTCAGTCCTTGTCAATGAGACTTGCCGCTGTCAATCCAAGAATTGATTTTAACCTCGATAGTTTATTTACTACAGAAGTAAGTTTACACAATCATTGTAGATCTTTACAACACTAAAGAGTAGTCGTTGAATTTGGACCACCAATATGGTCTGCCTTTACATCCTCGTCATCCTTCATGTTTGTGTCACTTTCAAATATTTTGTGCTCCCCTCTCCCTTAGTGCTAACCTTCACCATTTCAGATCATCATCCTTCCTGTTTGTGTTGCTTCATATATGCAAAAATTACTCTTAACATTTTTACTCTACGTTTACCCCATAAATTACTCTATCAAAGAAAGAAAACCTATTCTGTGATTGTGATTTTGACAATTAATTTGATGTAATTGATATATATGCATATTTTGTCCATCCTCTCTCTCTCTCTCTTTTTCTATAGTCAACATATAAATAAACGAAATCTTTGAAATTATAAGCTCCAAAATACTTTGACACTACGTCCTTATGCTTTATCTTATCTGTAGAGCATTAGAAAAATTGGATAGTTCAATTTTTCAACGTAGGTTATTGCAAATTATGCGTTCATATAAGAGGAACACTTATAGGAAACAGAGGTTAGTTACATTTTTTTTTTGTACTTTCAAATTTAACCATATTCAAAAGTTTTTTTAAGGTATTACTTACTTAAATTTGTTGCGTGGAATATGAGATTTCATGTTGCTGTTTTAAATAGGAATGCTAAGAGCCAAACTTCAAAATCTTTTAAAGAAATGAGGGTGGGGGAACGTAAGGCATCAAAAAAAAGTGAAGACACAAAACCTTTTAATAGTTTGTTCCCGCATTCACATACAGTAAGTAATGGCCTTTACCATAACAAAGATTAATATGTGGTCCTTCACTACTATTAATTACAAAGATAGAAAGATGTGTGTTTTCAAAGTATTTTCTTTGCCTATTTGTTAAGTTACTTTTGCGGATCCCCATCATATTTTATCTACCTGAAATCACAAGATGACACTATGGTTGTATGCTTTTCATGAGTTTGTGCATTTCTTTATTAAATATAAATCTAAATCTTGTTCATATTATTTTGCTGTTTGTGTTAAAAGGTTGTTGAGCAAGACTTATTTGCTTAGGCTAAATGTTGATGATCTTTTTGTACAGATTTGCTTTGGGAGAAACTAAGGTACTTTGCTCACACTAAAAATCTCATGACAATGTTGAAGTTAATATAGCAACATTATAACAATTTAGTAATGGAAAATCTGATTTTTTTGCATTGATAGTTTTGGAAAGTTTGGTGGTTTAGAAAAAATCATTATTCATGTAGCAAAAATCTTGTCGTTGGTAAGCATTCACTTCATGCTTCATGTATAGATTTTCTTTGGGAGAAACTAAGGTTGCGTAGTTTGTGTTAAAAGATTGTTTAGTATATTGCTAGAAAAGATGGTGTGAGTAAGACTGATTTGCTTTGCTAGAATACTGATGATCTTCCTATACATATTTGCTTCAGCAGAAACTAAAGTACTTGCTCAAACTAAAAAATCTCTTAACAAAGTTGGAGTTGATCTAGTAACATTAGAACAATTTTCTAATGGAAAATCTGATTTTTTGAGTTGGTAGTTTTGGAAAGTTTGGTGGTTTGGAAAAAATCACTCTCCTTACAACAAAAAACTTGTTGGTAAACATTCGCTTCTTATTATCGTTTCAAGATTTTTGAATGATGTATTGTTAGTTCTTAAATCTTTGTGATATATTTGGTTATGTTTGCTTAATATATCATGAATATTTATGCAATCAGCCAAGTCTTTTTTGGACAAATATCAAGTGTTAGTTATAATAGAAACAAATGAAAAATGATGCTTCCTGTCATTTAAATGTGCATAGCATAAATATATAGATATGATGCTGAACTTTTGTATTTGAAAAAAAAAATCATTGAAAGGTTTGCAAATGTTAAAAAAGAGAACGAGAAAATAATAAAATAGTGGCTCTTATTATTGTTTTGATATATTTTTTTGGATTGTTATATCAGATTTTGTTTCCAGATATCATCTGATGGTCGTGCTGTCTTTAAGGGTTTGGCATGCACCAGGTTTAAGTAATTTTGTTGTTGTTGATCTTTATATTTCGTAGAGAGTAGTCATCTTTTGCAAAACAGCTTCAATCTTTAGTCAAGTTAGATACTATCGTGATTTTGTACTTCTTGACTTGTGTTTAGAAGTTGTATTTCAAAAAAAAATTATGAGAAGGTTGGTAAATATTAAAAAGAGACAAGAAAACAGTAAAGTAGTAACTCCGATATTATTGTTTTGATATATTATTTTTTTAATGCTATATTAGGTTCTGTTTCTGAATATCATCAAAAACTCATGCTAACTCTAAGGATTTGACATACAAAAGATATGAGTATATTTATTGTTCGCCTTTATATTTGGTATAGGGTAGTCATCCTTGGCTAAATAGTTTTTCTTCCTAATCAAGCTAAATACTATCATGATTTTTTTGTTTCTTAACATATGTTTAGAAGTTGTTGGCGCGTATTGTCTTTCTCGTTCATTTTTCCCTTCTATTCTGTGTCCTTTCATCTTTTATGTTGTCCTCATTTCACTATTTATCTATTACTTACTCTCTTTTTCTCATTCTATATAACTTGTTCATCACATACTTATTTAATTTCCACTAATCATCGCAATAGTGCATCTCTGTTTTTGTCAAATTAAGATTTTCATGAATGTTGCCTAATATTATTTGGCAAGAATGTTTGGATGGTACATCCTTATTACCTCTCTTCTCTTTTCTTTTTAATATTGATAACTTTTTTACCTTAATCACTTATTTTTTGCTTAATGATAATCGAAAGTTTTATGTTCTTTAACAATAAAATTAATTTTCCTCTATCTGTGTTGTCATAACACTTCTCCCCATTTTAAGGTATGCAAATATAAACAAAACATTGAAATATCTTTAATTATGTATATCTTTCATTCTGCATAACAATGTTCTAGGCAAAATGTTATAATGTATATTATTTTAATTAATTTTTTATTTCAATTATCAAATATTATGTCTTACGAATTGCGCTAAAAAAATATGTTGAACTTGACCTGTATGCTTGCACGTACGGAAGACTAGTTATTTAAAAAAAATAATACTTCACAAAATAAGATTATATTTTAAAAGAAAATTAACAAATCAACTATCATACTTTATAGTCAATGATAGGTCAACTACTAAAATATTTTCGTTGAAAATAGACGCCGCAATATCGCTGTCATGTTTGCCGTTAAACGTTTTAATTTTTGTTTTGTTACGGAATAAACATACATGCTAAATATGAAGGTTTTAGTACTAACGTTATGCGGTAGAACGTCAAACTTTCCTCTGTAGAATAACAACTTTTCGTCCTAAAATGTCATGCATTATTCTGTCTTCTGTTGCCCTAGTATATATAATTGACAATTCGCGCTCCGATGAGTTCACCGATTTCCTCAGCGAACTCCGAGTTTCTCAGTGAACCTTTGTACTCTCAAAACAAATTTCCTTATTGTTTTATCCATTGCAATAGATTCTAGAACAACAAAATTGACTCTTAAATGTAAGGTTGTTTCGTCGCAGTCTCAGCCTCAACCTAAAGCAAAGACGAACTCGGTCTGTGAACGCAAACGACTTGCAATTGATTTCATTCTCGGTCAGTTTCAACACAATGTACCAGGCACCTGCCGTGGTTGAAGTTGAAGCACCTGCCATGATTGAAGTTGAAGCACTTGTTGCGATTGAAGTTGGAGCACCTGCTGCGGTTGACCCTGTTACACAAGCCAAGGTTGAAGCGCAACATCAACCTCAGCCTCAACAATGACCAGTAACTCAATTGGTCCGTTTCCAACCTGTTACAGACAGGTTTCGACTCCATGCTCTTCAGGACTGTCGTAGCGAACAATCGATATGAAGCTGATGTTAAATATCGTTCAATTATTTTATTTAAAAGAGTAGACTTTGAGTCTTTAGGTGAATTGAAAATTAAAGAATTAGTTGAGGAGGCCGGCAATTAAAACATTTAACTGCAAATATGAAAACATTGTTTGCGGCGTCTATTTATCATGTTTAGTGGTTAAGTTTTAGTGAAAATATTTTAGTAGTTGACTTGTCATTGATCACAAAGTACAATGGTTAATTTGTTAATTCCCTTATTTTAAAATTAGAGTTATCCCTATATTTCTCTATTCTTTGATTTTATTTAAATTATAATTCTTAAAACTACCTTTTCTATTCTATATCTTTGAATTTATGATTTTTTTTCTGGGAAGATGGAATTGAACGAATAAATTCTTAAAATTTGTAAAATGCAACGTGTGGGTAACAAAGAAATTAGATTCCTTCCTTTGCGACAAGATTTTATGAACACTGAATTATGATAAATTAATTTCTTCAGGTTCATTTTTGTTTTTTATTTGCTTTATTATTTTTTTAGTAAAGAATGCATACCACGGTTTTAAGTAAGTAGGTAAGTTTTATTTAGGGAAAATGACAAATCAACCATCGTGGTTTGCGATCAATGACAAGTCAACAACTATAGTATATTTTCCAACAAGTTAACCACTGACGTATGGGCAAATAACAAATCAACATCGCAGTCACGTTCGCTGTTAACAAGCTGACGAGGCGCCGCTGCGATGTCCTAAGACGCTGCTTCGGTTTCCAAGGACGCCGTCGCGGGTCCTGGTTGGCGAAGAAAAGTAGGTAAATGTTGGCCTGGAAGCCACGGCGTACCAAGGACGCCGCAGCGGTGTCCTGGGACGCCGCAGCGGTGTTCCAAGGATGCCACTGCGGTGTCCTAGGGCGCCGCAGCGGACACCGCCGCGGACACCGCCGCGGCGTCCCAATTTTTAATCAGCGGTATATATAACTGCGAACACTAGGGTTTGCCATTTTCACCCATTTTCAACTCAAACCAACACCGAAACCTCTCGGCGAACAATTTTCACTGCGATCAAACACTGAAAAACCACAGAAAACTTTCACCCATTTTCGATCAGAATGTATTCCTGATCAAAGAAATTGGCGTTAAAGCATGGGAAGGCAACAGTGGAATCTGTGCAAGTCGTGACGGTGGACGAGCAACCCGCGGCGCCCTACGCAGAGCAACTCGCGGTGGTGCAACACGAAGACAATGCCGACGATCGAGAAACCGTGGCATAGTCACAACGTCAAGCTGAACCCGAGCTTGAACACCAAGAACGAGAAGCTGGAGGCTCAATTGTCTGGTTTGAACCTGTGACAACGGGGGTAAGGTCCAAATTATTTAGGACATCCAATTGCAAATCACGGTATGAAGATGATATTCAACACTGTGCAATTATTGTTTCTAAAATAGTAGATTTGGACTCATTGGCTAGAATGGGAATGAAACAACTACTGGAAGATGCTGGATTAACTGGGTTGTGCCAGCTGAGGGGCAGTTATTGCGAGAGAGTGATAAAATTGTTCTATACAAATTTGAGAATGTCAACCGAACCATTAGCGCTGAGGACGTACGTTTTTGGACGGGAGTTGAGGTTCACTCCCCAAGACGTAAATTTAATGCTTGGATATGTAATGGACAGGCCATGCGAAGAATATTATCACATGTCTCGGGATCCACCATTTGTCAATCGAGGAGAAGGGCTAATGGTGCTTAAATTGTTGCACCGGGATCCCGAGGTTGCCGAGTACCACAAACCAAAGGGCAAGGAGCTGTCATAGCCTGATTGATCCACCTCATAATGACGTACACGATTTTGCCTCGGGATGAGCATTGACACCATGTTAGTTGTATGGATCTTTATATGCTAGAGAAGGTGTTTACCGAAAAAAAAGGTGGACATTGGATATATCATCCTCAGCCACATGAGTGAGGTGCTCAACAACCCAACAAAGAACCTCCCGTACAACTGACTCATCCAGAGTATCGTTGAGTACTATGGGGTACCCATCTCGGAGAAAGAGCCATTGAAGAGTCGGTCATTGACATCTACAACAAAGTAAAAGTCGACCGAATGGGGTTCACCCACGTTGGAGGGGAATGGCGCTGCCGGTCCAAGAAGCAGGCAGCACCTCCACCCCCCTCAGAGCCTCAGCATTCTACCCCCTCACATGAATAGCCTCCTCCTCCTCAGTCACGTCACTTTACTCTGATGCCTGAGGAGACTTCCGCCTGGATGAGCAGGATGGAGGAGCTCCATAATATGTTGATAACCAGAATTGAAATGATGGAGGAGCACCTGCAAATGCAACAAATCCATATACGAAGAGGGGAGGAACTCGCCGAAGAGAGGCATCGCATAGCCCAAGAGTGGCATATGCAAGCAGCGGCCCTCACAGAAGGAGGCATCGCATATCCCAAGAGCGGCATATGCAAGCAGCAAATTGGCAAGCGCGAGCAGAAGAGAGGCACCGTGAGGGGATGGCAGCAATTCAGCGATGTGAGAGGCAATCAGCCCGTATGGCATCTACGTCATCGTCCTCTGAAGCAACAGATGCCACATACTACTCGTAAGTGATTTACTTTGTACGCAAAGTCCAGTATTTACTTTGTTTGTGTTTGATGTAATGACATGTCCATTTGCAGCACCGGTACCGTTAGCTGCCAACCTGCTCCTCCAGTCGTGCCTGCCGAGGTCCAGGATGACTTAGAGCCTTGGCCATTTAGAATTGTACGCATGGTAAGTCTTTTATTTGGTTATATATGTGTGTTCGTTCATGTTGATGTTCATGCGTTGTTAGTCTGACGGCGCTTTGACATTTTTTTTTTGCAAGCTTGGGATTTGATGGAAACGTTCAAAACTTATGTCAACTCAAATACTAGGAAGAACAAAGAGACGTTCGCAGTTCTAGGGGGAAAGCTGATGGGCAATGATTACGTCGTCACTGATCTCATATTCTCGAATCAAGTCGGGAAGCCAGATACGGTGAGAAGCCTTATTTGTATGCTAGGTAATAAGATTTTATCTGAGTACACATTCGAACTTATATGCAGTGCTATTCGATGGACGACGCACCCGTACTAGCGTTTCATCATGAAAAAAGTCTACTATCATTAGGGTGGATTTACGTAAGTAACCATCTTGCTTCTTCGAGTTGTCGTTCATGTTTACTGATATAGCATATTCGTTGTTTACCTTGTAGACACAACCAAAGCATAATTGTTTTATGTCATCTGTCGACCTGCACACTCAATATGCTTACAAGCAATTGCTGTCATAAGCAATCTCCATAATCGTAGCACCCACTGACAAACAGATGTATGTTTTTTCCCTTGTCTAAATTCTTAATATTGTTTTCCGCGTAATTCATAATTGTTCCCTTTGCAATGCAGACCGAACAACATCTTACGGTGTACGAGTGTGGGGATGAGGGTGATGCGACAGTGTACAATTCTGGAGCAATTTCACGAGCATGACCCTGCAAATTTTGACTATGAGGGTCCGTTGTTCGAGAAAGCAGACAGAGTATTACTTGACCTACAATTATCTTTTGAGATCACTGATTTGCGACCTAAAACAACAAGAAAGAAGAAGGCGGCGTAGGACTTTCTGCTTATGTTCAATTAGTTTTCATTTGTTTACAGTTACGTTGTTGTAATGTATGTTCACTTTAATTTGTTTACATTTACGTTGTAATTTATGCGTAGTTTACATTGAATTTGCAAATGGTATGTTTGGATTGGATGATATGTGTAGTTAACATTTCATGCATGTATAATGTATGTTTAGATGTTTAGATGATACTGGAACTGCGTGGGATCTTGTGCAGGATATATGATAATAGCATTGGGGGAGCAAAGAAACAATGGAGATTCTGGCAAAATTTTTACAAATTGGGGTGAGGATAAGTGAAAAGCAAATGTTATATGAGTTGAATTTAGTACATAATCAAACAAATGTGCAACAATTCAAGCAGCTTGAATAAACAAAACTCCGTGTGTTGCTCAAGTCACGGTGTCTTGCTTACAGGCCACAAATCGTGGCGTCTTGCTCACAATGCCGCTGCGGCGTGTGAGGAAGCCACTGCGGTGTTTTGCACAACGCCGCAGCAATGTTTGAGCAAGCTGCCGCGACATTTTGCACCACGCTGCAATGGTGATTGAGCAAGCCGGTGTGGCGTTTTGCACACACGTCGCGGCAGCATTGTGCAAAACCCCGCGATTTTGCGGCTTGTAAGGAAGACGCCGCGACTTGAGCAACACACTGCGACTTGTAAACTTTTGTTTGATTATGTACTAATTTGAATACATACAACATTTACTTTTCAATTATACTCACCCCAATTTATAAAAATTTTGCCAGAGTCTCCCTTTTTCTTTACTCCCTCAATGCTATTATCATACATCTTACACAAGATCCCACGCAGTTCCAGTATCATCTAAACATTTAAACATATATTATACATGCATGAAATGTTAACTACACATATCATCTAATCCAAACATACCATTTGCAAATTCAATGTAAACTACGCATAAATTACAACGCAAATGTAAACAAATTAACGTGAACATACATCACAACAACGTAACTGTAAACAAATGAAAATTAATTGAACATAAGCAGAAAGTTCTACGCCGCTGAATGTATCATGAAAGGTTAAGGTCCACACTTGTGTACG
Organism: Begonia loranthoides; assembly: GCA_022433065.1. Taxonomy (NCBI): domain Eukaryota; kingdom Viridiplantae; phylum Streptophyta; class Magnoliopsida; order Cucurbitales; family Begoniaceae; genus Begonia; species Begonia loranthoides. Next base: position 5,909,237 of record CM039484.1, on the reverse strand, counting down.
TTTGTGTTTGTGGACCTTGCGCATCCGACTCCTGCAAAACACATTGCGAATGAAATTAGCATTGTTCAATTCAAATAACATTTGAAAACATAAACGTGATAATGGGCTCACCTGCGTCCCAGGAACTCTGTCGGGAACTATCTCAGGGACTAGGTTAGAAATTGTCTCGGGGGCTATCTCGGGAACTCTGAACCCCATAAATATGCCCTCCGACCTTCCTCTGCCGCCTCTGCCTCTGCCTCTGCTGCTCCCTCTGCATGCCCCTGCACTTGACTCGCCTCCCCCATCGCAAGTGTGGGAATTGTGCCTCACAGTAGCCACAAGTGACGTTTAGATGTCTTCTGGTTAGCACTGTCTGACTTGGGGCCTCGTCCACATCCCGTGTTCTACGTATGTGTGGCCTTCTTGGAAGCCTTTTAAATGGCAGTGGGCTAATTGGATCAAAATTCGTCACAGGAGGCCACTCGATTGGTCCATTGACGGGGCGAAGAAAGTGGGAGTACATCGCCATGTATGTTTCTCGATGATAGCACACATGCACATATTCCTCAGAAGATCTCCTCGTGAAGTGAATGCATGGGATTGCATGGACACACGGGATACCGGTCAACTCCCACCGATAACAAGTACAAGTACGCCTGTCCAAATCGACAGAGTACTGTTCGGTACTGTTGCTGACCTCAAACTGGGTAGCTCCTACAAACTGGGGGCTCCAATTTCGACTGGCAAGTTGTACTTTGGCAAGCCGGTTACTAATCATTGGACACAACAGTTCATTCGAGCGAGCCATCTTTTCATTTTTTTTTCACGATCCTACCCATGATGCTCTTTCGAATGATCTCGAATATACTTAGAATTGGTTTGTCCCGAGCTGGTAGGATGCAAGCATTGAATGACTCGCTTAGGTTGTTGAGGCTTATGTCGCACTTTGGGATGGAGCAGAAGGCATGTTTGGCCCAACATGTCACATCTATTCCTCGTAGATAGTCGTGGGCCGCCGACTCAAGCAAAAATAACTTAGTCATCTCTCTCTCAAATTGTCTCACTGTTGTGGCTCTAGATGTAGCCCACATTGCATCCTTTAACAACCTGCCTTTAAATTGTTTTTTAAAATTGGCATACAGGTGTCGGATGCAAAACCAATGGTCTGCTTGCCATGCCACCTCTCTGACAGCTGGCACTAGTCCCTGCAAAGATTCATAATATGAGTCAAACATTGGTACAAAATGTATAACATAAACACATACGGAAAAAGCAATCAACCGCATCTTTTATTGATCAGAAATGATTGTCCATCCATTGTCAGATGGGGTGTTTAGATCGTCGAGCAACAATTCTAGAAACCACCTCCATGAAGGCCTATTTTTTGCTTCAACGAATATTACAGCAATCAGATACATACCATTGTTTCCGTTGATGGTGACAACAGTGAGCAGTTGGCCCAGAGTTGCTCCCTTCAAATGGCAACCATCTAAATAAATAACAGGTCTACCACAGTTCAGCACTACCCTCTTGCATGCATCCAAGCACATGTACATCCTTTTAAATACACTCATATCAAGGTCAACACGTAGTGAACTTCCAGGATTCGACCTCCGAATCTCCTCAGCATAGGACCATATGAGCTTATATTGCTCATTGACATCCCCTTCGTTAATTTTATTGGCTGCATTTCTTTCCCTTCTAGCAAGGCTGGGTGTGATGTTGATGTTGAAGACCTTCCTGACTGTCTCAATTATGGAAGATATGTCCCAGTCGGCCTCACTTTTAAATCTGTCTAAGTAATGCATTGCCACCCATTTGGCAGTGGCATGGCGACTTTCCATCTTTCTGGAGCAAGTGTGAACGTCGTTGCAGAACTTATTTAAAACGTTATTTCACCTTGCATTTTTTAGGTATGCATACGCCACGTGCATCCTTCCTGGCAGGCAGCCCTCAACCGATGAGCATCACTGTGGGTGAATTTTATGCTGTACCCATTCTTCAATGCATAATCAACAATTTCTTCTCTAATTTTATTCAATGAACTGTACTTTTTGCCAAGGCCCATACCAGCGAAGCTACATTGTGCTTCTGGTTGGCGTCTAGGCCTACTCTCCGCCATGTCAATGTCTTCATCACTAGTGGATTGGCATGCTGATCAGAGGTCCTCATTGTCCTCTTCATTTAGACTTGCTGAGACAAAATACAACACAATTGCAATTTCATTTCCAATTCCATGTACCTCGTTCTCATTAGCCAATAATGTCTCTGTGGGGCCCACTTGAACTTGACGGTTAATAACAAATTTTTCAACACTCCAAGATGCCATTTTCTTGTCAACAAATTCTTCAACTTTGACAAAAATCCTTTCTCTTCAACTCTCGGACTTCTCTAGGGTTCGCAAATTGCTGCCAAAATGGCTTTGAATATCGAGAGCAATTACCTGTCTGCTTATAAAATTCGCAGCCGGGTCCAGAAAACCGTGGGGGTGTCCTGGGACGCCGCGGCGGTTTCTAAGGACGCCGCGGCGGCATCCCTAGACACCGCGGCTTCTAGGCCAACATTTGCCTACTTTTCTTCACAAAGCAAGTTAGCTTGTTAACGGCGAACGTGACTGCGATGTTGGATTTGTCATTTACCCATACGTCAGTGGTTAACTTGTTAGAAAATATACCATAGTGGTTGACTTGTCATTGATCGCAAACCATGATGGTTGATTTGTCATTTTTCCTTTTATTTATTTTTATTTTTTACCATAAATATATTTGTCACTTACCTTCTGCACATTATACTCATTGATGGGTGATGATATTTTATTTTCTCATGAAAATTTTGTTTTTTGTTGAGATATAATCTTTCAAAATCAAACTCTTTATTTTACAACGCCATTTTTGTGGATGACTTTGCTCCTGTAGACATAGATGTCCTCCATAGAAGCTTTCCACTAATTAAACAAGTTAGCTTTTGCAGACACCAGCGATTTCGCATATACATATATTAGATGCAACATAAAAATAAAATATAATTTTGTTTGTATTAGAATGATATTTTGACAAATGGAGGTGACCATTGCGTTCGGAACTAGGAGTGGAACCGATTCAATTTGGTTCGGTTTTATAGTGAATTGGAACCGAACCGTCTCGGTTCGATTTTAAAAATAAAAAAACCAAAATCGAACCAAATCCATTGGAAAACAGATGAAAAACCAAACCTCGGTTTTCGATTTTCCTCTGTTCGGTTTTCGATTTTTTCAGTTTGGTTTTTAAAAAACCAAAAAAATTAGATTTCCTTAGTATTTGGCTAAACAAATTTTAATTCTAAGAAGTTGAACTCAAATTTCAACATAAAACGACTTGATAAATTTTATAGAAATTTTAGTTTTTTGAGAAACTTTTCTTTCATTTGATTCATTTTTCCATTAAAGTACAAGAAAATTACAAGAAAATTTTTAAAATGCGAAGGAAAGAATATTTAGCTAAGTTAGAGCAACATCAAACATCCATCTCCACATTTGATTTCTTAAAAAAACTGCATTTTTTAAAAAATCAAACAGAACCGAGAAACTAAACTCCAAAAAATATAAAACAATATATAAATGAGTTGGTTTAGGTTTATTTTGGGTCGGTTTTACTCTATTTTTCTTCATTAAAACCGAGAACCGAACCAAAGATTTTGGTTATATTTAGTTTGGTTTTAAATTTAGTTTTTTTTTTTAAACTGAACCAAACCGAGTAAAATAATTCAGTTCGGTTTAGTTACTCGGTTCGAACCAAGCCAATTTCCACCCTCATTCGGAACATCAAAATGAGTCAAAAAATGGGGTGCGTTCAATTTTTGGATGTAGTTAAGTAGTCCAAATATATGGTCAAACTGTCGATATAAAATTCAAAGTCAAAGTCAACCATCAAAGCTTACATCACATGCCCAGTTAGCTGCTGACATCAACAAATGATGTCATGTTGATGTCAACACTCTGGAAATCGACCATGGTGACTTTTCCGGCAATAGCAAATGGCATCGAATTGGAACAATAAGGGTTGAGTTTCAAAAGTTTTGAGCTATTGAATCCAATAGTGGCATCTGTTTTCTGAGATGATGCCTAGAGGATCTACGATTAAAATGACAGTAACTTACGAAGATTCCATTGATCTTTGGATCTATAAGATTCTCTTCATTGAGAGCTTTCCAACGGTAGGTCAAACATTGTGATCTCTCTCTCTCTCTCTCTCTCTCTCTCTCTCTCTCTCTCATGCGCGCGCGCACACACACACACAAAAATAATTATAAACAAAGTATTATTTACATTAAATAAATATCGATTTTTACAAAATAATTCACGCTTTTCTTTTCTGATGCTCCCACAACTTAATTTAAATTACCAAACATAATCGCATAGTCCAAACCACACTGTGACCCATGAAGTCATGGGTTTAACTGAATCATCACACATGATCGAAGACTCACAACACACAGTAAGAACCAGGTCAACTAAAAAAATTTAACTTATACTAAACAAAAAAATTTATTTATAAAAATATAAAATTCAAAAAATTGCGAGTTTTACTCCAAAAGCTTGCAGTGGGACATAGATAAATAACAAAATTATATTTAATTTTTATAATCTATGATTGGAGCGAAAGAATATGGTCGGTAGGGTTTCATAGGCTTTGTTTATTTCATAATTTTAAGATTTTATGTTACTTTTCATTTAATCACACGTTTGAAAGGTTAGCCCGCAGTTCAGAAAGAGACTTTGGAGGTTCTCACTTCGTTTTGCATTTCCCAGGGCGATTCTAGGTCGACCCACTCGACCAAAATCATTTCCCATATCGTTAGCAGGCTTGAAGGGTTAGGCAACGGTCTTTTGGGGCGCCATGGGAAATGAACTTGGGCGGTGGGGGAATAAAGGTTGGGAATATGAACTTGGGGAGTTGGACAACTTAAATGTTAAACTAAACGTTAATTTAAAACTCAAGGGTTAAATTTTCGATCAACTTGAACAAAAGAGGGCGTTACACTAAACTCTTGTTGAGAAAAAAAGAACCCAAATACACAGCGGAATAAAAATATTTTTTTTCTCTCTTTATGCAATCAAATAGGCAAAGCAAATCAACAAAAATAACAAAATCAACAACACCAATTTTTAGCGTGGAAAACCCTCAAAAAGTGTGAAAGTAAAAAACCACGGGACCCGTAGGCCACTTAATCAAACTTCCACTTTAACAGAAATAATGGGCACATCAAAGTTCTCTCTAGCTTCAACAAACTAGAGGCATACAATATTCATCAAGATTGAACATACTAATCTTGGAAGATAACAAAACCGTAAGAGAGGATAAATCTAGAGTTATCAAATTGCAGTCCTGTTTGTAGCCCGACAGACTGCCTTAGAGAGTTTTAACGACGATCTGCACCATTCAGAATATACTCCGTGATATCATGAACCTACAGTAAAATATTTAAGGTGATCCAACGGTTGATTCTAGATAAAATGGAATTCTCGTATGACTGCCTCTAAAAATCCGAAAATCTCTTTTCTTCTTTCTTCTCTCTCACTCTAGGTTTTCTCTAGGGTTTCATTAATCACAAAACCCCCTTTTATACTCAGCCCACAAAATATGGGCCGAGCCCACCAAATCTTCCCCTCGGCTCATATATCGGGCTCTAGTACGCCCGCTTTCTGCCTACAAGTTTTAAACTTCTTTTTAGGCAAAGTTTTCATCATCATGTCAGATCCATTCTCATCAAAGTCAATACCTTTTGTCTGACTAAATCCTTTCACAACTATTCTTGCCTTATACCTAGGCTGTAAGTTGTTTTCGTCTAACTTCAATCTGAACACCCGCTTGTTTTTCAAAGCTCTCTTTCCCTTTGGTAGTTTCATCAAGTCATAAGTGTTGTTCTCATGCAAGGACTTCATCTCATCTTGCATTGCATACAACCACTCATTTTTCTTCTCATGCGAAAGAACCTCCTCATAAGTCTCTGGTTCTCCCCCTTCAGTGAATAACACATAATCACTGGTAGAATATCTTCTAGAAGGTTCCCTGTCTATAGTGGATCTTCTCAACTGAGGCTCAACCGGTGGCTCTACTGGGTTTTCTTTAATTGATTCATTATCAACTGAAAGAGGATCATCTGTCTATGTATCTCTATTATCATTCATAGGCACTATAGGTGGACGAACCATACCTGAATCAACTCGCTCTTCACTGCTAGACTCTGGCTTCTCTGTCTTATCAAAGTCTACAATGGTTTGATCTTCCAAAAAGACTGCATCTCTACTTCTATTAAATTTCTTGTTGATCGGATCCCAAAATCTGTACCCAGACTCCTCATGACTGTACCCAATGAAAATGCACTGCCTCATTTTACTGTCAAGTTTAGATCTCTCATCTCTAGGAATATGCACAAATGTCCTACAGCCAAAAACTCTCAAGTGCTCATATGAAATATCTTTCCCTGACCACACTCTCTGAGGTATATCATGATTCAAAGGAACTGAAGGCAAAAGATTTATCAAGTCAACCGCTAATCTCATTGCCTCTCCCCAATAGGATTTTGGCAGCTTTGCATGAGAGAGCATACAACGAATCCCGTCATTAATCATGCAATTCATCCTCTCTGCAACTCCATTGTGCTGGGGCGTTTTTGGCTCTGTTTTCTAAGCTTGATCCCATGAGTTCTGCAGTACTCCTTGAATGGCTCTCTGTATTCACCACCATTATCTAAGTGAACACATTTCAATTTCTTGCCAATTTCTCTCTCAACTGAGACCTGAAAAAGTTTGAAGAAATCTAAAGTCTGATCTTTAGTCTTCAAAGCATAAGTCCATACCTTTCTAGAATGATCATCAATAAAGATAATATAATAACGAGCACCACCAAGACTCATAGTATCCATAGAGCAAATATCAGTATGCACCAAATCTAACACATTTGGTCTTCTCGACGGAGGCAAGCTTTTAAAAGATACCATGTGTTATTTACCAGCTAAACAATGAGTGCATACCTCTAGTTCTGTGAACTTCAAACCAGGAACTATCTGCTTCTGAGAAAGCTTCTGCATACCATTCTTACTCATGTGTCCAAGCCTCATATGCCATAGTTGAGTAAACGAGTCATCAACTATATTCACTTCTCCCCCGTAAGAAGTAGCCTACACCAAATAAAGAGAATTGTGTTTCTTTCCTCTGGCAACCACCAACGATCCCTTAGTGAGCTTCCACTTACTTTCACCAAAGTGGCTATGGTATCCCTCGTCATCAAGTATACCAGCGGAGATCAAATTTAGACGGATATTAGGACCATGCCTCACATTCTTCAGACGCAATCGACATCTGACATCAGTATTCATGTAGACATCACCCATGCCTACTACCTTGCACTATGCATTGTTCCCCATCTTCACATGACCAAACTCAACAACACTATAGGTAGAAAATACATCACGCTGAGAAGTAACATGGTATGAAGCACCAGAATCTACTACCCAACGAGGATCCTGACATGTGAGATTAATACTGCTATCATCGCAAATAATAATCACATCTCCATCTACAGCTACTGTTGTATTGTCATCATCTATCTTCTCTTCATCTTTCTGATCTTGTTTTTGTTCTCTCAACCATTTTCTACATTGAGATTTCTTGTGCCCTGACTTGTCATAATAGAAACATCTGAAGTCATTCCTTGTCTAAGACTTCCCTCGTGATCTGTCATTATTGTCACAGTTCTTCTGATTTCTACTCTTGTTTCTACCTAGTCTCTCTAAAACTAGCACCTGACTCTGTGCAGTTAACCCTCGCTCTTTTCTTCTGTTTCCTTCATTTAACATGCTTTCTTTCACCATCTTCAAAGTGAGAACACCATCTGGAGCGGAATTGCTAAGAGAAACAACAAGAGTTTCCCAACTATCAGGCACTGAACTAATCAAGCACAAAGCATGTATCTCATGATCTAGCTTCATGTCAAGTGCTGCCAACTGATTCAGAATTCCCTGAAAAATATTCAAGTGATCAAAAACTGGAGTTCCATCTGTGTATCGAAGATACATCAATTTCCTGAAAAGAAAAGCTTTATTCTGCGCATTCTTCTTTTCATACAACTCCCTTAGAGTCTCCCAAACTTTGCTGGCGTTTGTCTCATTGGCAACATGCTGATAAACTCTCTATCAACCCACTGTCGAATTTTGTCAACTGCTTTTCTGTTCAACTTGACCCAATCTTTTTCAAACATCTCATTTGGTTTGCCCTCATCTCCCAAAAGTGTGTCTTCATAATCTAGAGAACATAATAGATCTTCCATTCGTGACTTCCATATCGAGTAATTGGTATTCGTGAGCTTAATCATAGTATTGCTACTGTTACTAGACTCCTCCATATGACAAACACAAAATAATCACCAATTCAACCTGGCGCTCTGATACCATTTGTTGAGAAAAAAGAACCCAAATATACAGCGGAATAAAAATACTTTTTTTCTCTCTTTGTGCAATCAAATAGGCAAAGCAAACCAACAAAAATAACGAGACCAACAATACCAATTTTTAGCGTAAAAAACTCTCAAAAAGTGTGAGAGTAAAAAACCAAGGGACCCGTAGGCCACTTAATCAAACTTCCACTATAACAAAAATAATGGGTACACCAAAGTTCTCTCTAGCTTCAACAAACTAGAGGCATACAATATTCATCAAAATTGAACACACGGAAGATAACAAAATTGTAAGAGAGGATAAATCTAAGGTTATCAAACTGTAGTCCCGTTTTTACCCTGACAGACCACCTTAGAGAGCTCCAACGATGATCTACACCGTTCAGAATATACTCCTTGATGTCGTGAACCTACAGTTCAAATTTCAAGGTGATCCAACGATTGACTCTTAAGAAAATGCAATTCTCGTATGACTGCCTCTAAAAATCCGAAAATCTCTTTTCTTGTTTCTTCTCTCTCATTTTAGGTTTTGTCTAAGATTTCATTAATCACAAAACTCTATTTTATATTCAGCCCATAAAATATAGGCCAAGCCCAACAACTCTCAATCTATTTAACTCTCTACTATATAGTTACCACATCCTCATGTCAAACGGGCCTTACACGGGAACAAGTTAACAGGAGAGAGAGGACTTTTTAGTCTATAATAATTGGTCAAACAAATAACAATTGACAAGATAGAGCCAAACAAGTCTTGCTCCCCCAGGTACGCCCTGCGCTTCATTTTTTATTAATTAAATACTACTTGTCCTTGAGTCCTCGACACTGAAAAGAAATGATACCCATTTCGAAGAAATTCATTTATTTAAAAAGGGTAAATGACAAATCAACCATCGTGGTTTGCGATCAATGACAAGTCAACCACTGT
>CM039484.1:5862624-5894900 GCA_022433065.1 Begonia loranthoides | reverse complement strand
ATCTAAATTCCTAGTTTTCACCTATAGTCTGAGAGCAAAATAATAACGGCTAGGTGTGAACCAAACTCAACAATAGTTCAGGAGCATTAACCAACACATTCAATAAATCCATAATTTTCTTTCTCCCCTACTGTTCAATAAAGGAAAAGCAAGACAATCACATCTAAAAGTTTATCGCGCAATCAAAACCAATTTTTCCAGCCAAAACAATTGAACCAAATCGCAACATTATCAATGCCAGCGCAAAATGACAGAACACAACAACGTAAATGCTGTAGATCAGAACCCAAAAATCAAAACACGATCGGCTATTTTCTCTTCAACCAAAAACCAAGAATCGACATTTATACCTTAAACAAAAAAAATGGAGAGCGGCAAATCGTCGGCACTGTCCTAATCACCAGGGGGTTCGACACCCGTTCGTCGTTCGGGCGCTGCTCGCCTTTCGGCTGGACGAAAGTCAGTCGTCGTCGGTTGGTTCGCTCGTCGCGGTTCCGTCGGCTGACTCGTCGGGTTGCTGCTCGTAGCTCGTCAGGTCGCTGCTCGTAGCTCGCCACTCGTCGGGTCGCTGCTCGTAGCTCTCTGCCGATAGGGTGAAGGCGAAAGCAAATCAGATGAAATTGAAATTGGGCGAAATTTAGGTATATATTTTCTCTTTTTTTTTAATTCAAAATCATTCCGCGTCCAGGCATACATTGTGGGGCCATCAGCTTTTTTTAACGGACAGCGATAGTGCATTTGTCATTTTCACATACGTTGGTGGTTAACTTGTTAGAAAACATACTACAGTGGTTGACTTGTCATTGATCGCAAACCACGATGGTTGATTTGTCATTTTCCCATTTAAAAATTTGAGGTCATTCTTCTCTTTTTTCCTTTTGGGTATAAATTGTTTCAGATTTGGTTGCTTTGTTTCAACGCGGAGCATATTTTGCCCCCTAGGTGCTTGAGGAATTGCCCCAACCAAAACTTTTATCAGCAGCGATTAGTTTCTTATGGAGCACTTGTTGGGTCTTCTTAAAATTCATGTTTGCAGAGGGGTTAACCTTGCCGTGAGAGATGTAACGACCAGCGACCCTTATGTTTTTCTCAAAATGGGAAAGCAGGTGCATTTTATGATCTCATATGGTTAAATTTCTTTGTTTCTTGGTTTCGGTTTTTGGGAATTATTGCTGAACAATCTGCTTCTCGGCTGGTTTTGAAATCCTGAATACGACTATGCTGTTCGTTGACTTTGATGTCTCTGTCTTTAATTTTTGTGGATTATAGTAAAGATTTTACTTTTTTGCCCGAGTTTTAATCTTGGACAGATCTATTGATTTTTTGTGTGCTTTTGGATTGAAAATGGTAGAATCTGTCTCGTCTACAGAAGACTTTCTTTATAGCATAAACTAACTACTTTTCTCTCGTTTAATTATAGGAAAATTAACAAATCAACCACAGAATAATTTTCTCAAACAAATAAAATATTCAACTACGGAAAATAAACGACGCAAGTATCACTATTACATTTTCTGTTAAAAACCTATTTTTCTTGCGTTTACAAATCATTCAACGGCAAACAACAACAACGATTTCTCTTATGGAGAAGAAGACGAAGAATTCAGAGGTCAAAGACGTCTGTAGAAGGATCATAGAACTAAAATTAGAAAATTTCAAAGAAAAATTGAGCAAAGGATTTATCATAAGAGGCAGTAAATTATCTGAGAAGAGATTTTTGGAGAGACTAGTAAATTATCTGAGAAGAAAGAACAAAAAATTAGAAGAGAAATTGAAGAAAATAAATTTTCCATAAGAGCTAGAAATGACAGAACTTCGTTTTTTGTTACATAGCGGAGGAATAACGATGTAAGGAATAAATAGAAGAATGAACAGTTTCTTCTTTCCTCTGCGCAAAGGAGAGTGAAGAAATAAAGAATTTCCTTCTTTCCGGGAAAGAATGAACTTTCCTTAGTTCCTCTAAGAGGAAAGAAGGAATTTTCTTTTTTCCTTACTTTCCTTTTTTCCGCAAAGGAAAGAAGGAACTATTCCTTTTTCTATTTCTTCCTTCCGCGGCGGAATTTCCTCATTTCGGTGCAGAATGTCATCGTTCTGCAGTGGAACGTCGTCGTTCCTCTGCTGTGTAACGAAGAACAAAGTTCTGTTTGTTCTGCCTCTTATGGAAAATTCATTTTCTTCTACTTCTCTTTCAATAGGATCCTTCTCTTCCTATTAAACTCGTTAAGTGAAGTATGAATTTTGATGATTGATGTGAAAGAGATTGAAACTAAACTTTTGTTTTCATTTTGGTTACAGTTTGTGTATGATAAAGATACATTTTCACTCCATGACAAAATGGGAGATGCCAAGTTTGAAATCGGGCCGTTCATGGAAGCCTTGAGAGCGTGATTGGATGGCCTCCCGAGCGGAACAATTATAAGAAAGATTCAACCCAGCAGGCAAAACTGCTTGTCTGAAGAGAGTAGCATTGTTTGGGAAGGAGAAAAAGTTGTCCAAAACATGTTTCTTAAATTGAGAAACGTGGAATCTGGTGAAGTTGAATTGAAGTTGCAGTGGGTTGATATTCCTGGCTCTAGAGGCTTATGAATGCTTCCATTAAACTGTCTTGCGTGGTTTCCTATTTCTTGGAATTGAGTTTATTGGAGAGCAGTGATTGGCTATGGACGTTCGTGACAAACCAACCATCATGGTTTATTTTGTAACAAACTAACCATTGACGTATGGAAAAAAGACAAATCCAACATCGTTCTCACGTTTGTCGTTACCAAGCATGTCGCGGCGTCCTTGGAACACCGCAGCGGCGTCGTGTGTTGCGAAGAAAAGCAGCCAAATTTTGGCCTGGACGCAGCGGTGTTCCAGACACCCCCGCGAATTAATAAATAGACAGCTAACTCCTCTCGACATTGAGAGGCATTTGATCAACGATTAGCGAACCCTAGGGAAGTTCGAGAGCTGAAGAGAAAGTAATTTTCGCAAAGTTGAAGAATTTGTTGACAAGCAAATAGTGTCTTGAAGTGTTGAAGAATCCGTTATTAACCGTCAATGTGAAGTGGGGCCCATAGAGACATTTTTTGCCAATGAGAATGAGGTGTGTGGAATTAGAAATGAAGTTGCAATTGTTTTGCATTCTGTCTCAGCAAATCTAAACGAAGAGGACGATGAGGACCTCCGATCAGCATGCCAATCCACTAGTGATGAAGAGATGGACATGGCAGAGAGTAGGCTGAGGCGCCAACCAGAAGCACAATGCACATTCGTTGGTATGGGCCTTGGCAAAAAGTATAGTTCGTTGAATAAAATTAGAGAAGAAATTGTCCATCATGTATTGAAGAATAGGTACGGGATAAAATTCACCCACAGTGATGCGCATCGGTTGAGGGCTGCCTGCTAAGAAGGGTGCACGTGGCGGCTGCACGCCTCAAAAATGCAAGATGAAATGACGTTTCAAATAAAGTTCTACAACGACATTCACACTCCAGAAAGATGGAAAGTCGTCATGCCACTGTCAAATGGGTAGCAACGCATTACTTAGACAAATTTAAAAGTCAGACCGACTGAGACATATCTTCCATAATTGAGACAGTCAAGAAGGACTTCAATGTTAACATCACACCCAGCCTTGCTAGAAGGGCAAGAAATGCCGCCAAGAAAATGAACGAAGTGGATGTCAATGAGCAATACAAGCTCATATGGTCCTATGGTAAGGAGATTCGGAGGTTGAATCCTAAAAGTTTCCTACGTGTTGACCTTGACATGAGTGTATTTAAAAGTATGTGCATGTGTTTGGATGCATGCAAGAGGGCTGTGCTGAACTGTGGTAGACCGGTTATTTGTTTAGATGGTTGCCACTTGAAGGGAGCGACTCCAGGCCAGTTGCTCACTGCTGTCACCATTAACAGGAACGATGGTATGTATTTGATTGCTGTAGCAATCGTTGAAGCAGAAAATAGGGCTTCATGGAGATGGTTTCTAGAATTGTTGCTGGACGATCTAAACACCCCATCTGGCAATAAATGGACAATCATTTCCGATCGACAAAAGGTGCGGTTCATTGCTTTTGCATTATATGTTTATGTTATGCATTTTTTACCAATGTCTGCTCATATTATGAATCTTTGCAGGGACTAGTGTCAGCTGTGAGAGAGGTGGCATGGCAAGCAGACCATCGGTTTTGCATCCGACACCTGTATGCCAATTTTCAAAAACAATTTAAAGGCAAGTTGTTCAAGGATGCAATGTGGGCTGCATCAAGAGCCACAACAATGAGGCAATTTGAGAATGAGATGGCCAAGTTATTTGTCCTTGATCCTGCAGCCCACGACTATTTACGAGGAATAGCTATGACATGCTGGGCCAAACATGCCTTCTCTTCCATCCCAAAGTGCGACATAAGCCTCAACAACCTCTGCGAGTCCTTCAATGACTGCATTCTACCCGCCCGAGACAAACCAATTCTAAGTATGTTCGAGATCATTTGAAAGGGCATCATGGGTAGGATCGTAAAAAAAAATGAAAAGATGGCTCAGTCAACCGAACAGTTGAGTCCAATGATCAGCAACCGCCTCGCCAAAGTATAACTTGCCAGTTGAAATTGGAGCCCCCAGTTTGCAGGAGCTGCCCAGTTTGAGGTTAGCAATGGTACCGACATGTACTCTGTCGATTTGGACAGGTGTACTTGTACATGTTACCGGTTGGAGTTGACCGGCATTCTGTGTGTCCATGCAATCCTGTGCATTAACTTCACGAGGAGATCTCTTGAGGAATTTGTGAATGTGTGCTAATACCAGGAAACATACATGGCAATGTACTCCCACTTTCTCCGCCCCATCAATGGGCCGATCGAGTGGCCTCCTGTGACGAATCTTAATCCAATTAGTCCACCGCCATTTAAAAGGCTTCCAGGAAGGCCACTCGTACATAGAGTACGGGATGTGGACGAGGCCCCAAGCCGGACGGTGCTAACCAGAAGACATCTTAACGTCACTTGTGGCCAGTGTGTGCATGTGGGGAACAATTCGCATACTTGCGATGGGGGAGGCGAGTCAAGTGTTGGGGCATGCAGAGGAAGCGATCAAGGCAGAGGCAGAGGCGGTAGAGGAAGGTCAGAGGGCACATTTATGGGGTTTAGAGTTCACGAGACAGCCCCAGAGACAATTCCTACCCTATTCCTTGAGACAATTCCCGACAGAGTACCTAGGACGCAGGTGAGCCCCTTACCACATTTACGTTTTCAAGTGCTAATTTCATTTGTAATGTGTTTGGCAAGATTCGGATGCGCAAGGTCTACAAACACAAACGTACACGTGGGTGGACCTTAACCTTCCGTGATACATTCATTGGATAGATTAGGTTTGAAATATATGTCATTGTACTGTACGCGATATTTGTAAATTTTGATTCATAAATCTGACTTGGTTTCATCAAGTTCAATTGATCAATTTCAATTTGTTTCGTTTCAACAATTTCAATTCAAATATTGCTTCCATACATTTGGCTCAGGAGTGTGCATGGCATCTGATTGTAAGCTCACAAACGGCCGCGGCGTGCTGGTCACAAGCCGCGGCGTTTTGCTCAAACGCCGCATCGGCGTCGTCACACACCGCCGCAGCGTCATCACAAACGCCGCAGCGGCGTGCTCACAAACTGCCGCAGCGTGATCACAAACCGCCGCGGCTTGTGACCAATACGCCACGCATTTGGAGCAAAACGCCGCAGTTTGCTTATGGAAGCCGTTGAAATTGTTGGACTGAATTTACCATAGTTCTCCATACACTTTTGTTTAATTATGTACTTAATTTAAGTCATACAGGATTTACTTTTCACTTATCCTCACCCCAATTTATAGAAAATTTGTTAGAGTCTTCCTCGTTTCTTTACTTCCCCAAGGCTATGCTCATACATCCTGTACAAAAAATCCCATGGCAGTTCCAGTATATGTAAACAAATTAAACTAAACATAAATTACAACAAAGCACGTACAACGTAAATGTACACAAATTCAACTAAACATACATTACAAAGTCAGTGTAAACAAATTACAACAAAGTGTACATAAACAGAAAGTTCTATGCCACCTTCTTTTTGGTCCGTTTCGGCGGCAAATCCTTGACCGCAAAAGATAATTGCGGGTCAAGGAATACATGTTGAGCTGGCTGGAACAATGGACCCTCATACTGAAAGGTCGCTTCGTCGTGCACATGAAATTGTTCCGGAATAGTGCACTGTCGTATCACCCTCATCCCCTCACTCATACACCGCAAGACGCCGTATGGGCTGCAATGCAAGGGGAACAATTGCCATAAGGGAAAATACACAGAAAGCAATATTAAGAATTTACACAAGGGAAAATACATACCGCAGTTTGTCAGTGGGAGCTACGATCATGGAGATTGATTCCGGCATCAATCGCTGGTAAGCGTATTGAGTGTGCAGGTCAACGGAGGACATAAAACAATCATGCTTCGGGAAGGTCTGCAAGGTAAACACCGCATTAGATGATCTCAGTAAACATGAACAAAAACCCGGAGAAGCGAGATGGTTACTTACGTGAATCCACCCTAATGAGATTAGACCATTTTCATGATGAAACTCCAATACGGCTGCGTCGTTCACCGAATTGCACTGCATATAAGGTCGGATGAGTACGAAGATAAAATGTTATTCACTAACATACAAACAAGGTTTCTCACCGTATTTGACGTCCCGACTTGGTCCGGGAAGATGAGATGAGTGACGACGTAGGCATTGTCCTCTAACTTTCCCCCCAGAACTGCGCACGTCTCTATGTTCTTCGCAGTATTGGCATGGACATACTTCTTGAACATGGTCATCAAATCATGAGCCTGCAACAAAAATGTCAAAACACCGTTAGAGTAACAAAGCATGAACATGAACAAACACACATATATAACCAAATGAAAGACGTACCACACGCACAATTCTAAGGGGCAGACCCTCAGTTGGCTCGGCATGCACGGCTGGAGGAGCAGGTTGGCGGCTTACGGCACCGGTGCTGCAAATGAACAACGCGTCATCACGTCAAACACAAACAAAGTAAATACTAGACTTTGCGTACAAAGTAAATCACTTACGAGCGATATGTGGCAGTTGTTGCTTCAGAGGACAATGACGCGGATGCCATCCAGGCTGCTCGCCTCTCACGTCGCTGAAGTGGTACCACCACCTCACGATGCCAATCTGTTGCTTGCATATGCTGCTCTTGTGCAATGCGATGCCTCTCTTCTGCGAGGGTCGGTGCTTACATATGCCACTCTTGGGCTATTCGATGCCTCTCAGCTACAAGCTCGTCCCCTCTTTGTATTTGGATTTGTTGCATTTGGATGTGCTCCTTCATCATTTGCATTCTGGCCTCCATCCTATTCATCCAGTCAGACGTCTCATCAAGCCTTGGAGTAAAGTGAGATGAATGAGGAGGAGGCGGCTGTTCATGAGAGGGGGCTGAAGGCTGAGGCTCTAAGGGGGGTGAACGTGTTGCCTACTTCCTGGACTTGCGCAGCCATTCCCCTCCAACATTCGTGAACCCTATTCAGTCCACTTTTGCTTTATTGTAAACGTGTAAGGGCGACTCGTCAATTCTCGGCTCTTTCTGGGAAATGGGCACTCCATAGTGATCAATGATGGTCTGTATCAGCCAATTGTACAAGAGGTTCTTCAATGGGTTGTTCAACACCTCATTCATGTGGTTGAGGATGATAAATCCAATGTCCACCTTTTTTCCGGTGAACACCTTCTCTAGGATATAAAGATCCATGCAACTAACATGGTCTCGATGCCCACCCCGAGGCAAAATCGTGTATGTGATTATGAGGTGAATCAATCTGGCTATGACATTCAGCTTCTTGCCCTTTGGCTTGTAGTACTCGGCAACCTCGGTATCCAGGTGCAAAAATTTAAGCATCGTTATCCCTTCTCCTCAGTTGACAAATGGTGGATCCCGAGACACGTGATAATATTCTTCGCTTGGCCCTTCAAGTACGCATCCAAGAATTATATTTACGTCTTCAGGAGTGAGCCTCAACTCCTATCCAAAAACGTACGTCCTCAACTCTAATGGTTCGGTTGACATTTTCAAATTTGCATAGAACAATCTTATCACTCTCTCACAATAACTGCCCCTCAGCTGGCACAACCCGACTAATCCAGCATCTTCCAACAGTTGTTTAATTCTCATTCTAGCCAATGAGTCCAAATCAACTATTTTCGAGACACTAATTGCACAGTTTTGAATATCATTTTCATACCGTGATTTGCAATTCGATGACCTGAATAATCTGGACCTCCGCCCCCTATCACAAGTTCGTACCGAACAATTGACCCTTCGGCTGCTTTACTACGGACGTCCTAAACTCTACAAGGATGTCCAAAACTTCATTTCCCCTTCACAGTTTCGCTGTTTCTTCAATCCAATGCCACAGCAGTATGACGGACGTCCATTCCTTCTTGAGGGACGTCCGAAACTTCACTAGTTTGTTGTTTTATAATTCCTGAATATTTCTAAGTCCCAAAACGAAATCTATTCACTGCATGGACTTAGCTAAACTTGTTAGCACAATTTTAATACCTGTTTTGAGGGTATTTCCAATGAATATAAATATAAATATAATATTTAAACAATTAAGAACAAATACAATGAATACCAATAAACAACTTATTATTCCAATCAAAATTTTCATTATCAAAATAAATGAGTCTAACACATTTAGGCTAACCACGTGTTTACACTCAAATCAATGTCTCTCCACTCGTGTTTCACTCAAAATCTTGGTTTTTTCTATAATAATCTCACCCTCTTGTCTTTTACCTCTCAATTTTTTCTTTTTACTCTTTATTTAGAACTTTGATCAATGAAAAATTCAACAAATATAGACAAGTAAGATCAAACTTTTCAAACCAAGGATTTCAATCTCCAATAAAAGTAGAATCAATGACTTTTTTTAAGAGAATTAGATAGCTATTCAAAAAGTTCTCAACAATTTAGAAAGATTAGTGATTAAGAAAAGAAAACAATTTTATGAAAGAAACAACTAAGAAAAGAAAACAAATTAGGATAGATAACAATAATGGAAAAAAACAATTTAAAAAAGAAAACAACTAAGGAAAGATAACAAATTAGGAAAGATAACCATTATAGAAAGAAAAAATTTATGAAAGAGAACAACTAAGTAAAGAAAACAAATAAGCAAATAATCAATTTAGGAAAGTTGACCATTATTGGAAGATAAGACTTAAGAAAGAAGTCCATTAAGGATATATATCAATGTAAGAATGATTAAGGGCACTTATTAACTAATTATTTCATATAATAGTTAACTGAATTTATCTTGCAAGTATTCTATTATATGTTTTTTTATTGTTAATCTTCAACATCAACATTTACTTCATTTATCTAAAGAGATGTTGTCACGACCTTCAAGGGATCCAAGACAGAATAAGAGTAACTCGATCCAAAAGAACTTAATCATTCGACCATTTACTTTAAGAGAAATTTTACATTTACTTTTTATTCCTATTTTCTAATTCTTACTTCCTAATATGTCAAATATTAATTGACTCAATTAATGTAATAAATTATAAATAGTTAAAATAAGTCATTAATTGCATCAATTAATGTTTTTACATCACGAAGTAAGAATAGATAGTAATAATATAGAGTAAATATAACATTATTCTTACTTTAATTATCTTAATTAGTAACAAAAATTTTAAAAGTCGAGGCCCGATAGCAACTGGGCTGAATATGTCCAACAAAAGACATAAAGATAAAATGGTAATATAATGTAACTCCTTGAAGCGTCAAAACTTTTTTCTTGCAATTTTTATTTTTAAATAATAATAATATGTCATTATAAAATTCATGCATTTAAAATTCATTTGCAGCGGAAGTCTATAAAATTAAAACTCATTTAAAACATAATAAAAATTCATTGAAATAAGCATCAATATCCGTGAATAAAACTAAATATTAAAACATGATAAGAAAAGTGTCTTTTAGAATTTATTCGCTTTCCTTCCAACACCCATGGTTATCTCGCTTCAACTTTCCCATGAATATACCTCTTCAACTGCCACCATTATTCATTTGTTTCATCAGGTTCTTCAAAGACTTCATCCTCACCTACATCGCAAAGTTTACTATGAGTCTAAAGCTCAACAAGAGACACATAAAAATATTTTTAAAAAAACATGAAATGTAGTTCTTGAGGTAAATCATGTCATTTTTAGTCAACAATTTTTCTTTTTTTTCACTTTATAGTTCAATCATTGTGGGTAATTTAGTTTAGGGGAGAGAGTGACACTATTTGGTCTACCTCTTGTGGGACAGTTAACTCGAACCCCGCCCACAACGACAATTTATGTTTATTAGATTTTTTTATCTTTCTCAAATGAATGCATGAAACATATGCATGACATGAAATATCAATCTAATATGCATAATATACTACACAACAATACAAAACAAATCCTTGATCGACGTCATCAATTATGAACAGAACCCAAATAACGGACATGGAAGTTTGTTAATCAATATATCAACGTAAATATCAAACAACCATTAACATGCATCCTCAATTTACAGTTTACCATAAACTACCAGGTAACATTCATGAACATATTGTCTAAAAGCAAACAGTCCATAAATATCTCAATATAATCTCACAATTTCTACCTTACCTAACACTTTGTGATGTAGGCTATAAGGCCACACAATAAAAGCATCATTTACCTGTAGTTTTTAGTAGAGCCCGTAATACGTGATTCTCAAATATGCTGGTTATCCTTAAAATTAAGCAAAGAACAGATTAATAAAATAATAAGGGTGATTGTAGACACATTGTTTTTCTTAAATAAAATGATAACCTCACTATTTTCATCTCCTTTATCATTGTTACCCTTCCAAAAAACCAAGACTTTAAACATAAGGAACTACCTATAGAATGCTTGAAGAAATTCTCTTAATTGTAGAGCAGTTTCTTCGTCCAAGCGGCTCCAAAACGATTAGGGTTTCGTTCTCCTCAGACGTTCATATTTATATACAATCGAACGTGGGATTACACAAAATAAAATATAGTGGAACTCGTATCCTATGCATGATCTTTTCCTAATAGTCTAGATAAATGAATCACAACTCACACGTAATCTAGAAAGAATCTTGATAAAATTTGTCCACCAAGCAATGGACGTGTAAGCTACTATAGGGGAATTTCGCTTCATCCAATTTTACCAATGACAGTAAGCCTCATTAGCCCTTAGTTTTTAATTTGTGGTCACCAACGCAACCGTGGACTCCAATCCTTTCATAGAAGTCTATGCTGCCGTGGATTCCCAACATTTCCACTAAATCTTTACTTCCAAATGACGTTGTTCCATCACCTAATTTCCCTGATGCGGCCACGTTCGCTACTACAAAAAGCGCACTCCATACATAAACGACGACGTTCAACTAAAATAATTTCCTTCTGCCCGACATCTTCCTTTTTCGTAGAAGAATCTTTTCCTAATCTAACGGTTCACGTTCTATTCTTAAATCCAATTCTAACGGTCCCTCATCCTCCCGCATCCTTGCGGAATCCAACACTTCTGCAGAAGCATCTTTTCTCAAATTCAATGCTCTATATTCCTTCCTTAAATCCAATCCAATGATTCCTTGTCCTTCCACATCCTTGCGGCATCCAACACTTCTGCGGCAGTATCTTTTCCAATCAGATTTGATCACAGTTGTTCCATGACTTCATCCAACGACTACCATTTTTTCCATTTCTCCTCTTTGCTTGCTGCATATTTAACGAAACTTAAAAGGGAATGTTTTCCCCCAGCAGCGCAATCGCCACGGCTAAGTTTCTTTCTTTAGGTTATTTGCCTTAAAAGTCTGATTTCTATTTTATTTATTTACTTATTTATTGATTTCTTTACAAGTCTAACCTCAAAAATCAAATAACTATTGAAGAAAAATTTAAAATAATATGAAAAATATTTCTTGACGAGATTACTCTTGAGTTGACAACTGAATATTCTCCTAATTAAATTCTAAAAGATGGCAGTTATTTGGAGTGAGTCAACTAAACTCAATATGAATAAAGTTTTATATTCTACTTGTAATTTAAAAATAATGAATATGCACGCTTGGTCATAAAAATAATATTTTGGAAATTAATTTTAGAAAAAATGTGTAGAATGGGCATTTATTAAAACAACTCACTATAATGTGTTGTGTGATTTAAAATAAATTCGTACTATACCATATAAAAATTTAAGTGAAAATGGAGTCTCTCACGAAATCCGGACAAACTATGTCATAAGATATAACATAACATAACAGAGGTGATACTCGACGATCACAAAAATCACGAAAAAAACCTTAATCAACTTTAGTGTTTTGCATCCAAGGACACGACACATACAGATATTTCATTACTCTAATTAACAACAAAAAAACACATTCTCCCACAGTAAAATATGATTAATAATAAAATACGATCTCAATTCGGGTCGATCAAACATGATACACACGACCAAATTGATCCATAAAATTTATGTGCATGTTTATTAAAATATGTACAGTGAACAATACATATAATATGTAAAAACCCAAAAAGTCATAAAATGGACACATCCTTTTCTATGAAAACGCATATTAAAATATTATTTTCAGAAAATTGTGCAATAGTATACATAAAATTAAATTCATACCTCAAAGTAGATCTACCACTAATCAAAGCCCAATATCGAAGAGTCCGCGATTTTTAAATAAAATTTTGGTACCTAACCAAAAATAAAATTGTCAAATTTTGAGTTAAAATTTTATACATTAAATTCTAAAATTTTCCTTAAAATAATTCATAATTAATTAGGTAAAAAAATCTCAATTTGGGAAAAAAATAGGCCCTGAATCATGGCTGAAAAGGGGATAGCCCACAACCCAAATTGAGATTTTTTTACCCAATTAAATAGGGTAGGACTGTAGCCTATATAAGGCTTGGACTGCGGTCCAAACCAAAGCTGGTCCAAAGCAAGACTGAGCTACGGCTTAGCACTGTCTGTGTCGCGGCTCAACATTGTCTTCTCTGACGACGATACCTAGTTTTGCAGAAATTTCCAGCCACCCACATCAGAATTTTCATCGCTAAAGCCTTCCGATTCATAATTATATAATCTACCCAAAATATAAACTCCAAAAATTGCCTTGTACAGAGCACAAAATAGAACTTTGAATCATATTTTTCATACCTCCAACCTTTGATTTCTTGCCACAGGAACCTCTGACCAAGATTGCAAAATTCGACACCTTTTTCTCCAAACCCAGACCGAAAATAGCTTGCTAAACCAAGCTCGATTTCCAAGAAGACCAATCCAACCAAAGATTCTCCTCCAAAATTGTTGAGGGAGTTCTCCAATTTGTTGATGAAATTTGTTGACAAATGAAATTTTTATTCCAAAAGGAACTTTTCAAAGAGAGAGAGGGAAAAGAGAGAGACACCGAGATTGTTGAGAGGCAAATAAATTGGGAAGGATTTTCCTTCCTCAGATTGAAACATTCCCATGAATTTGGGAAGGAAAAAAATTTCCATAAAGATTTTTCTTCTTTTCCTAATTTCGTAGTTATTGCAGATGTATGTATTGCTTCATTATTTGTTATTTTCTCTTCCCAACCATTAATAAGGGGATTAGCCAAAAAAAACTTTAATCATATCAACTGCCTCTTGCAGGCTTCCCCTTGAAATCTTCTTCTCTTTTGACCTTCTATAAAGGGGGAGAAAACGATAGATTTTCCAATCATATTAGCAATAAAATCATGTCAAAAAAATTTACTTCTATGAGAAAATGTTATGACTCTTCTCTTATTTAAAGGTGAATTTTACCTCAGTTGGACGATCAAGGTTTTGTTTGAAATCGCCTGAACATACAATTCTATCATCGTCATCAATATAACAATCCATAAAATCTCCCATGTACATTTAGAAATACAATCAGATCATTGGTTTTTAGTATTTCTACCTTTTTGTCTACATTACCACTCAAGACGAAGCTAGTTGTATGGTTTCTTTCTTCTTCTCTTGTCTATCATTGATCACAATCTATTTCTTAACTCAGCTTTTAGTAAGTCGATTTGAAAATCTTCAAGGTTGTTAAACTCTTCATCGCATATTTTGGCTTCAATACAACCAACTTCGGGATGCCATTGATCAGCCTTTGCTATAGCACCCTAAGCTCCACCAAGTAGGACAATATTGCTCTCTTTGGGTAGAGACCTGTACTATTTTGCACTTGTACTTGTTGGCGATGAGATGCTACATATATGTGCACTCCAAGACCATAAATTTCTAATATAGGATTGTGGTTACATCACGTGGTTTTAGGCCCCAACAAGCTTTCACAGGAATGAGCCACCACAATTACCATGTTTGGACTTCCTTCTTCATCCAAGGCCAACATTTTCTACTGTGGAGTCCATGCTCCTGCTAGTACAATATTGTATGTTTTACGTCAAAAAACAAACGATTTTGTTCTTAGGGTTTACTCAAAACACATTGTACTACGTAGAATGAAGAATTCTTCTTATAAATCATTCACTTTCACTTCTCTCAAGCGATATGGTATTATGCATCTCCTTTGATATGAGTTGGGATCTAACAATTAACAATATCTTAGGTCGTTTTTGCTTTCACAAGATGAGCTGCCACAATCTCCCCTCATTAGAGCTCAACGTCCTTGTCGACCACATTTTTAGTTGGGCTTTGACTCTGATACAATTTGTGGAGTTTTCAGTTTTGATAGTATAATATCGCCGGCTTTAGGTCAAATGCCACAGTTTTATTTTTAAAGTTTACCCAAAACACATTTTATTAGATAAAGAGAAGAACTCTTCGTATAAACTATTTATTTTTATTTTTTCTAAGTAATGTGAAATTATGTACTTCCCATAGTATAAGTTGGCCCCTCAAAAATTAAAAGAATTTTGAGTGGTAATTCACTTATGAGGGGGAATGCACTGCCGCATTGCATGCATGAAGGAATACACTCGTTTGCTAGTGTGAACTCAATCTCTACCAATTAAGATAATTATAATTTAAATCACTTCTGCCACAAAAAAACGGCAGCCATTTTTGCACTTGACCCTAATATTACTACTATTTCCAAAATATCTTCTATTCTTTTCCCAACAATAATTGACCTGAAATAATATATTTTATGGCGCGCGACAAATTATCATATGATTGACAAAGCAGTACTATAAAAAGTTGGGGCCCATCCTAGTAACAGAGTATGGTTCCACCTCTGCGAGGATGAGCCCAACTCTACCAAAAATAAACAGATGTAGATCTATTAAGGAAAATAGTGATGTTTTTCAAAGTTGACCATTAACTAATAGTAGTTTCCTTTTTCATGGTGAAAATCAGTCTATTTATATGACGTGGTGCTCTTCTCCTGTGCCTACTAAATAGTTAGAAGATTGCAAACTGAATAGCCTTCGAAGCTCGTAGCTTTCTCTTGTCTAGAAAGAGAAGAGAGATGGAGGGTTTTGCAGGAGTGAGAAAAGGTTCATGGAGTGAGGGAGAAGATGTTCTGCTAAAGCAATGCATCGAAACCTATGGCGAAGGGTCATGGCATAAAATCCCACTCAGAGCAGGCATTCTTGGTTCTTTGAACTTTTTTTTTTTCTGTATAATTAATAAAAAAGAGAACGTAATTAGCATTAAGAAGTTCTATGATTTACAATCTTGTTTTTCGAGATACTGATAAAGATTTCTCGTGGATTTACAGGATTGAATAGATGCAGAAAGAGTTGTAGGTTGAGATGGTTGAATTATTTGAAACCAGACATAAAGAGAAGTAGATTCGAAGACGATGAAGTTGATCTTATGATCAGGCTTCATAAGCTTCTAGGCAACAGGCAAGTTGCCTTTCGTTGATTTTGTTTTATTACAAAAAAAACAATCTAATATTAAGAAATTCTAAATCATTTTTAAAAAAACATCTAAAAGAATTTAAAGTATCGTTTCGTTCAAATGGAAAAACTACATTTGTCATTATTTGAATTTTAATATTAAATGTACAAACACCTCTTTGGTGATGAATGCGGATCTCTCTCACCGGTCAGATCTTGTCACGTGTTATAATATATTTTAAAATAATAAAAATTTATATAATGATCCAACCCTACATGAACGATTGGTGTTAGATGTGGGATGAATATGTTTGATTTTAAGGGTGGGATGTCTAGCAGGTGGTCGCTTATTGCCGGAAGACTTCCGGGTAGAACAGCAAACGACGTGAAGAACTACTGGAACACCCATTTACGAAAAAAGGAAGAAATTTCTAGAGATTTCAAAATCCCCAAGTCTCTCCCTAGCACCCAGGTAATGAGACCCCAACCTCGAAACTTCTCAAAAAGCTTCATTCTGAGATGCCAGGAAGCTCGACTAAAAGAATTCAACAAGAGAAAAGAACAACCCACCATTTCATGCCCATCTCCATCTCCGTCTCAAGTTCTAGCTGAAGTTACAGCGTCGCTGGAAAACGAGAAAGAGTGGTGGGAAACTGTGTTAGCGGAGGTCCTCGAAGGTGGAGGAGAAGGAAACAATGGTAATGAAATGATCTCCGTTGGTGGGTCTGATTTGGAGCATCAATTGAAGACTTCAGGTGAAGTGGTAGACTGTATTTTTGAAGAAACACAGTGGAATTGGTGGGGAGACATGCAGTTTGATATTTGCCTTGATCATGTAACAGCAGATGCTGTGAGTGAGGTAGGGGGGTAACCGTGGACACGTTGAAAATGACGAGGGCTTTCCTCATTTTTATTGGTGTGTCGCCTTCCCACGTTTAGTCCCTTCTACCGTTTGCTTAAGTTTCCTTTGTCTTAAAAGGGGCAACCCTGCTAGCTGAGGAGAAAATTTCACAAGAGAAAAGGTTACTTCATTGAGAAGTTGATTATTTCGGTTCTCAACCGATTTGATCACTCGAGGTAGAGGCATGAATTTTTGGATGTTTCTATCAAGTAAGCTTTGGTTCCAGTTTAAATTCATTGTAATTTTTGGAATTTTTGTCGAGTTTGGTGACTAAATTTTTGTTTTGATATTGAAATTGAATTGGTTGTTTAAAGTTGTTGATTTCGAACTTATATGGCATTATAATCATAAACTAAGGTCTTATAGATTGTTTGGGGTTGTTTTATCAGCGGAATTCATGATTTTGCAACGATTTTGTGCGGCCTACGTCAAGGAAAACGACATCAAGCCACAACTCAGGAAAGCCTCTCAGCCTAGCTAGGCCACGGCTCAACAAGACTAGGGTTGCATCACCAAACCTTCTATTGTGGCCTCTCTTTTATGTTGAGCTGTGGCTCAGCCATGTGAAGCCACGACTCAAACTCAGTTTTGGTCACGGTCTGGATTATTTAAACTACGGCTCAAATCCTGTTTTAGGGTTGTTTTGGACATTTAATCTAATTGTTTTAGGGTTGATTTTAGTCCGATTTAGGAACCCACTTGGGTCTTGGACTCGATTGTTCTCGAGTTTTTTTCTTAAGCCAGAAATTTGGAAATTTTATGGGTTAGTTTGATCCTAATTTTGTAATAATTATCCTTACATTCCGAGACTTTGGAATTTGGACTCAACTAATTATTTGACATTTTCGGTTTGGATTGAGTTTTGATTGTTGGTAGGACACTCAAGGTAGAGTTTTATTTTATGTCTAGCACGACATTGTTTTCAAAATGATTATTTTGATACATGTTTTTATATAAAATGACGAGCCAATTATGACCATTTGTTTTTACAGTATTATATGTACGATTTTCGTTGAACATGTTTTATTCTGAGCGTGCACATCATTTGTTAATTATCTTGGTTGAGTGAACCAAGTTTGATCGGCCTGTAAAGGGATCCTATTTTCTGTACACACATTCGACCATAAAAGAATATATTTGTTGTATTAACTAGAGTAATGAGGGATAGTGTGCATGGGCGCAAAACCCTAAACCTGATCCGGATATTATTTCATGATTTTAGTGATCATCAAGTATCGTCTGGTTCTGTATGTCTATGGAATATGTGTGCCCAGAGCCCGTGAATGACTCCATTTTCACTTATATTTTTATGGGGCTTATTTTACGTACATACTACACTATAGTGAACGTTTTTCACTTTTACCTCATTGGTCGATTTCTAATTAGTTTTAATAGCACGTTTTATTCATGGCATGCTCCCCCATTTATTTTAATAAACTTTTAATTGTTGAATATAAAATTTTACCCCTATTGAATTTAGTCAACTCACCCCAATAACATTCTTTTAGGCAAAAATTTGGAAGATCATTGATTTCCGTCATAGGATTAAGTCGACATTTCCTTTATTATTTCAGTTTATTTTTATTTTGAGAGTTTTGTGAGGTTGGACTTATTTATTAAAATCTATAATAATATTGTATTAGTTTCCTGTTCTTTTTGACATTTTTATTTCAGACATATATTATCACTATATGTTGATGTCACTATTGGACTTTTGGTATAATCTAATTGGCCAGGCCTTAGCAAATTTGTAATTTACTAAAGTTTTTCGTTGCCTAAATAGGTAAATTATTAAATAAATAGAAAAAGGGTTGGATGGTTCGATCTGTTTTTGGGAATATGTTTCTAAGAAAAGCCCATAGAGATCGTGCCCCTACAGCACCGGCAGCACAATCGTCTGAGTCACTGTTAACGGATCCTATGATAGCCCTACAGGATGCTCTTCAGAACTTAGTTAGAGACGACAGAGTTCAGAACCCAATAATTTTTTGAATAGATTATTTTAGGGAATTGGGGATTCTAAATCTGTCAGTATTCGAGCGAGGATTAGACCCTCTTGTTACTAAAAACTGGTTGAATGTTATGTTGAAAAATATAGATACTCTAGAGGTCCCAGCTGAATAGCGTGTTGGCCTTGTAGTGTTTTACTTTGAAAAGATGGTTGTAATTTGGTGGAAATCTCTGAAGCTTGATTTCCTGGTTAGTGAGATGGCTTGGGAGCGCATTGAGACTATCTTCAGGGACAATTACTGCAATGGGAGCCATAAGCAAAAAATAATTGGTGCATATCACAATTTATCCTAGGAAGACCTTACTATTTTGGAATATCATGCAAATTTTGTGAAACTCTCTTAATATATTAAATATATGAACCCAATTAAAAGAATGGTAAAGTTTCGAAAGAACTTGAGGCCAAAGATTCGATCTCAATTATCTGTTGTAGAGTTTAGCAATATTTCAAAAGTGGTTGCTACAGCTTAGCAAGTTGAAAGCAAGTTGAAGCTGATTTGAATGAATTCTTTGGGAAATAAAAGGGTAAGGCAAAGAGAGAGCAGCAAACTGGTGACATGATGACCAAAAAAGACTAGAGGAAGGGTCAAAACCATGTGGGTCATTCTCATAGCAACTCTGATGGACATTCTAGTGGGGTCACTCATGCTATTGGGAATTTAGACCCTTATATTTGTCATACTTGAGGGCAGCCTGGGCGTCTGAGGAGGAATTTCCTAGCAAATCAGATGTCTTTTTAGGCTAGCTCTACACATACTCAATTGGCTCCACCTAGACCTGGTTTTGTGGCCGGCCCGTGGAATTTCTAAGCAGGGCCAGCGTACTCATTGTGGGCCCTAGACATTTACCTCCCCATAGTCTATTGGGTACAGGCTACACTATCAGCATCAGTATTAGACAGTTGGTGCTGACTTCCAGAGGACTGATGGATATCAGAAGAGTTTTGTTTCTAACCCCACTGCCCTTTTGTTCTCTTGACATGTTTTAAATGCTGTAAAATGTCGTTTCCTTAAATAACTGTCATTCACTTCCCATACATGCTCTATTATTTACTTGTTATATGCATTATTTAACTGTCATCATACATCAGGATAATAAAAACAAATAGGGAGTTCGCATTGGGGTGGTACTCACATGAGTTGAGTGAGGAAAATGATAAGAAAATGAAAGAAAGGAAAATAAAAGAAAAGAGAGTTGGAGGGCGGATGGGTAGTGGATCTAGTCTGCAGCTAGGCGAAGCCCCTTACCTTGACGAGAATGGGAACTTAGTTGCAAGTTAAGGGTTAAGTCCGACCAACTATTCCATGCCCTATGATCCCTCCAATCTCCAACTTGAAGTACGAGTAATGATCGAACAAATTTAATGAAAGATTGGTTTGGGTGGCCCCTATTCCAGTAGAACTAAATAGAGGCATAAACACAATGCATAAACCTCATTTCTTTACTGGGCCATTAGACTTACTTCCTTACTTGTGGTGTAGGAAACGAGGTGATTGTGCCAGGAGCAAAGGAGGAGACCTTACCCGTGGTGCCTGCATAGTATCCGGAGGAAACGTGACCCGAGTAGAAGTATGGCTCAAGTGAAAAATAAAATACCTATGTTGTAAGGGTTTAATGTTTTGAAAAACACTAACTAGTGCTCCAACCCTCATTTTGAGTGTTTAGTAAGGTTACGCTTTAAACCTTGAACTATTATCAATGTTTAATGTTTTAATGACAAACATGTTTTGTAAAACATTAATTATTGCTCTAACTCTTATTTCGAATATTAAGTATGTTATGTTGCACTTAATCAATACTTTGAGTAATATTTCCAATTTCATTTTCGCTGATTTTTATAATTATAGTTTTCCACGATTTTATGACTATTGTAACGATTTTTAAGTGGCGATCGAATTTTACAAAAGGACCCTGATTTTAATGAAAAAGATTTTTATCCGTTTACCAAAATTTTTAAATTTTCTGCATTTTTAAGATAAAAAGAACATTCGGGTCGTTACATACAGGGTCTTCTAGTCAATTTTCGGGACTCATTCCTAGCCAATGCAGAGATGGTCGCAAGGGTGGTAGAAAAGAGAAATGAGTGTTAGCCTAAGAGGCTTTAGACTTATTTGTTTTGATAATTAGTGATTTATTTGTTAATAAGTTGTTTATGAATTGAATGCATTTAATATATTTATTACTGTGATTATATATGATTTTATTGGAAATACCCTCTAACAAAGGTATTAATATTTACTAATATGTTTTTCTAAGTCAATGTAACTTATAGGTTGATTATTGGGACTTAGAAGATTGAAAATGTGCAAAACACAAAGTACAAGTCAACCAGATTGCTACAGAGAGAAGAACAATAGGAAGTGGTCATCGGAGAAGGAGACATGGTCGAATGGAAATATTACAGATTGTTCGACATATGCTAAAGTGAAGAAGAGCGGTCGACAGGATGAATGGCGGTCGACCAAAAATTTATAACGCTCCGTTTTTCCTTTTCTTTTAATGTTTAGATTTGAAACACTTTTTCTTTGTAAAACGCGTAGTGGAAGACTTTTTCTTATTAAATCATTTGGAATAGCTGAATATAGAAGCATTTGGAAATAACTATAAACAAAATTTTTTCTTTAAATCCTTTCACTTTACAAAAAGTTTCATAATTTAAAAACAATTTACATTTTCTTTTGTTTTTCTAATTTAGCCCTGCCAGCACAATATCCACAACGTATAAATTCTCTATCAACTACTCTTTTCTTTCTTTCTTTCTTTACTATGCTTACCTACATCACACGGCATAAACTATAAGTCTATTGCTTAATAAGAAATTAGATGTGTTATGAATATGAGATGCAATTTGCATAAAATATTTTTATTTAAGTTTTCTTTTCCTTTTTCCTTAATATTCTTTTACTGAAGGAAGAGTGATGCACTTTGATAAATGGTGAGCTCTGACCATAAAGGTGAACCTTGGCCATTACAATTCCTTTGTAACATTTTAGGATTGAATGGTGAACCTTTGTCAACTCAAATCTTTCTTATTTTCTTTATTTACATTTATTTCAATTTCCATCTTCACATACAAAACATGTGTGTATAAAAACATTTTCATAGTTTTTATTGAGAGTCATGGTGCATGAACATGTATGCATACATTTTAACATATCCTCAAACATCAACATGATCAATTGAACTTAAAATCTATTCAACACAAATATCAAACAGCATATCCTCAAGCAACAACATTATCAATAGAACTTAACCTCTATCAAACACAACATCAAATATCATATCCTCATAACCAATAACCTAATTCTTGTGATATAGCTCGGAGGCAAACACACTCACAATCATTCATTGCCTTTAAATTCCTTGAAGAAGTTGAGAGACATCAGTTACCTAAAAGGGTTTCCTTCTTTCCCAAGTACTTCTCCTCTTCTAATCTCCCACGGTTCCTCCTTCTTTTCTCCCTCACTTCCTCATGGTTATTCTCCCTTTCATTTAAAAGGAAATGGTCTTTAAAACTACAGTGGTTAAGTTGGTGTTGAGGTGTCGTACGTCTCAACTAAATCCATGTTGAGTAATCCTTTGTCATCCAATTGAAACATAACATATACTTTGATTTCTGGTGACTTTCACTTTCCCCGTCGACAGCCCCACTACTTCTAATCGACCGCAAATCTACTCGAAGCTAACAAATTCTAACCTATCACAAGTTCGGTCGACCACAAATCCACTTTCGGGCGACCGTAAATCTATCTGAGAGCACACATTTTTCTTACTATACACAGTTAGGTCACCCACTCCAAACCCCCTGATTTCAAATGTGAACGCTCGCACCCTGTCCAAAATTAAATTTTCATTCTAAACATTATTATAGACTATTTCAGGGCTTCATCCTTTTCTCTTTGACTATTATGGGATGTTACCCTTGATTGTTGTCGAAGTATAATTGAGAAATTGAAATATTACAATTTAGAAGTCTAACTCTCAGAGGTATAAAATCTCAAGTGAAGGGATAGAGAGAATTAGGGCTATGCACTCATTTGTTGAAGATGAATCTCGTGTGAACTTGGTAGTACTTCGTTATGGATTCTCCTCTCTTCTACTTTGCAATTCGAAGTGACTTCTATTTATAAAACAGCTCAGCGATCGACCACTCAACATTGTCGGTTGACACCTTCCTAACTATTGCTTTGTAACTCTTGTGTATCCAATCGACTGCTTCAATGCAACTCAAGAATTGCCTCGACTCTGTCCAATTTTCAGTCGACCGTCATTCATCTCGGTCGACCGCTCTTCTGCACTTCAGCATGTTGAGAGTAATTTGTAATATCTCTGATTGACCGCATCCATGCCCTGGTTGATTGCTTCCACTTGTTTGGCTCTCTGTAGCCTTTCTAGTCGATTGCCCTCTCCACTTAGTTGACATATACTCTGTGTTTTGCATATCTTGATACTTTTAATTTTCAAAACTTAACCATTAGCTACATGATTTAAACATACATGGTAATAAGCATAAATACCATTATTACTATAGGAAATAGACGATATAAATATCACTGTTACCTGTTGAAAGAAACATTAACCCGAAGACAATGCCGAAACATTACTCTTTGCAGTTCTAATTCTACTTCTGTTTTATACTAAAATCGCAATAATTGAAGCAATCTTACCGCGAGGCGATATCAGGAAGCTCCAGCATGGTCTTCTTGTCGTCAAAAACAATTCTCACATTTTCAATTTTACGAACATCTTTCGGTGGCTCACTCCTCCTCTCGATTTTACTCGTCCAGTTCTCATCTTCATCTTCTCTTTCCTCTTTCTAGTCCGTCGTCATTGTCTAGTGCTCATCACCAATGTCTTACTTTTCGTAGAGGAAAGTAATCTTTCCGCTGCGGAACGTTGTCTTTCCACAGTAGAAAGTATCTTTTAAATCTGTTTAGTGGAAAAACAATGTTCCGCATCAGAATGATAATGTTTTTTAACGAAATCACGATGTTTGCTCCGTCTATTTTCTATAGTTCAATGTTTAAGTTGTTAAATGTTGATACTTTTTGTAATTGGAAGCATAATTTTTTATTGATTGTGTTACTCTCTTTAATAGAGAAGTTACAAATTTAAAAACAGCAAGATATTTGGCTTAAATCAAGCCATATTTGAAATCAAAATATAACAAACAAACAACTTCTGAAGATTGGTCAATTAACCAATTTATTTGAAAAGATTATAAGGTCTTTTTCAACACTCCTCCTTGCCTTAGTAATTGCAGATACGTAATTTGTTTCTTAAGACTCCAAATCTCGCTTTTGGAAGAGCCTTGGTGAATGCATCTACTATTTGATCTTCTGTCTTGCAGTATAACAACTTGATTTCTCCAACTTTTTGTTCTTCTCTCAAGTGATACAACTTGATTTTAAAATGCTGTCTTCCCATGAAAAACAGGATCATTTGAAATTGCAATTGTTGCTTGGTTATCTACATAATTATGTGTTGACTCAATTTGCTTCATGTGTAAATCTACAAGTATTTTTCTTGTCCAAACTGCTTGATTTACTGATGCATTTGTTGCCACATATTCTGCTTCTGTTGTGCTTTGAGCTATCAAATCTTGTTTCTTTGAACACCATGAAAATATATTTGATCCAAAACTAAAACAAAATCCAGTTGTGTTTCTCATGTCAACAACGGAACCTGCCCAATCATTATTAGAGTAACCTTGAAGTTTAAAATTAGAACAGTGAGAGTATTTGATGCCATAATCTTTTGTTCCATTGATATATCTTATAATTTGTTTGGCAGCTTGGAAATGCACTTCACTAGCACAATGCAAAAATCTTGAAAGCAAGCTTACTACAAAGATTATATCTGGTCTTGTGGCTGTGAGATACATCAAGCAACCAATCAAGCTCCTATATTGAAGTTCATCCACTTTTTCTGCTCCATCTTTTTTGCAAAACTTGTCAAAAAACTCATTTGTATATTCTCTTTCATTATCCGACCTTATCTTCTGAATCCTACAACAACTTTGATTCTCTACCAATGCTTTATATTTCTAAAACACATTAGCAACCTCATATTTGAATTTCAAAAAATAAATCCAACAAAATCTGGTATGATCATCAATAAATATAATGTAGTACCTACTACCATTTAATGATGATATTCTTTGAGGTCCACCAATGTCTGTATATACTAGTTGTAACTTGTGTGATGCTCTCCATGTGCTTTGAGAAAATAGTCTTCTAACTTGCTTGCCATATTGGCAAGCTATACAATCAACTAGTTTCTCTTCCAATGATGGTACACCTTTTACCAAATCATGTTTCTTCATATATAGCAACCCAACGTGATGAAAATGTCCAAGTCTTCTATGCCACAATTCTGCATTACTCACAGTTGTTGAAAGAGCCATTTGCTCCTCCTCCATGAGATTTAGAGCAAAGCTTTTTGCTCTAATTTTTACTTTGAACACATCTTTGTCTTCTGAGTCTTTGATCAAACACCATTTATCTTCAAATATGACCTTGAAACCTTTTTCAATAAGCTCTCCAACACTAAGCAGATTTTGGTCAATGTCAGGCACATATAAAACATCATTAATGTATTTCAAACCTGTTAAGCTTTCTATAGCAACAGTTCCTTTGCCTTTGACTGAAATAATATCACCATTTCCAAATTTCACTTTGGAAATGATAGTTTTATCAAGCTGTTTAAAGAACTTTTGGTCATTAGTCATGTGGTTCTTGCATCTGCTATCTATGATCCAAGAGTCATTGAAGCTATTGCTTGTAGCGAAGCATGTTGCAACAAAAAGTTGTTCTTCTTCTAATTGTTCTTCTTCTTGTTGCAACTCAGTAGTTGATTTTGCTTCTTCATGTTGTTGAGTCCTGCAAATCCGCTCCACATGCCCAAGATTTCCACATTTTCTGCACTTGACATCAGGCCTCCACCAACATTTCTTTTGTGTGTGATTCATCTTTTTACAATGAGGACATAGTGGAAAGATTTCTACGTTGTTTCTGTTGTTGTTGTTGTTCGTCCTCCTATCATTATAGTTCTTGTCTCTGCCTCCTCTTATGTTTGTTGTTTTTGCCTAAAAAGCACCCTCCATAAATTCTTCTTTTCTCATCAACCGTCTTTGCTCTTGTGCCTGCAAAGCATTCACTAATTCTACCAAGGAAATGTTTGATAGATCCTTTGATTCTTCTAATGAGAAAATTTTAGACTCATACTTTTCAAGCAGAGTAACAAGAACTTTTTGCACAATTCTTTCATCAGAAAATTCCTTACCCAGCAACCTCACCTTATTAACAATGCCCAATAACTTGTCAGAGTACTCTTTGATGGTTTATGTCTCCTTCATTTTTAGCATTTCAAACTCTCTGATTAGATTGAGTACCTTCATGGTTTTGGTTCTTTCGTTGCCTTGATATTCTTTTTTTAGGTAGTCCCAAATATCCTTTACTGATTCTAGATTCATAATTCTTGTGAATATTGAACTCGAAACATAAGAGAATAAACAAGCTTTAGCTTTGGATTTTTTCGTCTTCCTGTCATTGTGAGTCTTCATTTGCGCCACTTTGAATTCGTCGGCAACTGCAGGACGTCGTAATCGTCTTCTAAAGCTTCCTAGAGATCCAACGCTTCAAGATGAACTGTCATTCTAATAGTACACGCTTGATAGTTTTCACCATCGAAAATTGGTGGAGCCGCAAGGGAGAATGTTGTTTCAGCTTCCATTTTCAAGAGTTTTTGAATTTGTGGATTTTTATGTTTCTGTTTTCTTAACTCTCAGGTCCCTCAAGAAAAAGAGCTCTAATACCAATTTATTGATATTTTTTGTAATTGAAAGCATAATTTTTTATTGATTGCGTTACTCTCGTTAATAGAGAAGTTATAAATTTAAAAACAAAAAATTGGGAAACTTAGTAATAATAAATGTTCATTTCTTTGCTTGGGAAACGAATCGTATCGTATCTGATAGATGTTTTTTCCCAAACGAAGAAGTCAGAAACTATGAAGAAGTTAATCAAATCGGATTTCACATTTGCGGCAGTGAGTTCTTCGCTACGTGTCACGTGACAATCTGACCTAAAAAAACTGAATGGTCCCCTCACTCACCCCTCCGCCTTTGGAGGCAACGCCGAGAAATAGGGTTCTTAAATTACACTACAATAACCGTGAAGGAAATAAACCGAATAGTAGAAGGAAGCAACAATTTATACACTAACATACTAGGCAAACCAATGTATCAGAGCCCTGATCTTCCCTATATTCTATTGTAATCTTACTTTACAATTAAGATCAGCGTGCCATCATCATCTTGAACTCTTCGAAATTCACGTGACCGTCGCCATCGATATCCACGGACTTGATCATTTTGCGACAATCGCTCAGACTACACTTTTCGCCAAGCCGTTTCAGCACTGACTGCAACTCAGTCACGGATATCAGTCCGTTTTTGTCCATATCATACAAATCGAACGCGTCGCGTAGGTCCTTGTAACCGCAAGGCTCGCCAGTTCCATCCAATCCACGACGATGAAACTCGGTAAACTCGTTGATATCAATGTAGCCATCGCCGTCTGTGTCGAGCTCGGCCATTATTCTCCTAACCTCTTCGCAGGACGTCTGGGAACCGAGTTCACACAGAACGTCCCTCAGCTCAGTGAAGGAAATCTTTCCGTCGCCGTTCTTATCAAACTTGCTGAACACCTTCTTCACCTCATCCGTACAGCCTATAACACCCCCGTCGTTTGAGCCTCGACATGAAACTGACCCTTTTGCCATTGGAGAGAGTCTAGAAAGAGCGAGGTTGTTCTTAGAAGTGAAAGGAGAGTGGGGAGGGGCCATTTATAAAAGTCGTTCACGTGGTTTCTTCTTGAAATCGAGGCGGTGGTTAGGCACGCGTGAGTGCATTAAACTTTTGTGTTGGAGCAATGATATTATGGCACGTCCCTGCTCAATTTCCAGCGATTCATTAAGTGGACCCACTTTAGAACTAGAAGCTTGTTTTGAGTAAATTAGTAAAGTCGGCCGCACAGGAGTACTACTCCACGTGAATGATATTAACTAAATTGCCACTGGATTTAACTGTAAATTAGTTTATCCTCTTCCTTACCCCCCCTGTTCTTCTGCAGGCCACAGTTTCATTTCTCTGCCGACCTTAAATTTCAAATCTGGATCTGCTTCGTTAATTTTTATTGTTCTTGAATAAATTCTGCAAGAGCTATATATTCCGGCCGTGAATATGAAAATGCCGGCTGAGCTCATGGAGAAGTCGAAGGGATTGTGAGGCTCAACCATGGAGTGGAAGAAGTTCAGAGAGACGGTAATGAAAGTCTGTCGGAGAAGAAGAGGAGAACAAGGAACAGAGGGAGCGCGTAAAATCCTAGATTTTAAAAAGTAATTTTAAAATGAACTAAAAATTTTTCTTGAATTTTTTATCAAACTGAAAAAATTGATCTGTTTTATTGTGCAGTAATAGTGTATGTTTTTTCATAAAACGATTAAATTAAAATTTTCAAGCGAAAATTTATTTTTTGAAACGTTATAGATAAATTATTTTGAAAAAAGAATTTATTTTCGATTGACATTTAAACGAGTCTAATTTAATGGGAGACACAATACATAGTTTTAATATATATATATATATATATATATATATATATATATATATATATATATATATATATATAGAAAAATGATAAATCAATCATCTTTTACTATTGGTGACAAATCAACAACTATCATTTTTTTAATGGCTTCAAATTTCATTTCTTTTTCATTGCTGTGTACAGAGACAACTAGTGTTCAATTGTTTTCGGCTCCATTTAACCCATTGTCGATGATTCTTCCGCATTTTTTTCTGTTCTGATTCATGCCGAGTAGTGTCCTGTTATCGCTGTGTTTTTTATTAATGGCTTCAAATTTCATTTCTTTTTCGTTGCTGTGTACAGAGTGAGGTTTGGGAAATTTAGATTGCTGTTGGGATGATTTCCTTTTTCTCTCTTGGCCGATTTGCCCGTGTTTGCCACTATTTTACAGTGGTGTATAATTTGATTTTATGCACCCTGTTTTAGCTACGGTTTAGGCTGAATCGGTCCACTTGCTGTTGAGTTTACATTCCTTATCTTAGTGCCTGCTCTGAATGTTGCCCTGGATATGTTATATTCTTTAATTTTGTCTCTGCAGATGGAATGCTGAGGATATGTTGATTTGGGTCTTCTTGTTACTCATTCAGTTTACTGTCATTGAAGTTGTCTGGTTGTAGTTGCATAAGAGTAGGAGAGGAATATTTGGTTGATGAGTTGTGGTAATTGTTTGGATATCCTGTTAGTTGTGTTATCGGAACAGTGCCTTGTGGGAAGTGTTCATTTTATTTCTCTCTGTTTAAATTAATAATCCAAGGATTTTAGTCTACAACTATTATGATGATTTGTTCTGGTGGGAAACTTCATTGAATTAAATTGCCATCGTCTTGCAGAGTAGTGTCTGAGGGAAATTCAGTTTTTGGCTCTAGGTATTGAAGATTTTGTTCCCTGTTTTAACAAAGTGAAATCATAGGGATATAGCTTGGAGATGTTCTCTGTTGCATTTTTCTGTTAATGGACAATGTTGGGAGTAGTTTTCTATTTAAGACAATTTTGTTCGTTGTTCCACTTACTATTTAGAACCACTTATGAGAATGCTAACCTGTGATTTGAGTTTATTTCTGTTTACATAGACTCTGTTAGAACTTACGCTCAATTGTTTTAGTATCTGTTATGTTCATTTCTTAGTGCTTGTTGGATGCTATTGAGGAAGTAATGTCATGTTTGATTTGAGCTTATAGTTAATAAACCTAAGATAGTTATACTAGTTCCTATTTTTGGTTGCGCTTTTACTAATGGATGTTAAACTTTGTCCAATGTATAGGTTGTGATCCTAGATTTGGTTCTGAGTTGGGATTCGGGGTTAACTCTAGAAATTGTCCTAAATTCTAGTCTTGTTTAAGACTTGTATGTTACTCCTTATGTGATTGATGAGATGTTGATACTGGGCTGGAGGTGTCAGATGTTTCGACCTTCGCTTACTACAGTGCGTGGAGAGGGTTTGTCGGTAAGCATGTCGTGGTCGCCATCGAGGTGGGGATATTTATACTTTCTGCACTGGATTTGCATCATGGTTTTCAAAATATTATTTTGTGGACTACGACACCTGAAAACTCGACGGGAACTATTCAACAGCACGTCATTTTTTATTATTAGTATGTTTTCTCACGTTTACATTTCGTACATGGTTTACTGCTGATAATTGCATAGATATTGATGATTTGATTTTTGAG
This sequence comes from Begonia loranthoides, assembly GCA_022433065.1. Classification (NCBI taxonomy): domain Eukaryota; kingdom Viridiplantae; phylum Streptophyta; class Magnoliopsida; order Cucurbitales; family Begoniaceae; genus Begonia; species Begonia loranthoides. The sequence continues at coordinate 5,864,765 of CM039484.1, read as the reverse complement.
TGTGTTTGGAGGATGAATTCTCTTGATGCTTTAGGCATTCCCGTGCTAAAGCATCACGAGGCTATCTCGTCAACCTTCTACTGCGAGAAGGTTTGATATTGGTCATGTACATTGGGAGGATGAATCATCTTGATGTATTAGGCACTCTAGAGCTAAAGCATCACGAGGCTATTCTCGTGCAATCTTTTGCTGCGTGAAGATTGGTCGTTACGTGCGAAGTATGATGTGGCATTCATGACATATTCTCAGATTGAAAGCCCTAGAAGTGAAAGAAAAGAGGATGGGGCATTAGTGATGTGTACTCAGGTTGCAAGTTTTGAAAGTGGAAAATTTGGATGGGAGGGTGATGGTAACTCATTGGGTTGCAAGCCTCTAAACTTGGCTAGGGTATTGTCAACGGGTTGGCAGTGTTGTCAGTCACGAAGATTTGCCTATCACAGTACCGTTCCATTTAGCGGGTTGGCTGGACGACTTGAGCTTGCTCGTCAGCAACCCTCATCAATTTGGGACACTAAGGTTCTAGTGAAAAGGGGTTTATCATGTGGCAACCTCATCTGTTACTTCGATTATACGAGTTGTGTCTGTCGCTAGCTGTTTGTTGACAACTCGGGTGACGTGTTGGATCTACAGATCGTCGTCATTGATATTCTTTCTTGCTTCACGAGGTGTTGTTATTGGCAGATAGCCACCTTTCTATGACTTGTGTTGGGTGGTTGCACGAGCTGTGCTGTCACTGACTGGTTCACCGACAACTCGAGTATGCATTGGATATTCGGATTGTATTGGCGGTGGCTACGGCCTGTCGGCACATCCAGGAGATCATACCACCTTTCGATGACGAGTGGTAGATAAGTCCTTGAGTGACCATCCCTTTTCACTAGTAACGTTTTCATATGGAAAAAAGATGTTGACGTATTTTACGATTATAGCTATCAATGTATACAACTAGTTTTAGTAAAGCCACATCAAGAGTCATGAGCCGGATTTATAAAATGATAAAGATGTTTTAAATGCTTAAAATTTATGTATGGTAAATGAGAAGCATAAATTGGTTTTCAAATGATGAAGAAAACGGTTTTAGCATGGATTGCATTTAGTATGGATTTCTCTACTGAGTTAGTCACTCACCCTTTATACTATATTTTTCCTCAAGTTCGGTGCACTGGTTGTGCATGTGTCAGCTGGGCGAAATTGGTGTTCTTTGATAGGCGTCTCGATCTCCCGTGGATAGGTGGAGGTTCGACGGTTTAATCCCTTCGTTTCTAGTATATTGGGATTTAGTTTTTGTGTTGTTTGATTTAATTCATACAGTATTTTCATTTATTATGCTAATGTCTGTAGTTGATCACTTTGTGGGTCCCAACCTATATGATTTAGGTTTGGGTCTGGTATTATTTTCGTTAAGTTTTCTGTGTGAAAATTAACGCCTTTGGCGAGGTAACCAGGTTCTCTTTGAGAATTGGGTCGTCTGATCTGATAGTTCTTTCGGCCTGCCTCCAGGTCGTGATAGAGCGAATTTGAGATAAGAGAGAGTTAACGAATTTTCTAAGTTTGAGAGAATATAAATGAATTACTTTAACTAATTTATGCAAAATCAATTCAAACTTAAAATTATTAGCGGATGAGTAATGTGTAATCAAACAAAAATTTAGGGTAAATGACAAATCAACCATCGTGGTTTGAGGTCAATGACAAGTCAACCACTATGGTATTTTTTTTAACAAGTTTACCATTGGAGTATGCGAAAATAACAAATCCCACATTGCGGTAACTTTCTCCGTTACTAAGTTGACGGCGGACACGTGTCTCACACTAAAACTACGAAAAAAAGGCACTGATCGCATAAAATGCGGTCTCTCCCTGTAAAAATGCGGTCTCTCCTGACTCGAGAGACCGCGTTTTTAAGCGGTCTCTTCTCTTGCCCAGAGACTACGTAAAAACGCGATCTCTCGAGTCAGGAGAGACCGCATTTTACGCGGTCTCTGGGCAAGAGGAGAGACCGCAAAAAAATGCTGTCTCTCCTGACTCGGGAGACCGCAAAAAAATGCGGTCTCTCCTTACTCGGGAGACCGCACAATAATGCGGTCTCTCAAAAGAGAGAGAGAGAGAGAGAGAGAGAGAGAGAGAGAGAGAGAGAGAGA